>CH002173.1:385197-432462 GCA_000149265.1 Ciona savignyi | reverse complement strand
ACTTTTGCCTTTTTAGTAAAAAATAAGTTTCTATTCTCACCCACCCGTCTAATAAATCCCGCTTATAGCGAGCTGTGTTACGTTTTTATACGCGCTTTGAGTGGACTGTGTTAATAATACAGCAGTAACATGTGGTAAACTTTGCAATTTTAAGCGAGACAAAAGCAAATTGAAGAAACAACACCCTGAAATAGCTTTACGGTCATAAATATAAGTAATAAATATCCTTCAACATAAGGGCTGGTTTTCGCAAAATTGGCGATTTCTATGCCTGTCATGCATCAATTGTCCGGCCCGGTGGTCTAGCGGTTAAGTGCGTCGCCTTTCAATCGAAAGGTTGCAGGTGCGAAACTGGTCGCTAGCTAGTCGGTTGTGTCCTTGGGCAAGGCACTTTACGGACATTGCCTGAACCCAGCGGATTAATGGGTTCTACCTAATTGAAGGAACGTGTCTATCATATACAACACACTGCAATAGCTCCGGTAACCCAACGATGGGCGCGAGGTGATCTGACGATTGCCCGTGTGATAACCCCCTAGGTTTTCCCATTCACGGGGATAAACATGAATATCCTATCCTATATCAAAACCACAACAAAGGATATTTAGTTATTTTATTCGTTGCTTTCTATTGCAGCAAATCAATCGGTGATTTCTATTGCAGCAAATCGATCGGCGCTTCTATTGGAGCAGATCATTCATAATTTTCTGAATAGCTGAAATGAAATTATTGGAATTGTTAACCACAAAGCAACTCTTGGTTAATTGCATGTAAGGTCTTCTTTGGTCGCAACTCAATATAGAATTGATATCCCCAGATAGACAATCACACAACTTCGTATTGTGCTATTATTTTTGATGTCCAACTATGTTTTATTGCAAAATTATAAACAAATGTCTTAATCGTACGTGCTCTAATGAGTACATTGCTAACTCTCGGGGACGTCTTAATGCGGCAATGACGTTTCCTAACATATAGCTTATACACAACACGCATGTAAAATACTTGCCTTCCTTGTCCATTTCCGACAACGAGCTGTAAAAAAACAATTGTTAGATTAGTTGCAATACATTTTACCCAAAGTGCTAAGATAAACAGATGTCAAGTTACAATTTGTTTTGGTTCTTAGGCGTAGTTAATTAACATATCCGAAACAAAAAGGCTTATCTTTTTACCAAAGAAAATTACAAGCAAGCAAAAGGCCGCCCCAAAGGTCACTTTTGTGGGAAACTCTTTATAAGAATGGGCCCCGTCAACTTTGGGCCATATGACCGTTCCATTTTACCGAGCGAAGTTTCGAACCCATTTTTGATTCGTTACTGAGATCGTTCTTGTATTAAGCCATTATTATGAGTGCCGAACCCATTACGGGAGACGGTATATTTGTATCGGTGGCCTTAACTATTGGGCCACGCAACCGTAATGGGTCGTTGATCGTTCCAAACAGCTATATATCAACTTATTTGGTACATTACTGCCACCTACCGTTCTTGACGCATATTCCAATCCGTCGCACCTCCTATTCGTCCACGAGTCGCGCGTCGTCGGGACGGTCCGGGAATGAGACCGACTGAAAGTTGCGCTGACAGCATCAGAGCAATCGTAAGCACGAGAAGTAAACCTTAGTACATCTTTGTCTGGCAAAAGAAAGGGGGTTGCAAAATTAAAGAAATTTTTCTGTCTGTTGACAGAATCATAAAACACAAGCCTAGCTGTAAAGACACCGCTTACTAAGAGTATAAGCCTAGGTATATTACCGTTTCTTTGTAGATTCTAAATGAGCAATTCGACAGGCATTCATCGCATTATATCTGTTAAAACATCCTGTCTTCCGGGATGTGTCGTCCGATTGCATAGGAAGTAATAGTCTGGCTTGTCACATGTTAAACACTGCGCTGCAGAAGACAAGTTTGCAAGTTGCACGTAATAGTATCGGATATTAATATTGTATCCGCGTTGACATTTTTTGCATTGTATCCGCGTCATATAGTCAGTTGCATGAAACAAATATTGTCATTTTGGTAAATATTGTCTGATTTTTTGTGAAACCTTTAATGAAGAATTGAAATTCTACTGCTTAGCTCGACAGTTATACTGGCATGGTCTTTACAGTACGAACTGGATTTAGACACCGCAAACCCTATTGTAGAAATGAGGCATGGGACGTATTGCTTAAAGTTTTGATCCCTTTTACATAAATTAACAAGAATTTTTGGTAACAAGTGCGGTTTACATGGACCTGTCCGAGTTAAGATGCCCACGGTCGTTATAATTAAACCTTGCGGCGGACAAGCAGCCTAGAGCGGCTATCGCTGGGCAGCACTAAAAGGAGGGAAAGCGAGGAGGGAAACTGCTCACTAAAAGTATGAAAACTAATTTAAGCCCTGCCCTAAACAGTAATCTCAACCTCATAACTAACCCATGTTAAAAACTGACTCTAATGTCATAATCTTAATTTTACTCTGCAGTTTACCTCCCTTCCTCCTTCCCGCTTTCCCCTGTTTAGTGTTGCGCAATGTGCTGCTTAAAAACTCACTCCTTTTAGTTTTCCCCGATATCGTACGCGCCACATACGCGTGCCGTATTTGTATCTAGTCTCCCTCCTTCCATCCTTCCCGCTTTTCCTCCCTTTAGCGTTGCCCCTGGTAGAGATACTACTCGACGCGAGACACAGACTTTTAACAACCTCGAAAACTAAATTAGCTGACTTTTGCCTTTTTAGTAAAAAATAAGTTTCTATTCTCACCCACCCGTCTAATAAATCCCGCTTATAGCGAGCTGTGTTACGTTTTTATCTGCGCTTTGAGTGGACTGTGTTAATAATACAGCAGTAACATGTGGTAAACTTTGCAATTTTAAGCGAGACAAAAGCAAATTGAAGAAACAACATCCTAAAATAGCCTTACGGTCATAAATATAAGTAATAAATATCCTTCAACATAAGGGCTGGTTTCCGCGAGATTGGCGATTTCTATGCCTGTCATGCATCATAATCACAAAGGATATTTAGTTATTTTATTCGGTGCTTTTTATTGCAGCAAATCGATCGGCGCTTCTATTGGAGCAGATCATTCATAATTTTCTGAATAGCTGAAATGAAATTATTGGAATTGTTAACTACGAAGTAACTCTTGGTTAGTTGGGCCCAACGTCGGTCGCAACTCAATATAGAATTGTTATCCCCAGATAGACAATCACACAGCTTCGTTCTGTGCTGTTATTTTTGAAGTCCGGATATGTTTTCTTGCAAAATTATAAACAAATGTTTTAATCGTACGTGCTCTATTGAGTACATTGCTAACTCTCGAGATCGGGTTAGTGCGTAATAAAGTCCCCTTATACATACACAACACGGGTGTAAAATACTTGCCTTCCTTGTCCATTTCCGGCAATGAGCTGTAAAAAATGTTAGATTAGTTGCGATATATTTTAACAAAGGTGCTAAGAAAAGTTAACGTTACAACTTGTATTGGTTCTTAGGCGAAGTTAACATTGCACGATTAGCAACCGAGACAAGTTTCAAACCCATAACGGGTTCGTTACTGGGACCGTTTTTGTATTAACCTATTGTTATGAGTAACGAATCCATTATTATATGAATCGGTCGTGTTAACCATTCGGCTAAGCAACCGTAATAGCCAAATGACCGTTCCAAGCAGCCATATTATCCTTTTTGGTTCATTGCCGCCACCTACCGTTCTTGTTGCAGACCCCAATCCGTCGCATCTCCTATACGTCCACGAGTCGCGCGTCGTCGGGACGGTCCGGGAATGAGACCGACTGAAAGTTGCGCGGACAGCATCAGAGCAGTCGTGAGCACGAGAAGTAATCCTTTGTACATCTTTGTCTAGCAAAAGAAAGGGGGTTGCAAAATTAAAGAAATTGTTCTGACTGTTGACAGAATCATAAAACACAAGCCTAGCTGTAAAGACACCGCTTACTTAGAGTATAAGCCTAGGTATAATTACCGTTTGTTTGTAGATCCTAAATGAGCAATTCGACAGACATTCATCGCATTATATCTGTTAAAGCATCCTGTCTACCGGGATGTGTCGTCCGATTGCATAGGAAGTAATAGTCTGGCTTGTCACATGTTAAACACTGCGCTCAAGAAGACAAGTTTGCAAGTTGCACGTAATAGTATCAGATATTCATATTGTATCCGCGTTGATATTTTGGGCATCGAAACCGCGTCATATAGTCAGTTGCATGAAACAATTATTCTCATTTTGGTAAATATTGACTGTTTTGTCGTGAATATGACTGGTTTTTCGTAAAACTGGCTGTTTTTTTGTAAATCCCTTTAATAAAGAAACGCAATTCTACTGCTTAGCTCGACAGTTATACTGGCATGATCTGTACAGTACGAACTGGATTTAGACAACGTAAATCCTATTGTAGAAGTGAGGCATGGGACGCATTGCTTAACGTTTTGAGAAGCAAATCGGTTGTTTACAAGATATTAAGTCTTCTTAATTTTTCTAATTAACGGAAAGGATAGACTAGAGAATCTGTTATTTTACATTGAAATCACTTGGTTCACATTACTGCACGCTAAAATAACTCCGGTAACCAGACTGTGGCTCAAATAATCCTCTGTTTTGCCTTTGATTTTTTAAACAAGAATATTTGGTAACAAGTATAACGGGGATAAACATGAATATCCTATCCTATCCTAAGTACGGTTTAGGATAGGATATTCATGTTTACCCCGTGAATGGGAAAACCAAGGGGTGTGACACACGGGCAATCGTCAGATCACCTCGCGCCCACCGTCGGTTACCGGGGCTATTGCAGTGCTTTGTATATTATAGACATGTTTCTTTAATTAAGTAGAACCCATTAATCGCTGGGTTCAGGCAATGTTCGTAAAGCGCCTTGCCCAAGGACACAACCGACTTGCTAGCGACCAGTTTCGCACCTGCAACCTTTCGATTGAAAGGCGACGCACTTAACCACTATAGACCAACCGGTCGGACTGAACATATGTACCTCCGAGTTAAGCTGCAAACGGTCGTATGATTAAACCTTGCGACGTACTGGCAGCCGCACTTAAAGCGGCAGCCTATTCAGCTTTTACAAAATACATATCGCTGGGCAACACTAAAAAAGGGAAAGCGGAAAGGAGGGAAACTACTCACTAAAACTATGAAAACTAATTTAAGCCCTGCCCTAAACACTAACTCCAGCACTGGTAGACGGTAAAAACTAAAAGCGGGAAAAAAGGAAACTACTCACCTAAATAAATATTATGGAGTTAGGGTACGTTTTAAACATGAAGTTAGAGTTAGCGTTAGTTCTGGGGTTAAGTTTAGGGTAGGGTTAAAATTAATTTCCATAGTTTTGGTCAGCAGTCTCCCTCCTTCCATCCTTCCCGCTTTCCCTTCTTTTAGCGTTGCCCCTGGTAGAGATACTACTCGACGCGAGACACAGACTTTTAACAACCTCGAAAACTAAATTAGCTGACTTTTGCCTTTTTAGTAAAAAATAAGTTTCTATTCTCACCCACCCGTCTAATAAATCCCGCTTATAGCGAGCTGTGTTACGTTTTTATACGCGCTATGAGTGGACTGTGTTAATAATACAGCAGTAACATGTGGTAAACTTTGCAATTTTAAGCGAGACAAAAGCAAATTGAAGAAACAACATCCTAAAATAGCCTTACGGTCATAAATATGAGTAATAAATATCCTTCAACATAAGGGCTGGTTTCCGCGAGATTGGCGATTTCTATGCCTGTCATGCATCAAAACCACAAAGGATATTTAGTTATTTTATTCGGTGCTTTCTGTTGCAGCAAATCGATCGGCGCTTCTATTGGAGCATTTCTTTCATAATTTTTTGAACAGCTGAAATGAAATTATTGGAATTGTTAACTACGAAGTAACTCTTGGTTAGTTGGGCCCAACGTCGGTCGCAACTCAATGTAGAATTGTTATACCCAGATAGACAATCACACAACTTCGTCTTGTGCTATTATTTTTGAAGTCCGGATATGTTTTCTTGCAAAATTATAAACAAATGTTTTAATCGTACGTGCTCTATTGAGTACATTGCTAACTCTCGAGATCGGGTTAATGCGTAAATAAAGTCCCCTTATACATACACAACACGGGTGTAAAATACTTGCCTTCCTTGTCCATTTCCGGCAATGAGCTGTAAAAAATGTTAGATTAGTTGCGATACATTTTAACAAAGGTGCTAAGAAAAGTTAACGTTACAACTTGTATTGGTTCTTAGGCGAAGTTAACATTGCACGATTAGCAACCGAGACAAGTTTCAAACCCATAACGGGTTCGTTACTGGGACCGTTTTTGTATTAACCTATTGTTATGAGTAACGAATCCATTATTATATGAATCGGTCGTGTTAACCATTCGGCTAAGCAACCGTAATAGCCAAATGACCGTTCCAAGCAGCCATATTATCCTTTTTGGTTCATTGCCGCCACCTACCGTTCTTGTTGCAGACCCCAATCCGTCGCACCTCCTATACGTCCACGAGTCGCGCGTCGTCGGGACGGTCCGGGAATGAGACCAACTGAAAGTTGCGCAGACAGCATCAGAGCAGTCGTAAGCACGAGAAGTAATCCTTTGTACATCTTTGTCTGGCAAAAGAAAGGGGGTTGCAAATTGAAAGAAATTTTTCAGACTGTTGACAGAATCATAAAACACAAGCCTAGCTGTAAAGACACCGCTTACTAAGAGTATAAGCCTATGTATATTACCGTTTCTTTGTAGATCCTAAATGAGCAATTCGACAGACATTCATCGCATATATCTGTTAAAACATCCTGTCTACCGGGATGTGTCGTCAGATTGCATAGGAAGTAATAGTCTGGCTTGTCACATGTTAAACACTGCGCTCAAGAAGACAAGTTTGCAAGTTGCACGTAATAGTATCGGATATTCATATTGTATCCGCGTTGACATTTTTTGCATTGTATCCGCGTCATATAGTCAGTTGCATGAAACAAGTTGCATGGAACAAAGTCATTTTGGTAAATATTGACTGTTTTTTCGTGAATCCCTTTAATGAAGAAACGCAATTCAACTGCTTAACTCAACAGTTATACTGACAGGGTCTGTACAGTACGAACTGGATTTAGACACCGTAAACCCTATTGTAGAAATGAGGCATGGGACGTATTGCTTAACGTTTTGAGAAGCAAATCGTTGTTTACAAGATATTAAATCCTATTTTGTTCTAATTTACGGAAAGGATGAACTAGATAATCTGTGATTTTACATTGAAATTACTTGGTTCACATTACTGCACGCTAAAATAACTCCGGTAAGCAGACTGTGGCGCAAGTAATCCTCTGTTTTGCCTTTGATTTTTTAAACAAGAATATTTGGTAACAAGTACGGTTTAGGATAGGATATTCATGTTTACCCCGTGAATGGGAAAACCAAGGGGTGTAACACACGGGCGATCGTCAGATCACCTCGCGCCCATCGTCGGGTTACCGGAGCTATTGCAGTGTGTTGTATATGATAGACGCATGTTCCTTCAATTTAGTAGAACCGATTAATCGCTGGGTTCATGCAATGTCCGTAAAGTGCCTTGCCCAAGGTCACAACCGACTTGCTAGCGACCAGTTTCGCACCTGCAACCTTTCGATTGAAAGGCGACGCACTTAACCACTAGACCAAACGGCCGGACTGAACATGTACCTTTTCGAGTTAAGCTGCAAACGGTCGTTATGATTAAACCTTGCACGTACTGGCAGCCGCACTTAAAGCGGCAGCCAAAATCTATTCAGCTTTTACAAAATACATATCGCTGGGCAACACAAATAAAGGAAAGCGGGAAGGAGGGAAACTGCACACTAAAACTATAAAAACTAAATTAAGCCCTGCCCTAAACACTAATCTCAACCCTAGAACTAACCTTAACTCTAACCCCACGTATAAACTGACTCTAATTTCATAATCTTTATTTTACTTGGCAGTTTCCCTCCCTCCAGCTTTCCCTATATTAGTTTCCCTCTATATCGCTCCAACGAAATTAAACACGGTGGGTTATCGCAGTTCAAACATTTAAGGTTCTCAACGACAATCGGACAAGTTGACTTCAGTGGTTAGAATTTAATACGAATGAAGGATGCAGGACAGGAAGACAACGAAGAAACAACAATGAACTTTAACGCGTGCCGTCGTACGCGCCGCATACGCGTGCCGTATTTGTATCTACAAAAATAAGGTTCAACCCTAGTTTTGGCCCACCGCAATAAGAGATCAAAATGCGGAAAGTAATATGTATCTTGTGCTTAAAAATCGTGTTGGTATTTCATGACGGAGTGCAACATAAATAACGACGGTTTCTCAATACACTGTATACAAGCGCCACTGCAGGTAATATTCCGGCGAAGTGTGTTACATGATGCTGAAAATCAGGTATTTTGTCTGTAGTTTGAACCTTTGCTTTAAGCTCCTCTAAGACAGAAGATTTGAAGACGTGAATGTTTCTGTGTTAAACTGGAAGATTAAATTTCGCAGTCGTTCTCCATCAGACCGCTAGAGGCGATATCACTCAACTCGGAAGCCTGATACTTGGCAGGCTTTCCATCCCTTCCACCAACCTTAGGTGTCAGCATTTCTACATTTGTTCTGAAACAGGACCAGTTGTGAATTGGCAATAAAACCGGCCCGTTAGTCTAACGATTAAGTGCGTCGCCTTTCAATCGAAAGGTTGCAGTTGCGAAACTGTTCACTAGCTAGTCGGTTGTGTCCTTGGGCAAGGCACTTTACGGACATTGTCTGAACCCAGCGGATTAATGAGTTCTACCAAATTTAAGGAACGTGTCTATCATATACAACACACTGCAAATAGCTCCGGTAACCCGACGATGGGTGCGAGGGGATCTGACGATTGCCCGTGTGTTAAACCCCCTTGGTTTTTCCATTCACTGGGATAAAAGATAAATATCCTATCCTATCCTAAAAATACAAGCAACGAAAATACAAGTTACGTTCAGGTTCCCATAAACACACATTGGAAAAACGAGAGATAATTGAAGTCAATATGCCACCATTGTGGCGGTAAGTAATATGCTATATTTGAACGAATTTATTTTTAGTCTATATATTTGCTCCTGTAATTTACCGAAACGTACTACCGCATGTCTTTGAAGCTATCACACTACGATATGGCAAAGCAATGTTCCGATTAAAGCCCATGTAATCGCCATAAAAGACCAATTATAGAGCCACAAGCATTGCGCTATAAAAGGAGTGCTAATTGCACCAATCTAAAGTGTTTTTGTTATTCCAAAACTTGGGCTGGAACACAAACAAACTAACGCTAACGTACAGTTGCTTGTTTCATTGCACTGGTTGTCTGCCAGTGTATGTGTTTATCCGGCCTAGGATATTTTATTCCCAGTAAAAGGGAAACGCAATAGGCGTTATCACGTAGAAGATGGTCATATATCTCGCATCCACCGTTGAGTTACATAACCTATTATGTTTTATATAATTAAGACTTTCTTTAGTTTTTAGCACAAACCAGTAATCCTTTGGGTCCTTACGTCGTCCACTACAAGACTTGCCTAGGGACACAACGGACTAGCTATAGCGACCAGTTTGAAACCAACCAAACGACTCACCAAACCATAAAGCTATAAAGCCGGAAAATTAACTTACGTTGTAGTTACGTCGGCCTCTTTGGTTGGATCAATTGCACTGGTATTTCGGGTTTTCTTGCTTTGGTTGGCTTGAGTGGTTTTACTAACAAACGAAGAGCGTTTCTGGGAAGTAAAAAAATATGATTTTATTGGTGACCCTGCAAAAGCATTAGGAGACTAGCAGCTTGAAAGGACTGTTCGAAACTCTACGACCAATCACTAAGTTACAAATGTTATTGTGTTCTTTCCCTCCGGTTTCAAGCTAGGGATTTCCGGAATCGCCTATCGGTTTTTGTTTTGTACGTTATGCAAATGATTCGATCGTGATAAACTTTTGGAAAAACAGTTGATATTTTTACATGTGACAGCACTGACTACGATACGTATCGGTCGCGTTAACCAATCGGCCACACGACCGCAGGTTATTTATCCACGAGCAATCGTCAGATTACCTCGCGTCCGCCGCTGGATTATCGGAGCTATTACAGTGTGTTATGTATGATTAAGACGTTCCTTTAATGTGTTAGAAGACATCAATCCCCGGGTTTGTGTAATGTCCGTTTAGTGTCTTGCCAAAGGACACAACCGATTAGCTAACGACTAGTTAGCGAAGGCCGCACGCTGACCAGACGATTCAGAAAACGTCAACTAGAAGCGAAAAACCCGAAACCCTTAAATCGAACCAACCTTCTTCTGACAGAGCAAGAAACGCTTCACGTCCCCGAAGAGGTTTCCACTAAACGCCATGTATATCCAGGGGTTCGTACAGGAATTGAGGCTGGCGAGCAGTTTAATGCAACTGGCTGCTATATCTGATAAGAAGGATTTTGTTATTTTAAATGTCTAGAAATCGACAATTTAAGCCTCATTAAAGTGTCGGGTTTCTTTATTTGTCGATATATTTTTCATTTCACAACTGCTCGGTTCGATTTTTCTTTAATATCGACTTTGCAAAGCACAGTTGGAACGCAATGCTCAAAAACGTAGCCAATAAAACTCTGACTAATCAATCGTATGCGTTTCTTCTATCGACCGTATTTAAATAGACCACTGTCCCAAAGTCACGTACGTGACTTAAAAAATATATTTTTCTGCAAAATACTGTTGAAGTGAATACGCAGCACATTTCTTTAACCTTTTTAAAGTGCTCAGCTTTGAAACCATGATGGACGTGTTGCTAATTTTAGATGATTTGCTATATGTATCGGTCACGAAACCAATCTTACACATTTCCATAGCGTTTTTTTACCAGACTGGAATTAGAATCTACGATATCATCCCAAACATTTTTTAATTAAAATCGGTATAGCCTACGTATCAGTCGCGTTAGCCATTCGGCCACACGGCAGTGCATGCACTTCCATAGCTTTTTTATTATTTTTTTACCGATCTAAGTTTCGAACCCATGATGAGCTCGTCACAAGAGTCGGTATACGTATCGGTCGGGTTAACCATTCGGCCACACGGCAGTACATGTATTTCCATAGCGTCCCCATCTACTTACGATCTTCATTTATAGCGCCCCATGCGGCCAGCATCTGGACCGTGAAGAACGGTGTCCACAGCAGTACATACGTAATCACGATGACCAGCGTCATTTGAACCGTCTTGATCTTTGCTCGGGAAATCACAACTGTGTTGCTGGCACGGGGAGCAAAGTTTGCTGAAAGTTTTAATTTTAATAAGCACGAGCTAACCGATTTTTTTTACCCCAAGTTTCGAGCCAAGTTTCGAACCCATGGTGTGCTCGTTATAGAAGTAGGTATATGTATCGATCGCGTTAACCATTTGGCCACACGACCGTACACCTAACCGATTTGCATGTGACTTTCGGCGAGAATTTTGTTCAACCGATTGACAAGCCTAAGATGTTTGTCAAAAGCCTTACCAAGTTTAAATCCTGTTTTCTGCATTCTGGACTTTGTTAATTTAATCAGTGCATGTCAATATACCAGCCTTTGCTGCAGTATATTTCAGCCTATTTGTGTGCTGCTTTTTGCAAAACAGCCAACTCTTAGATTGGCGTTTAGGTAGGTGATCTACATGAAAAATTTACCATTATTTATCTTAAACTACCAAAAGATTACATAGGTAAATTACCACCAGTAAAACAATCCCGGTTCAATACATCTTTGCCAAATACGTCCGGAAAATCCGGCAGTTTCCCATTGAAGGTTACAGACAGTCAATTACCGCTGGGAAATTTAGAAAATGGAAAATCAGGCCTGAAGCAAATGCCCCCTGAGCAAATATTTCCGGAAAATTGCCGTAATAATTAGCCTAGTTATATGCCAACTCTCAATCGAGACCGACCACCATTCGGACAATTAATCCCAGGGGCAAACACTACCAAGACATTTAGACCAACGTCCAACAATTAGTGGCTTACCTCCTCTGCGTGCTGGAGATGTCGTTGTTACAGCTTTTGTTTTCTGTTTCAAGTTGCGCATGATCAGCACCGCAATCATACCGTACAGATAAATCAGCAGGCACGTCGGGACAAACTGAAATACAAAACAGGTTTTAATACTTCGTTTTATTATGTTGATTTGTTAATTTTCTTGTTCGTATATTTACAACGCCAGTTTTGCTTATACGACTCAATTAGTTTCTTATTTAAATATAAAGTTCTGTTAAAATTCGTTTTTATTCAACACAGTATAGGCCTACACTTGTACAGTGGCTGCTGCAATTTTCAATTTTTCTTTTTCGCACATTTACGTGGATTAAGATTGCAGACAAATTGCTTTTCGGTTTTCATTGATTTTTTATGTGAGTTTTACGTATAATTTATTAATCATACTTGAATTTTACTAAAGGAACAAAAAAACACGACAGAAGTCTAATATATTTCGCCATTCAGCTATATATACCCGATTAAATTAACCCATCGATTGACGTTGAATTTTATTTTGGTGACACAAAACGCCGACTGTGATAAAAACAGCGACCTTAGGCTGTAAGACTGCAGACTTAGTTCATTTAGGACGGGAATTGGGTCCCATCCTTATCCCAAGAGTGTAGGAGGGCGGAAGTTTCAGACAAGTTTTCACAATCAGAATATCTGTCCATCATTCGTGGGCTTATTCCAACTTTAGGATCTTATTGCTCGCTCATGCATAATTAAAAAAATAAATCTTATTTGATGGGGCCAGGTGCAGGCTGCGATCGATGTGGCAAATTCGATCGCAGCGGCACAAAACAAAAAGAAACTTACACTGGACTCATTGCCGAAAACACTGGCCTTTTCGACCTGATATTATTGATTTCGGCAAGTCAAAAAAAACTTGTTAATCCCCGACGGAAAGCACTTTGCGGTGTTATAGTAAACAGACAGTTTGTTTTTAAAACCTCTTTTTTTTCAAACTGATGTCGAGAACACTCGGCGATAAACTAATTAATAATTCATTCGTAGTTGGGTCCTTTACTTAAATGATCCGGTCACATCAATCTTTACCTTGTAATTGATCTAAGATTCTGGGGAAATTTCCGCAGTCTTGTATACGGAATCCGGAATTTAATTTCAAGTGACAAATGCGCAAACTCGTCAACGAGCCAATCGATCGCAAGAGCCGGATACGGAAGCGTGCGGTAGACGGTACTTTCGATATATTGTTCAACCACACATTTATCTTTAGTGGATAACAAAATTATAGTAAATTTAAAAATATTTCTTCACTAAATTCAAGCACTTCTAATTTAAAGCCCCTTACGTACACTATTAAGACAGCATACAATATTAATAAAGTCAGCCGGGCACATACAATAATACGTTCCCTTATTTTAAACCCCTTACGTACAATATTAAGTAAGCACACATTATTAGGTCAGCCTGGCACATTCAATAATAAGTTCCCACGTACAATAATAAGTCAGTCTGTCAAATATAACCGCATTTCAATACAGCTTGCACCTTGTAAGGTAGAGTTGGGTAGACTGGAATCGGGAAGTAACCGCAGTATTGGTTATATTTAGTTGGGCGCGCCAGGTAGAACTTATTGTGTTTTCCGATGCTGTCATTCAATGACAGTTTTTTGGTGTGACCGGAATACGCTGTATTGCCTATAGGTAGACGGTATATATACTTTAAGGCAGTGGTTAACCTGTGTGTAATTACCCACAAAGGGGATAATTTGGAATTTTAAAAAAGGTAACATAAATTTAGTAACTTCGTTGGCAAACGTTGTCATGCGCTTCTACCAAGTCCCCTTTAAATGTACAATTATTTTTCTGTATAGGTTTATTTTGGATTGCAAGCTATATTAGATGATGTTTTTCAAAAAATGGGTAATTAATATCCATCAAAACATTTTGGGGATAACAACAGAAAAAAAGTTAAGAACCACTGCTTTGTGAATGTATGGCCGGACGGTTAGCTCAGCAGATTATATACAGTCTGCAGACCTAGTATAAGGAGGTGATTCCTGGTTCAAAACCTGGTCCGGTAAAAACAGCTTTTCGTACTAAACAATAATTAAAAACGCGTTCATATATGCCTTACAACACGCTAAAATCGTCCTAGGTGGAATGTACATTTCAAGCAGCTTACCATAATAACGAAGAAGTACCACGTGGTGTAAGCTTGGTCAAATGCTCGTGGAAATCGCTTTAACATGCACATATTTCGCGTGTCGGGTTTCTCAAATATAAACAACTGAGAGAAAAAAGAGGTCAAGACAATCTGGCAGCACTGCAGTACTTTTTAGTCGGGTAACACTAAAAAAGGAAAAGAGGAAAACTACTTACAAACTGAAAACTAATTCTAACCCTGCTCCAAACACTATTCTCAAGCCCAGAACTAAAGCCAACTTTAACCCAAAACCTAACAGTACTCCTAACGCCCTAATCTTTATTTCCGTGTGTGTATAGTTTTCCTGCTTTCCTACTTCCCTCCTTTTATTTTAAGTTTTCCCTCTTTTAGTCGCAACAACGAACCTGGGGGGTTGATAGAACAGCTGAGACAGCCCATGCGACCCCAACCGTGGTATGCACCCGTTTGGAGGTAAGCTGGAACGATTGCATTGGGTAGCGGATCGCCTTGTACCGGTCAAACGCAGCGCACAGCAGGACATACGTGCTGCCGTACATGCCGAGGATCTGCATGAACTTTACAAACCTGAATTTCAACAAGTGATTCGTTAGATTTGGTGGCGAAAGCGCAGTCGCCGAAAAACAAGTTGACTGAAATGGATGGATATGCATGTTGTATCCTCGAGATTGGGGAAATGTACGGAGCATTATCTCCCGGGCAATTGTAAGATAAACTAGAGCCAACTGTCAGTTAATTGAGGCTATTGCAGTGTGTTGTAAATGACTTAACTGTTTCTATTGTTTTATTTTAACCTATTAATCCTCTGGATTCAGGCGATGTCGCTACAAGTGCTTGGTTAACGACATCAATTTATACATGTTTACAATAGTAAAAATGTCTTAAATACAAGCCAATTAAGGGTCGCAACTTAGTACGGTAAAAAATGACTGGAAAGCGTTTGGTTTTTAGCTGCACAAACCGACTAATGAGCTACCGAGAAGAATATATAATCGACGAAATCTGCATCGTTAAAAACAGGTTCAAAAGTGGTCACTATAAGCTAGTCGGTTGTGTTGTTCGGTAGGGCGTTTAACAGACATATCCTAAAACCAGTGTTGGGTTCTACTTAATTAAAGGAATACCTAAATCGTACACCAAAATTGCAATATCTCCGGTAACCCGACGATGTGAGCGAGGTGATCTGACTATTGTCCGTGTGTTAACCCATTATGGGTTCGAAACTAAGCCCGATAACATAAAAAACACCACTTTGGTGTTCCCATTCATTGGAATAAACATAAACATCTTATCCTTAGTTTCAGATCACCATACCAGTCCAACAATTCGTATTGCATATAGTGTTGTGTAAATTGTGTAATCCATCGTACAAGCACGACGACACCTACTCACTTGCAAGTCGCGTCGTTCGCGTAAAACCCAAACCCGAACCGAATGATCCACTCGGGAAGCATCTCAAACAACACGACGATCAGATCTGCGACGGCGAGGTGGAAAATCAGGATGTGCATCCGTGTGTGCTTTGAGAAGCGTTGCCACAATGCGATAAGAACGCAGCAGTTCCCAATCTGAGGAATATTTAAGCTTAAGTTAAGTTAGGGCAACACTAAAAGGGTGGAAAGAGGGAGGGAAGCAGGGAAAATGCTCATTTAAACCATGGAAACTTATTTAAACCTGCCCTAATCCCTTATCTCAACCCCAGAACTATAACCCTAACTTCAACCCCAACCTTAAAACTAACTCTGTAATTTAAAATGTTAAAGGATTTTCTGCGGTAAACTGGGTTATTTTATTACGATTTTTTGGAAATTTATTTTATATATATATACATATATATATATATATATATATATAAATTTGAAGTAAATAATCTTTTCAGGGTACCGGGATATGGCTGTTAAATGAACATTGGAGGCAAAAATTTCGAAAACCGTCTTCTTTTTACATATTTGTTTTTTCGATAACCCTTCAATTTTTTTAAAAGTGAATGGTCTATGCAAATAATCAACATGTCAGTTAGCGTTAATAAAAGTTTCAACCGGATTGGACAAACCTTTCTTAACGAAGAACTTGCGACACGACACGCCTGTCACAAGCGTTGTGCAGGAAAAAAACGAAAAGAGGAAAATCAATATGCCCCCTTTGGATTCGAACCCGCTACAAAACACTCTTCAAACTAACACCAAGAAAGCTATAACGCGACCATATTATAACACCAGCATGTGTGAGATGTCATTACAAAAACGATATGTTTTATTATTTTAAACTCGTTATATAAGGCTGTTTACAAGAGCCAACCAGCTACATGTATTGATTTCATTCCGATTTCTATATTTCGAGTATGATTGCGTTTCGGTAAAACAACCGAGTTTGTGTAACATCGATTTCATTTCCAAACAAAGGACGCTACAATTGGCAAGTACGGGAGACTATCGAGCAAAGGTCACGAACTCACGCGGACGGTAGTGTGGCCAAATGGTTAGCGCGACCGATACAGATACCGACCTATACAAAAACGGTCCAAGCGACGAGCCCGACTTGGGTTCAAAACTTGGCTCGGTTAAAAAAAGTTTTTTTTTCCTGGCATGACGCGTGATTCGACTAAACGTAAAAATATAAGCATGTGCAAACTCAAACTGTTTACGCTGCTCAATATCAACAGTCCTAACTACTAATATTCAAATTAGGCAGTTGATTATGCAAACCATAAATAACAATGGTTGGTACGGAAAGGTTCTTTCTTTATGATATTATTATTAAACTAGCACACTGCTATCAAATAGTTGCCGACTTCTGCTGAAGATGGCGTAGAACCAATTAAGACCTCTATGCGCGGGCTGATGTTACGAGTGGTACCCTCAATGAGTTATTGTTTTCAAACGAGTGTTTTGCTGAGTAATAATAGTGTTGATTCCCCAATGTTTGTTTGGTTGAAAGTAGCATGTGCTAGGCTGCGCGCCGGTGTTCTGGTTTAGCTGTATAGTTTTGTAAAAGTGAAGCAGTGCTTTGTGAAATAAAGGTGTTGATTTCCCACATTTCTTTATAAACATCCCTGCTTCACTTTTTTTTGTGGAGTTGTTGCATCCCAGTTTATATATTCTGTTCTGCTGGTATTTGGGATATGACAAAAAGGCCAATACGTTTCTTCTGGGGATTAGTTTCAATTAATTTTTGCTAAGGTCATTTGTGCCGTATTTAAAAGAAAGAACTAAACGGAGGGAATGAGGAAAGTGGGAAAGGAGAGAAACTCTACACTAAAATAAAGATTATAACCAAAAGCTTAGTATGTAAGGGTTAAAGTTTAAGTTAATTCTGGGGTTAATATTGTTTTCGGCAGGGTTAGAATTAGTTTCCATAGTTACAGAAAACAGTTTGCCTCATATTTTCCCCTTTTAGCGTTGTTCGCATTTGAATATATATAGAGTTAGCAATAGACTATGACGCCAGTATGTTAACGTTCGTGTAATTTTACATTCCACGCGCGACCTTCATGCTACGATACACGACCCGTGATAATATCAGGAATGGCCGCAACCATTGTCAATCAAGTCGAGTTTCAGAAGCCGCAGATATGAGGCTTGACGTGTTCGCTGTTGATATTTCAATTTTAATAATCTCGGCCGAGTTGCGGGGACCTAAAGGTACACTGCGCAAATGAGCTTTAGTTTAAATCGCAACATTATTTGCGTTGGTCTGGCCGAATGTACAACAATATTACGTCATTATGTATTATCGATTTTTTCTTTCTTTTTGTCAAATGAAGAAAGTTAATGAATTCCCGATATAAAGTGCTTGGTAAACGTTTTGTTTTAGATTACATAAACACTTGCCTGAACCGAGATTAATGGGTTCTACCAAATTGAAGTAATATGTGTATCATACACAACACACTACAATAGCTCCGATAACCCGAAGGTGGGCGCGAAGTAATCTGACGGTTGCCCGTGCGTTAACCCCCTTGGTTTTCCCATTCACGGAGATAAACCCCTATCCTATATATGAATGTCCTATCCAAAATACTCGATATAAGAGCCTGTTTAGTAAAGGTTTCATTTTTTTCTGTACCGCGTCAAGTTTCGGACGCGTGACCGTTCTGATTTAAAGTGTATTCTTTTGCTGTTAGTAAAAGTAAAATAGAGCTATCAGTAGCTTTATATACATATTAAAGTTAGATGATGTTGTTACTATTGCGGGTTGCAATGACACAGTAATGGTAACACTACCTACGTAATGTGCGTACCGTATAGGTTTAAAAGGACGCAGATATCAATTTAGTTTTCAATTATGATGCCGTTACTATAAAACTACCAAAGCGACTCACCAGGCCAAGTATGAATACAATGGCTATGATGTACAGTTCGGTGATTCGTATCTGCCGTTGCAGTGCTGTCCCGCTTCGTACCCGCCTGGACTGGTATTCTATAAATGGTGACGTCATCATTGCGTCATACCCAGCCGTGGTGACATCGGTGAGCTGCTCCAGGTCCGCGATCGACGTCATAATGACACTGAACGACGCGCAGATAAGATTTTGCTGCCGCCGCGAAATTGAAAATCACCAATTTTAAATGCCTAAAATCGCCCTGAGGAAAAACAAACATGTCTTTATCAATTCTTGTAACTTAACCAAACTAAAATATCCAATAAACACAAAACCGGCAACTACCCCTGACAGAAGTACGTGGGTGTTATTTCCCCAGGGTGTGACATTATCCTGTAAATGATGACCGGATTTACTTCAGGCCACCCTTTAACACCAGGGACCACAGAATGCATCGGTACAAATATATACTTTACAAATCATAAAAAAACAACCAGTTCCCCCTACACACCACTTACATACAGCAATCATATAGCGCACTGATCACCCGGTAATCTGTGTCTTTTTTCCTATTTTATTATGAAAAATGCTAAAACGTAAAATCTGACTAAAGAATAGGAGTAAAACTTCCGATTTTGTTTACCTAAAATCTAACTTTTTTATGTGCTATTACAGCATGTTTCTCATTTTATCTTTCCTTTGTGGTATAGCAGCAAAATAGGGTGGGGGCTAATAAGGTTAGATGAATATTTCTTTAAATGCGGGAAGGTCATAACTCTTACTGTGCTAAGGAAAATATATTTCATTTTCAGTATTTGATTAAGAATGAAACAAAATCCATATATCCTTTTATGGTTACATTGTCCTGAAGCAACAATGTAAAGCGAGATGAGCCTACATCGATGCAGAACTAGCTGTTGATCTGACAATTACCCGAGATGACTGCCGCTTTCCCAGCATAGGGGTGTAAAAATCACCACAACCGATGCATACGTGCGAGACTTAGAACCTGGACTTGAAATCGCTGTGAAAATATTTACAGCGGTGAATTGATATTATTTGTCGAAACAGCTTTTCCATAATAATTCCATCAATACTGCCTTATTACATTGCGTTGCGATGCAATTTCTTCGGGCCGCATTTCGAATACTTAAATGGCAGAGGGCGGAAAAAGGCGAGTCGATATTGCCTTTCTCATGGCGAAATTTCTTTTGGCCCCGCAAATAGAACCTGAGGTTTATAATTCGATATCTTATGCACATTAATATTGCTGCCTCGATTGGGCACACAAATCCCACAGGCAGCGTTATGCTTTCGAAATTAATTAAGGCCTGATATATTAATTAAACGGTTACCTAAAAATTAATTTTTCATACGCACGGCTCACCTATAAGTAAACACAGGTTTGGGCATTGACGTCGCCAACGGACCACAGTGAAATGTGCTAGTTCACACACTGCAACTGCCAAATATGTGTCGAATTAAAATGCTAATTCCCTCATTCATCCTACTGTTTCCGCTTTTTGGCTTTTTCAATTAGTTTCTGGCGAATTGGGGTCTTTATTAAGATATTGTTGTGATCGGCCAAAATGATAATGAAATCACACTTTTCTTTTTTGCCCGGCACTTTCGATAAAATAATTAAAACTATTGGATCTATTTTCCCGCTTGACAATACCTGACACTAACTGACAGGACAGAATTGAAAACACGCGACGAAAATTGCCGGGTAAAAATTCTCTATGGCCTGGAACGATAGATCTACTATTTTAAATGAAAACTGACTTACGGATTGTCAGATAATCAATTGCCATGCACCGATCCATCCAACAATTTCTATCTGTTTGGACAGTTGGCTGCGGCGTATACATTCAAAGCCTATCAGTCAAGACTAACGTCGATAGTTGGAATAATCGAAGTTATATCCATTACCTTAAGTCAAGGTAAACGTCTAAACCAACTTGCCTGAAACGCTCTAATCATCGTAAGTCCGTTTACCATAGGGAGCTTTTATATTATACTTATGATAATTGCATATTCCGTCAATAGTAATAACGCAACTTCGATCGCCATAAAAACAATAACGAAATTGTCCCTCCGTTTATATATAATCGGCAAAACAACAAGTACCTATTTAATCTCAGGTAACTAACCACAACCAGCCAATTAAGAATACAAATTGCTAAGTTCTCTACCTCACACTAATGTTGATGCATAGCGTCTGTGCGCTTGAAGCAATGAAAATTACACGAAGTGAAGCGACTTTGGCAACACGCTTTAAGAGAAAGAAGCGTGTTTTTGTAAGGCACACATCGAACGACGTTTCACTTTGGGTAATCTTACCCAGAGGCACTACGCATTACATTATTTAGCGCTTAGGCTGATCGTAACCAACATAGCCTAATTATAATCTGAAGAGAGTGCAACCGACGAATTTAGAATGACGTCAGTCGCTTAGAAAACGATTTTATAACTGTGCCTCAATATTTTTGGCTAAATATTGCGGCCTGTAAGAATAATTTAGTAGCTTTGAAACTGCTGGGTATAAGACTGGCAATGTGTTTTTGACTATAAACTTACCAATTGACCTAAAAAAAACAATCGTGTATGGTGTAAAATGTTTTGCTGTACCACTCCAATTTGCAATCCAATTTAAGTTCCATCTGGCTTCTTTTCACCTGCAGGTTATTAACGAAAACGTATAATAAATGTGCCCTGCATTGCTCCTATACTTTCGCTTTCTTTGACAGCTGGTAGCATTCTATTAATATTTGTCATAATTCACCGGACGCTGTACATGTATTCCTGGAGTTAAGTCCACCTCGGCGCATATGAATTTAAAACTGAAGTATAGTACTGTGGTATGGATGCTCAAGAGTCCTCATAACGATTGACCCGTGTCCACAGATTTCGACTCACGACCTGTCATACCTATATGCGCATGCGCCAGTTATGTCCGCGCCCCGCGAGACGCTGTAGTATTGAAATTACTTGCGATCGATTCAGTTAGTTCAGCAACTTCATTTTGACAATATAGTAAAATAACCGCAACGGTAACATTAGGAATCCAAATGCCTGAACCCTTGACCTGGTTCTGCTCGACGGACGGGCATATTGGCCAGCACAGACCATAATATCGTATTATTGCATTTATACTGGATATTAAATTTGTTTTGTAGCTATTGATGTGCCAGAAATAAACAATATATGAACTATCAGTTGGTTCAAGTCACGTAAAAGGTCACCGGCAAGCCGAGGGCCGTAGTTATGCGAACTTTATTATGAGATGTTATTGCTAAATACGCACGATGAGCTAATGCTATCTTCCAGGTCTCGTTACCAGCTGCATTAAACTATAAAGTCGTATAGTAATCGTGAGTCCCACGGTAGCCAATTAATTAACACAATACCGCATTTGCTGCAACCTCTATCCCGGCGGGCTTAAAGCTGAGTGAGGCAGTAGGTTTGTTCCCAAGTTTGAATCATGGCGACATTAACCGCAACGCGGACGTGATAGAATACAAGAAATCCCTCAGCGGTCGGTCATTGAAATTCAATTGTTGGATCCCGACCATGTGAACACCACTTTACCGCACAATTCGCGGTGCGCTTTGATTGAAAACTAAATTATGGGGAAATCTAAAAGGGGGGAAAGCGGGAAGGATAGTGGGAGGGAAACTGTACACTAAACTGAATATATTAGTTAGTTTTAAACATGGGGTTGTAGTTAAGGTTAGTTCTGGGGTTAAGCGTAGTGTTAAGGGCAGGGTTAAAATTAGTTTCCATAGTTTATGTAAGCAGTTTCCCTCCTGCCCTCCTTATCCCGCGTTCCCTCCTTTTAGTGTTGCCCCTGCGTAATCAGCACGAGCAACCATGTAATATGCAAATTCTGCATAATCAAATACGAGGACTTTTTCTGAAGTAAACTGAGTTGTTTTAATTCTAGTTATCTAGTTATGTTTTCTGATTCATATTATACATGTTTAATTCCTAAGTAAATCTCCCTTTCCCATTCAAAGATATCGACGTTAACGCAAAATAAACTAAAATTTACTAAATTTGCCACTGCCCATCCGTTTTAATGTCGCCAATGTACTTTCGTTATGTAAAATTTCCTCAGAAATCAACAAAAAAGAAAGGACAGACAGCACTGTTATTGCTTGTATAGGATATTGATGGATTATTCAGTTCAGATTTAAAACAATTAATTTTCTCATACCATCCGGTTGTAAACGTCACCGGGCCGGTATAAAGACCCCCCGTTATTTTTGACATCTGGCAATTTCGCAAACATTGACGTAGGTAACACCTTTATTATACCAACTGAATAACTGTGCCATATGCCTCATTACATTTCATGACATTGGCATTCAATAGAGGGTACACAAAAAATAAACCACAATAAACTCGCTTGACCTTTTTGTACCACAAAATCCAACATTCCTGTCCAAATAGCCAGGTTTACAATACATTTAGATTGATGTTACTTGAATGTCAAAATAAACCTTTGTGTTTTTAATTGAACGAATATTATCGATCACGCATATGCCTTTATATGTAATGCACGTATTCGGCATTGTACACCTGTAGGAGTAGCTCTCAATAAGCATAATAATGGTTATTAGAAAATCCTTAATGGTAAGACTGACGGCTCGTGATGTGTAGCTCAAGTACGCACTTCACCAACCCTGCGATTTCACACATATAACACACAAACTCCCACCACAAATTTCCACCACACACATCACACCACAACCAAATTCCGCTTCCTAATTAATTTCAACTTTGTTTTTTTATTTATTTTAATAATCGAGAGCTCGAAATCAATTAAGCAGCTGAGTAATGGCAACTAAACGCCAGGTGTTGTACGGCCGGCATCTAGGTGCCGTAGTGTGACCGAATGGTCAGGTACGGTCATTTGGCCGAAAAAACGATCGATGCATATACTTCATTGTAAAGAAAAAACGGACTTAGTAACGAACCCACCATGAGTTGAAACATAGCCCAGTAAGAAACAGTCAAATTAAGACCACCAACTCGCACTAAGTGCACAATTTAGCTTTTTTTGGCTTAACAATCCCCAAAAAGATAAACGGCATTTTTTACCGAATGGTTAACCCGAACGATGCTTATACCAATTCTATAAACGGTCTTGGCAACGAACCCACCATTGCCTTAAAATTTCACCCGGTTAAAATTTCACAGAAGTGGGGCTAACCAGATCGATACATCTGTCAATTTTATACAAAAAAAACAGTCTTTGGGGCTAACCCGTTTTAAGTTCAAATCTTATTCTGGTAAAAAAGGTCACATTCGTTTATTTTGCAAAACGACTTTTAGAACAATCAAGAAAAAAATAAATATTGAAAATTAGAATACCATACTCGTATGTACATCCACGGGGTATAAACGCCAGGGGGGTTTAACGTTACCCTTCGACAGAATCCGTGTGCCACGGTTTTCTTTTTTTGTGCATACCACTGGGCCAAGCAAGAAATTGGTTTGCCAATTTATCCAGGTTCGAACGGACAATATATTACATTTTAATGAAACTTATACTACGAAATGAGAAAGTATACATGTACGAAATTTCACTCGATTTTTAAATGGAACTTGTACAGATATACTACAAAAACTAGCATAAACACTTTTTACCCTAGAATTTCCCTAAAATATATACTATAAATGTAACAAACTATTATTGATATAAAACCGTTAAAGGACCATGACAAACCAACCCAACTCGAAAAAGAAATCCAAGACGAACGAAAATTGAAAATCTGTAACTATTTTTCAAAAATCCCCAATTACGCCACCAAAAAAATGACCAATATTTTAAAGCACTGATATTTACTAATAAAGGAATTTGACAAAACATGTTTTACATCAGCAAATATGCTGCTTAAACTTCACATAAATAAAAAGTTTGGGTTGGTAACTTAAAAAATCATTATAGTTTATGCCTGCAGAAACAACAATTTAACAATCGGATTAAAAATGTTATGGATGTTTAATAGCATGGTCGAGACATGAACGAATTTAACATAAGAATACTTATAAAGTAAAAATGGATAACAAGTTTGGTATGGTAACACGCTAACCCGTTACTTGCAGAAAATAAACTGTATACGCCGTGTAACAAATATAGAGAGTGTGGTTATGTTTGCACTGTCGCGTAAAGGCAATCAATATGTGTTTTATAAATAGTTGTGGTCTTTGGTCATAATATCTATAGGTATTATTATCAATTTACAACATGCAAACCCAACAGGTTTTCTTAATTAGAAACCAATAATAACCTTTCAACGAAAATAACCTTTTCTGACCAAAAATAAAATGTTTTTTTTGTATCCACATTTTGTTATGCTTAATCTTACATAATTAATATGTATTTTTACTAGTCACGTCATTTAATCAGGGTTGAAATCAGATTGTTGCTACACAACATCGGCTTAAAGCAGTAAACCCAAACACCACTTGTGGAAACATATTTCGCTTGGGAAAACAAAAGGGGAAACAGCCGGAAGGCGGGAAGTGGGAAAACTGCACACTAACATGACGATTAGGATAGGATATTCATGTTTATCCCCGTGAATGGGAAAACCTATAGGGAGTTATCACACGGGCAATCGTCAGATCACCTCGCGCCCATCGTCGGGTTACCGGAGCTATTGCAGTGTGTTGTATATGATAAACACGTTCCTTCAATTTTGTAGAACCCATTAATCCGCTGGGTTCAGGCAATGTCCGTAAAGTGCCTTGCCCAAGGACACAATCGACTAGCTAGCGACCAGTTTCGCACCTGCAACCTTTCGATTGAAAGGCGACGCACTTAACCGCTAGACCACCGGGCCGGACTTTAGAGTTATTTATGACAATAGAGTTAATTTTAAACATGGGGTTAGAGTTAGGGATAGTTGTGTGGTTGATAGTAGTGTTTAGAGAATGGTTAAAATTAATTCCCATAGTTGTGGTGAACAGTTTCCCTCCTTCCCCCCTTCCCTCCTTCCCGCTTCCCTTCCTTTAGCGTTTCCCCATTTCGCTTACAAATACGTTGGTGACTCACGCGAGACAACAGCTGAGATCTATTGTACTGGACCCTTAGCGAATAGGTCATGGGTCGTAGGTCGTGTGGCCGAAAGTTAACGAGACCAATACATGGTCCTAGTATGACGGTCCTAATATGGTTTCGAAAAATGTCGGTCATAGGTCATTTAATCAAAAGCACATGCAAGTTTGTTGTGTTTCGAGCAAGTCCCTTAGCGGACGTTGCTAAAGCTTTGCTAGTTGGATTTGCTAGTTACAACTCTAACAGGTACATGTGTTTGTGGTATTGGATAAGATCGTTATCTTTGTTCAACGGTGTTCGGATTGTAGTGATGGAATATAAAATGCATTCTGTTTTATATGACTAATATCAAGGTGAAGTATTACTTTGACTTTGTGTGTTTTTTCTAAATAGTTTAACACATTTTTGCTCATTCTCTATTAGAATCCACTTGCAAAGTTTCTTGCTGACCTGGTTTTGATCCCGCCAGGTTATTCGCCGTTTGCTGTAAGAGTCCATCGCGTATACCGTTCGGCCACACAACCGGAGTAATGCAACGTCGGTTTAGTGCCGCCCACAGTAAGTAACCACGCAGAAACTAATCCCGATAAAGATCGAATCAAGAAATTTCCTCGTTATAGCCTTATTACTCTTTTCTGGATAAAGCGAGCAGACAGAGTGGTCAACAAAGGAAGTTTGATTACGACGGAAATGTAAGTTTTAAAGTTGTGGCTAAGAACGGATTTTATGGCCAGAACGACAGGGTTCGATATCCATCCTAAACCGCATATGGCCCGACATATTTCAAATCGACAATCATAACAAAACCTTGTGTTATTTTTTTCTTATCTGTTTTTTTTTATTGGGTTAATTTCGAACCCACGATGGGCTCGTCATTAAGACCGTTTTTTGTATAAATCGCTTTATGTATCGGTCGCATTTACAATTCGGCCACAGCGACCGTACGACGGTGTATTGTTGTCAAGAAACAAAGCGCGCACATCATCGTAAGATGGCGCTAAAGAGATCTAGTACAGAGCTATTTTAACACATGTTACTGTATGGTACGGTCGTGTGACCGGAGATATATAAACAAGAGTCTCTTGTTTATATATCTCCGGTGTGACCGAATGGTTAGCGCGACCGACACGTATACCGATTATTATAGAAAAAACGGTTCTGGTGACGAGCCTACCATGGGTTCGAAACTTGGCTTGGTAAAAAAAAGAATAAAAAGATCACATATTACTGTATCGCACAGTCGGGTGGCCCAATGGTGAACGCCACCGATACATATAACGACTACTGTACAAAAAAGTTCCCAGCGACGAGCCCATAATAGTTTCGAAACTTGGCTCGCTAAAAATATAACACTAAAAAAACATGTTACTGAATCAGTACGATCGTGTGGCCTAATACGCGAGAGATACATGTACCGTATATTACACAGAAATGGTCCTAGTTATGAGCCTATAGTGGGTTCGAAACTTCCCTTGGTAAAAAAACAACATACAGTGCTTCCTCGATTATCCGTCCCTCGTTTATCCGGCATTCGATTATCCGTCCATTGGACCCAATGAAGTGTTACTTTACAATTTTGTTCAAGACTTGTTAATTGTCATTGTAACCTTACAAAGCTCTTATTTAACAAGACAGATTCACAACTATTTCAATGAGAGAGGTGGAATAACTTTTGTGGGGCAATAAAATAGCCCTACTGTAAGTTTTGTTGCATTTGAATCTGCTTCTTGCTGCGTTGTTTTGGTTTAAATAAAGGAATTCAATTATGCGGTTTGTTTACTTATCCGTTCAGGTTTTGAAGAAACGCTGTCCCGACTAGACCGGATAATCGAGGAAGTACCTGTATTAATGTATTATAACCTGACTTAGGTATAGACCGTTTCACACAATATAAACATAGTACGGGCGTAAAAAATAAAAGGTATCTTTCTGACCGGACCTATAGCTTTACACCTCAGTCCACTTTTTCTCTCGATTCTTCTTTGTA
Organism: Ciona savignyi; assembly: GCA_000149265.1. Classification (NCBI taxonomy): domain Eukaryota; kingdom Metazoa; phylum Chordata; class Ascidiacea; order Phlebobranchia; family Cionidae; genus Ciona; species Ciona savignyi. Next base: position 404,908 of record CH002173.1, on the reverse strand, counting down.
TTATTTTTTTATATAAGTCCGTAGCGTTATCCATTCGGCAATTCAAAACCGACTAACTTAATTTGTAAAAACGTCGGCAGTCTGCATGCAGCCGAATGAGGGAAACTGCTTAATCAAATTACGAAAACTAATTTAAACCCTGCCCTAAACACTAATCTTAACCCAAGAACTAACCCTAACTCCAACCCCATGTTTAAAACTAACTCTAACGTTATAATCTTTATTTTGGTGAGCGGGTTAGCTCCTTCCCGCCTTCCCTCTTTTTAGTTTTGCCCGCCGAAAGGACGTCACATAAAGGACACACAGTGATAACCAAGGCACTGGGTAAACTGAAAGTCATCACCCAGAAAAACCGCTGTCGATTTCTACAGCACGTGTATACAATTAAGTATCTGTCTAAAAAATTAAATACACAATCTGAATATATATTTATAAGAACTTACGCCACGATTTGTCCCGATTACTCTGGTGTTATTATTCTGAAGGTTGGCACTAAAGTCTTGCCTTGTTCCGTATACTCAAGGATATAATGACATTCCGTTGGAATATTCCTCTTCTTTATAGTAGCAGCTTTTTATTTAATATCCTGTCTAGTCGTCCGCAGTATATTTCTGTTCCTGAGGTAATGACGCATTTGCAAGTTCATTAAAATTGTCGTTTAGGAATAACCAATGCCCTGCGGATTAATTTCAATGCGTTGGTAGTAATAGGCTGACGTATGCATGTGTGTGTCATTTTGGCACAGTATATTATGATCGCCAGTGTTGAAATTAATATTGGTTGGCTATTTCGACCATACTAAAAAAATATGTTAACTTAAAGACAACAGATTTGATCTTTTTTTGCTGAGGTAAGTTTCGAACCCAAGTTGGGCTCATCACTAAGCTGTTTTTTAAGATAAGCGGTACATGAATCGGTCGAGTTAACTATTCGGCCACATAACCGTTTTGAAATGTGATATTTAATTTAACGGGGCATAGTTTTTCTATCTAGGGAATGCAAAAAGGGGACGGCAGGTTCCAGAATCCACTGATCGAAAGATTCTTTCAGAAACTTAATAAAATATTGAATTTTGTAATAGACTTTAGCCATAGTGCCCTTTGTACATTAAAACTATTTTCTTAACAAATTACCCAATTGATGTTTAAGAAATACATAAAATAAAATATTTTTAGATTGCACATTAAAAAGTAGTAATACCGTAAGTGAAAGTAAATAATTTTCATCACCCCTCCTTGTAACTCTTTTACACTAAAACAGCCATTTTGCAATCAACAAACATATGTTTTTATCAAGCTTTCATTTGGTTTTGCTTTTTGAAACACCACACCTTAACAAAAACTTTTGTCTCTAAGCCGCTACCATATAAGACCCAAATACGGAGACCCCATCATGATGGGTCATGGAATAAAAAGGTTGTTGCAAGTTGCGAGGAATAAAAAGGTTCTTTCTAGTTGCGAGATATTAATTTCGACAGGGACCCATATTATAATTTGTCACGCCCAAGAGACTTTAGCAAAGATACGGTATATTTCGGGGGGGGGGGCTATTGTTGGTTTTTGGGGAAAACACAAATACTTTAATCATAGAACATGGATATTAAGTTTAAATTGTTAAATCGGAAACCTCTAAGTTCCTGCTCGAGGAAACATATAGCGTACAATTAAGATAAAAAAATAATGAAGGTTAACACATGTTTGAGACACTTTTCTTATCTATTTTTAAAACGGTCTTGCAACGAAATGCAATGATTTTATACTGGTAGATGAAGAAAAGTAGACCTCACAGGCGACAGTTAAATCCCTGTAAATTTAGGACCACGTGTCAATGAATATTTTTAATATTTTTTTGTTACTGTATGTGAAATGATGACTTAATATTATTATAAGATTATCACCTATTGGTTGAGGTTGAGTTACCACCCAGTCACGAAGTATCTTCGAACTATCTATGGCCGGTTATCAGGATCGACCGGCATATGTTTGATTTATATAACCTATGGCCGTGCAAACATAATCCAACCTTATATATATGTGTCATGTTCGTATATTCTATGGCTGGCCATACTCTGGTGTTACATATATGGCCCACTCGCGATAATCCTTAGAAAAAAACATAGCTTATTTTTTGTCTGTGGCGTTTGAACGATTTAGCCACACATGGCCGATCTGACATAAACCAGCTGAAACTCATACGTTGCTGTCTTGTTGGCAGGATTACAGAACCAAAGAAACCTTTGTTTTAAATTTAATTATCATTCTGTGGTGGAGTATAATTTATTATTTTGGTAAATTTATTGATTATTTTTCCACTTTTAATGGCTTCAGTCCTACAGCAACCAGTCCGCCGAACTTAACACGTAATGAAAAGAGTAGAACAATTTGTTTAAATATGTGTTATTTTTGTATAACAGTTATTCAAGCAAATAAGTGAACATTTTATATGTATAAAATTATAAATTCTTCTTGAGCAACACTTTTTCCCGCGCATAATTGTGTCGTTCGCTCTTAATTGTGTCGTATTGCACCACGTGATCTGTTTCTTTCCGCCTTCACAGTTCAAATTTGCGATATGAACTAGTAGCGTGTGGTGTGTAACTGTTTAAAGTTATGGCAACGTTAATTTAAGATTTCTTGTTTAAAGAGATGGATCTACATGATTTGAAGATACCAGGTACGAAATTAGAACTACAATGTTACTACTAAAAGCAGAAATAATGAGATACGGACGCTTGTGTTTTGTAACAGTTAGCCTATTTAAGTATTTATTAATATTATAATGGATAGTGACACTCCTGTTCCTGTATATCCTGTGTGTGTTCACTTCCCCACTTAACCATGAGGCTACATTTTGAAGTGAATAATGTAGAATAATTGTTAAAATAAATTTGTAATCTACAGATGTTCTGCTGTGCACAAGGCATGCACGTGCTAATTACGCTGATATCACAAGTGACATAAAGAAAGTGCTTAATGGTGTATGTAACTGAGAGGGAGGCAGGGCTGGAAGAGCCGCTTTGTTTAACACAACACCAGCCAACTGGAAGTGCAACGTCTCAAATATCAAGAAAGTCCCAAAGTATTGCTACTTCAGGCTCCACCTGATTATAGCTAAAGTGATGACACAGTTGAAGTGGACAAATTTGGGACCGTATTCATTTAAATAACGATACTTTCCATATTTTGGCAACTTATTAAGGTTACCAAAGTTTCTTTTTCTATGCTTTACGCCTTCACCAAAGTTTCTTTTCTTGTGTACAATTTATTATTGACGTTATTCTTGTGACTTTTTTGCATCGTAAATAAAATAGTTACCAAACAACAAGCTAATTCTTACTTAAACGTAGCTAGGAATCATATGCGGACAATACAACAAGAACCGTAGATAATAGACAGCAATGGCCCCTGCACTGGCCGTTGTAACATTTCGGGTATGTCGGCCAAACATATATCTACCGGGTACCCTGACAAAAACTTGATCTGATCAAGACTGATTGGTAGATAACACATATATGCGCCATAGATAATTTCGTAACTGGGCAGCTATGTTTGTGTTATGCCCACTGTTGTATAATAAAAAATGATGCAGGCCAACATTTGACACGTCTATATTTAATCAGTAGGAAACTTTGCATATTTGACAATTTAGAATTAGTAATAAATAAAATGGTTACCGGAGCATTTTGTTACCAAGTTCCAGAAACTTATTGCCCTCGATCGATTGCGAAATCTGTTTTCTTACATCTACGTCATATGCGTACATAATAACAATCACAACGATCGATGCAAGCTTATTAAATATTTTATTTTCATTATCCGAAAACTTTTTTATATATTATATATAAAATATTATACAATTTTTTTAAGTAAAATTCTTTTTATATGGTACTTGAAATCAAAAACAATGATAGCTAACATTACCAAAAATATATTATCTAAACGTCGATTAATTTTTAAGTTTATAAACCTAACTAACTAATCCAATAAACACGATTCAACTGTATCGTATTGTAATTGCTTTTTTTCTATTATTTCTTACTGAGCCAAGTTTCGAAACCATAATGGGCTAGTCACCATGACCATTTTTTGTATAAGAGTCTGTATATGTACTGGTCGCGTTAACCATTTGGTCACACCACCGTACTTTTGTCACTGCTGAGGTAACCCGGTTGTGGGCACTTATTATAACGCCTTACGCTTGAAAACTCACCCCGGAAACGTATCTGCGCGTATTAACCTTACCTAAACTTTGCCATGGTTCGTTTTAGGTTTACCGATCCGAGACATAACGTTCCAACCCTCCAAAAGTTTCCTTAGCTATAATAAGTTAATGTGCAATTAGCAAGCGGCTGTCGTTCAGTTCATTTAAAATAACCCGAAATTAAAAAAGAACATATTTTTAAACCACACAGGACATAGGCGACATCGCCTTTAAATTTTGGGGCGTCGTCGCACATGCAATGGTACAGTATATATTCTAGTTATTTTTGCTTATCGCCGGTACGTTGTATATATGTTGCCACCCTACACCTCTAACGTTGTTTGGCCATAGCGTTTTCAACTATTCGAGTGATTGGCCTTTAAACGTGTTTGGACATGTATACATTACCGAGCAGGGAGGCGTGATCATATTGTGTACAACTGTACAACAACCATTCTGCCCATACCTGTGGGGCAGGGTACGATTTGTTTGTTTAAACCAACTCTGCTCCTGAATATCAACTTGTTTTTTTTATAAATTCTCGAAAAACTATTTTTTAGGAATATTCACACATACGTGAAACAACATAACGATTTATAGCAAATAGTATATTGTTCTTTCCGCCACGCCGTGAGGACGTTGACTGCACTACGGCCAGTTAGTAATTTTTAGTTTTATGTGACACTATGGTCAACATTTTGGTGTCAATCATTTTTTAGGATCGAATAGATTGGCCATAATAACTAAATAGGGACATTTGTCTGATACCTAACATTAGTTTTCAGCGCTACAATTGACAAACGAACACTGTGGCAACTTGAAGGAACAAGCATTTTTTCGCAATGGTTCTAAATCTTGTTTAGTGTCAAAGCCAATTTTGAAACCTCAAGTATGTAAGGAGCCGTACGAATACAACACAAGTTTGTGGCGACATCTTAAAACGACGAACTAAGCCGTCGCGGAACCACGCGAACCCTTATTGCAATGCATTTTCCCTGCGACGACTATTTTACCTTTGATGTAATTTCCCCTGCTATAGGTAACTTGCGTAACAATGCGGTCTAGCCATTTTGAGAAGTTGTTTCAGTTACATGGTTTCCATGGCAATAACAGTAACGACTAGACAAAAGTGGTTTATAGTAACTCTTGAACATCGCTGCTGCTTTAGAATCTAATTTCAGATCACGACTTTAATATAAGAAGTTCGATCTAGACCACAACTAACAAGCTCTGTGCAAGGCACTTGTTGATACGATCGGTCCGTTTGTGTCAAAACAAAATTTTTTTATAAGGTTATTTCTGCCGATTTTTTTTATAAATAAAAAAATACCGGTTTTATTTTAGGCAAATTGGTTGTTGTATGCTTTACTATTACGCATTTTGGAATAAAAACTTCCCCAAATTAAGGCGAAAATAAGCTTTTATTTAGCCTAATAATATACATGCTGTTTAAATGTGTGGTTCAAAATTGGTTCCAAGTTGTTTCTGTATTCACGGGGAAAACCTTGATGTCATAAAACCCTCTGTTAGATCCTAATCTAGTACTTTTATAATTCTGCATGATTAACTATGGTATTTATTTACAGTATTATTACATTATAGGCTGATTTGCTGCTTATGTAATTGTATATTAAAGATGTAGCTTCACAATAACTTATTCATGTTTTTTATGCATCATACACTATTAAAAATATAACATTCAGGTGAATTGGAAAATGGAAACTGCATTTTGGTTATGTAGGCAACCATACTGACACTGTAACAAAACACAAGTTCACGCTTATAACTCAGGTCTCCAATGCGCATGCGCAAGGTTTTTCCAATCTCTGAACAAAAATATATTTTTGAATAAGTAACCGATTTGCTTTAAATAAACTTAAACGCGTGTATTTTTAGCTGGCTGTGGGAGAAAAATTTAATCCTAACAAAAATATCTTAACCAGAAGAACCACTTTTAACAACGAAGGCTTCATGTGCCTTACACCGGGCGTTACAGCTCTTTGGGCAAGGCAATTTAGCGGAAGTTATCTAAATCCAGTGGATAAATGGGCTAAAAGTTTTAAGCTTGTAACAATATATATTTATAACACCAAAATAATTCCGGTGACCAGACAGTAGGCACAAGGTAAACTGACGTATTACTCTTTTATAACGCCACTACGTTTTCCCCATTCAGGAATAAAACATTAATCCATGTCGTATATCTAATATCCTATGTCCCGTTCATAAAAGTCATTTACCATGCTACACAGTTATTGTCATTCAATATACTTTCAAAACGTTATAATATATATTACTCAATCTAAATCTAAGCTTATTTACGAAAAAGAATGAATTCGTAAATCTAAATACACGCATGACATATGATATATTTTACGTCAATAGTTAGAATAACCGTTGATTGATTTGCATAAAATAAACCGCCAATCACATTTCAAATGCGACTCATAAATTTGCCGCGCTTAGTCGACAGTTTTAACTGGATTGTGCTTCCAGTTTATGTATTCGAACTTTGCCTAACTTAATGATTGTGTTATTTATCAGCGCATAAACTAAATATAGAATTTGTGTTATGTCATACAGTTTCATTAGAAAGTCGTACTTTCAAAGTTTTATTGCGGTTCAAGTGGGTTTAATGTCCGCAAGATATTCGACTGTGAATTTGAACAGTTATTTATTTAACGATCTACATTGCAATAAATGTCCGACTTACAAATTCAAGACACTGAATAAGCGAAAATATTGAACATTAAAAGGGAATTTTAATGGTGATACTTTAAGAAAAGTAACTTAATATTATTTTTGTTTAGCAGAAATATAAACGTAAACGTTACGGCTGTAGGTGTCATCCGTTCTATACAGTTAATTGATACCCACCGCACTGTTGAATTTATTGCCTATTCAATTGAAGAGAAGCTTCACGATAAAACGGTACAGACAACGCAAGGCCGCTGCAAGTTCTTTGTTATTAAGTTGGCACGGCGAAGGAAAACAAGGTTTTGTGTGAAATTGAAATTAATCACCGACCGGTAGCTTCAGAAAACGTCTGCTGGTCGATCAAGGCTGCATGCGGCTGGAAGATACGGGGTGGTTATTACAAGCAAAATGTTCTTGGAAACGTGTCGCTTTTACTTGATTTAAATTACAAATTGCATGTGGCCATTTCCCCTAAAAACGGACAAGTAGATTAGCATATCACTAACACAGCAATTACATATTAAGTGGTAGAGTGTAGGGGGTTATCCTGTACTTGCACTTTACTGTCGTCCTCCTAGCACTTTGCTTGCATTTCGGTCGCATCAACCTCGCAATTAGCAACATTTGCAGCTTACCAACCGTCGCATTCGTATTCCCGCCGTTTTTCGCGCACCGATTTGTGCAAAGCAACATGTATTTACTAGATTACCTTCAGGACATTTTCTGTGATGTTATCATTATCTCTCGCCCTCGTCGGTGAGAGCGGCGACGTCTGCGAGAGAGTTTGTTATTACTTTCTTTTTTCCTCTCTCAGGTGCCGTAGTAGTTCTTGGAATTCACCGCAGCGGAATAGTTGGTAGATATTAGCTGGACTGGTCATTCGTCTGCTGCATGTGTGACGACAACAAGGTTATTTAAACTCTAGTGGCTCTCGTATAAAAACGAAACGCAGAGGCCTGAATTTTATTTATCGCAAAATGCAGGCACGGTAATAGAAAGTCAGTCTGAGTAAAAAAAATAAATAAAAAATAGCACTTTATATAACGAGACGTTTAGGAATAAATTTATTCTATTTTAACGAATCACCGTACAAGCGAGACTACAATTGTATATAGTGGCCTCTGATAGATAATCTGACAAAAAATCGCGATGATAGCTTTTTTTAGTTTTAATTTAAGTCTTCGCAATTATTTTATTAAACATTTTGGTAAAAAAAACTCATACTATTTTTATTTAATTAAACCAAACTATTCCATTGTGTACAGGTTTCGGTCTATTAGTCCTTTTGGTCGGTAGAAGAATAACCATGTATCAGGCCGCCAAGTAATCGGAATTGTTGCTCCAAGAAAGCTACTGCAATTTCAAATCAGCTGATCTGTCGGCATTACGCGGGTGACGTTGGAACAATCACGTACTCGCAAGATGCACGGAGACCACGCTTCGAGGAGTGAACCTGAGGCAGTTGCAGGCTTGGAAATGGCCGGGAAACCGATTTGCGACCAAACTAGCGTGGACGCTGCAAACAGCTTGTCGCCCAACTACGCAACTATATACGCAAACAGCAATCGACTGGTAGGCAACCAGAAATTTGCAGGAAACATGATCGAGGGTTATAACTTTCAAGAATTCGCTAAGCCAGTTCGACTATCGTTCGACTCAGACAATGGATTTGCCAGTACAGGGATCCAAGGTATGCCCAGCTCTATTTCTAGTTATTCCTCTCTACGTTTTTTTATCCGAAAGTGTTTTCCGCTGAGTATTAGTCATGCAGTGAAACCCAACCGAGGCGATACCAGGTAGCGATTCGTCTAAGAATCCAGTTCTGCCTGGGGAAAGGTGTGCAGTGACACCGCCTGTGATTTTGTTTACCGCGGTTTTACTGGAATCAAAAAGGGCAAGTTGCATTAATGCCATATTAAGCGATTGAAAAGGCGATTAAGTCTTTTGCTTTGTCGCAAAACCGCAGTTTTGTGGTTGCCAAGTTGGACACGAGTCGTTTATTTTGATACAAACACCGCAGACGTGTAGCTTACCAGGAAACTGTGATTTCCACACAAAGGTCCCAATATAAAGTTGCGACAATATCACACATGCGACATAATGTACAATAGTTATGTGTGGTAGGGTGTAGTAGGGCTTGTTTCGAGATGATTTTTTCCGAACGTGAGCTCATTACGACACATCCGTCGAAAGTCGAGATATACCGGTGCGATAATAACGGTCATTATGAGCGGACATCTCGCAATTGTGAAACCACTTCAGTCGAGCGAAAGTAGTGGAAAATAATGCAAAGTACAACTCCAATTTCGTGCCACGGTCAGTTTCCGTTCTTCAACAGCTGTCAATTTTGCCATGGCGACTGGTGAAACCGCGAATTCTAACACCGCATTTATAAAATCTAAATTTGTAAATTAGTAAGCTGAAAAATACTTAGTTTACGGGGAAATATAACTCTAATTAAAATTATGCCGGTCAGTATTATCCCATTTTCCCGATATTTTTGGTAATTTTTTTATTCCTTAATTATAGATATAAGCGGTTCGAATCCTGTAACCTTGGTGTCAAAGGGCGGCCATCCAAACTACGAGACGTCTGGCCTCTGCAACTTGCCTCGAGGTTCGTGAATATTAAACCTTCTCGTTTTATATTGCATGCTCGTAAAAGTGATATGAGGTTTCTACCTAACCCGGTGCATAATAGTTTGCACAGCCCTGTTTAACAACGGTATGCTGATTTCGTCTGTAAAATGATTAATATGTTGCAATTTTTAGCTTAAAGGTTCGACCGTATCGTATAAAGCGTGCGGCCATATAAAATAACCTGTGCGTGTTTTCCTTGCACCATTTGATACTCTTGAAAACGATATTCTATTTAGAAATGTCAGGCAGTTTCCAGCCTCAAAGTCAACGGATTCCCGCCAGCAACGCGCTCTCGCCTCTCTTCAACCCAGATGGCAACATATTTGACGAAAGTTTCGATTTTGATGATTTCATGTTTGGTCAATCCGGTACATATGACGCAGCAAACCACTTTGAACTCGTAAACCACGCGTCGCAGTTGAACTTTAACTGCGACAGCGGCCGATCGTCTAGCCAGTCGTCTTCTGAAGACAACCAACCGAAAATGGAACGGGATTTGCTGGACGGAGAACCACTGTTCCGCACTACCTCATGCCCAAGCACAGCTACGGCTGATGAATCTTCGAGGGTGGGTAATCTAACCAACCTCTCCGACCAGTCGAATGTGAAAGAGAACCCGAAAAGCAAAGAGGCGCGGGAAAGAGGTCAAAGCTTGAGCAACGACAGTGGGGTTGAGAGCTGTAGTTACTTGGATTCTGCGTTTATTACACCACCGTCAGTTTCTATCCCCACACAGCTTCCTAGCGTTTCTTCATTCCAACCAGCACTCGCGCAAATGCCACAAAGGCGGAGTTCGAAACACAGCGCGGTGAAAGAAGAAAGTCACCACCACGAAACCGCCCACCGAGTTTCCCGCTGCCCGTTGCAAACCGTGAAAACATCGCCAAAGTCCCACTCCAACCTAAACAACAACAATTCAAACGAAATCGAACCCAAACACCGGCCCTACCCGTCCATCGAGTCGGAAGATAGCTGCTCCCGCGCGATCCCGGATGCGAGAACTGTGAGCAGGGACACCGACAACGGGGACGATGATGTCTACGGCGGCGGCGAGACGTTCGCTTCCGCCCAATACGCGAATCACCCTTTCAGCTTGGATGTGAAAAACGCGAGCAAAAAAACAGCGTACAACGAAAAATGGGGTGTAAAGGTTTTAAAAGGTGAGTTTGTTGTGATTATTGTCTCTGCATATTGTTTCTGCTTGTGGGGGAACACTGGTGTTGTGTTTGAAACGCTTAAAATGGATTATTCGCCGATTCTTTGGGCTTTTGCAAATTGAGTTTAGGTGCAACTAGAGTAAATATTCATCTTCAACGTTTCATATACACGACGGCAAAAAATAATTAGATCTATCATCTGGAATATATAAATATACTGACAGTGATTTCATACAAGTATTTGTTTATTCCACCGGTACTGGAGATGATTTACTGTTGAAAACAACCAGTATACCCGGTACGCAACGAAAGTTATGTTTTTTTGCGTTCAGTTCCTGTCATACTTGACCAGAAATGTTATTCTTCGGTGACCGAAACGTAAACATATTCTTCCTGTCACACAAACAAACCAAAACGCATAATCTCGTGGGATTGGTAACGTAAATACCCGTTCTCGTGTGTCTTTGTATACCCGTCGCCCATTGCAAGTAAACGTAGGTGAAGATCACGGCGTAATTATTTGTTAGAAAGCCTTTAGAATTTGTCGCCGGTTAAATAGCCAAATTGCGTCGCTGTGGTTTATTAAAGCGAAATCCTCGCTATTCGGTGTCAACAAATTAGTCGGAAATTACTGAACGTTGATCTAAATCTTAGTTAGTGGCGTTTATTGTTTTTTTTGTAATTACCTCTGCACACTTGTGTTGGTTCGGTGATGTGTTTTATCTATATACACTCGATTGTGCCTCTAATAATTTATTATTTTATACAGTGTTTCCAACGAGGTATATTTCGTTTTAAATGACCTATGTGCACTGTAGGCTCAGTTATATGTTTTTCCAATCATATCCCATACTCTCTTTTTACGTTTATGATTTAGAAAAATTCTATAGTGTTTTCATTACATGATAGGTCCCAAAATCACATTTCAAATCCACAATAAGCTTTAATTTCAATTTAGCTGGTTGGTTATATCAACACACATATTGTGGGTTGATAGTGTGAGTTAAGCTCGATAAACAACAAACAACCGGATTGTTCTACAATTATCCGTTCTTTGTCATCTCGAGAATTATGAGATTTCTCGACCCAGTTTGTTTTCCATAACTGGTAGCTTATTTTGGCTAGCATCTTCGGTAAAGCGGGATCACTTACCAAGTCCTTTCATTTGTTCGCTTTGTCAGTTACGGCGGCTCGGAGATTGCACCTGTAATTAAGGAACAATAATGCTCATGCCCGCTCTATGCAACGTGATGCATTTTAGAAGCGCCCTCTCGCCTTGCAATAATTAGCTAACGATGATAGCGCCCGGGGGTCGCGAGTTTATAAGCTTCGGATCGGCGTTGATCAAATACGATGTTTTGATTTGCAGCGTCGGTAATTGTAGGTTTAATTTCCCCCACATTGTCAAAGCAACGCCGTAAAAACCTTTTCTTATCGTAAATGCGGGTAAAACGAATCAAAATACGCGAAATTATGACCTTTTATAGTGATACTTACGGATAACATTGGAATTGTTGGATTAATTGTGTATTAAGCCTAGTGTTTTAATTGCTGCAATGATAAACAACGTCCATGATATCACAGCATGTATGGCACCGCAGTAGTCCGCATGATATATATTGGCCTTCTACATTTTACGGACAGCGATAATTGTCGCACGCATTTCGAAGTATGACAATATACACGCATCCCCATTTCCGCGAAAAGCGGTTTGAAATATGTGTGTAAGCAGATTGAGTTGCGCGACGTCGCTCGCGGCTTCGACGTGCCGCAGTGTCGGAAGCGACTGTCCAGGTATTACACCATCGGTCAAAGTTACCGGGCCTTGTAAGCGCAGACGTTCTAATTGCTTCGTCGCGGCGCCTTTCGCCACTTTGTGTTTGACGTTGGTTTGACGTTGGCTGCCAAATAGCACGTTGTTTAAATGCGCTCACATGGTTGGTGACTTTCTAAGCTTATGCGGATTGTAAGGCCAGTGATAAATAGTGGATTTAATTCAGCCTCTTTACAATATACCTATAGCACACCATAAGTATTTACAAAGTTACCCAGTTAATTTTTTAAGTTTAAGAACGTTATTATTATTTATTTTACAAGTTTACTAAGCCACTTTACAGCCTAATCAGCACAACCAAACCTATGCGAAGTTATCTGCTAATTTACATCTCCTAAAGCCAGCCCCCCCTCAGTACTGGTCGCACTTTACCGCACACTCTTTTTCAGGGCTTTATATTAGATTGTTTTGGTCCTAATTAAGTTTTGTTTGCTTATTATTGTTCTTCCGCTTAGTTTGACGGCCGCGTCCGCTATATATTAAATTGTATCCTCTTATTATTTAATGACGTGTTTTAACTACTGTTCGTTTTGCCGTCTTTTCCTGGTTCTGTGTCGTGATTTGATTAGTTTGCCATTTTTAATACTGGAGCAAAAAATAATAAACTAAACACACTTTACAAATTTAAGCACAACCAAGTTCATATAAAGTTTAGGTTATCTGTTAATTTTACAAGTTTAAGTAATTTATTAATGTACTTTTTTTTACAAGTTCCAGAAATTTATTATTGTTGTTTTTCACATTTTTAAGTAATTTATTATTGTCCTATAGCATGGTGCGTAGAGGCAAACACCGGTGGTGACTTTGAACGACTGAACGCGGACGAACTGAACCTCCTACTCGCTCGGTTCTGGTCGGAGGTGCGGAAGTCCAATGGAGATTATTACGGAAGAAACAGTCTCTTCAATCTAAGGGCAATGATCAACAAACATCTGAAGGGGAAGCCTTATTGCGTCACATTCGACATTGTAACAGACGACCGATTTAGGTAATGGTTTGCTTACGTTTAGTTTATTCATTTTGGCCCAATATTAAAACAATTCAATATATAGTCGATTGTGTCCTTGGGCAAGGCACTAAACTGACATTTCTTAAACCCAGCGAATTAATGGGTTCTACTTAATTTAGGGAACGTGTAAATCATACACAACACACTGCAATAGCTAACCCGACGGTGGGCGCGAGGTGATCTTACGATTGCCCGTGTGTTAACCTCCTTGGTTTTGCCATTTATATCCTATCCTAAAACGGCAAATGAAGCAAATCACAACAAAGAAACAGAAAAGACTGCAAAACGAAATGTCATTAAAACACCCAATTAAAAAAGTCTATAAATACATATACCGAAAGCCGCCGCCAAACCTTGGTAAAAAACCCTATTTTAAAACCCAAAAAATAATTAATACGACATGAAGCCTAGAATAGAGTGTGCGGTAAAGCGCGACCAATTACGAGATGTCTCGATTTCCCGATCTGTAATACCTCGCAGAATACCCTAATCTTGGTGTCACGATTCGTCTAAGTATTACAAAATGCTCCGTAACCGGCGTCGGGTGTCGAATTAACAGATATTTCTTTTTGAAGGTCATCCAACGAACGACTCGAAGAGCAACTAAAGATACTGAAAGGTATAGGGCGCACCATCACTCATAAGCAGCCGATTTCGATCAACGATTTGAGGAAAATGTACGAATCCGGGGTGCTCGGGACGTCTAATCCGTTGTCATTGCTCAGAAAGGTGCGTTTTGACAGTTAGCTTTAATATTAGCATTGGTGGAATGTGGTATTAAAACAGGTTAGGACATGGATGAAAATTAAAGGAAGAAAAAGACGGAAGTCAAGGAGTAAAAATTAACTATAAAATGCAGATTTTGTCATTTTATGATATGAAAATTTTGTTTATCCTTGTCGATAAGAAAATGCAGGGGGCGTTGTCTTAGGAGCAATCGTCAATTGTGTGAGATTCGAACTGGTCGATTGTGTCCTTGGGCCAAGCACTAACGGTCATTTTCTGAACCCAGCGGATTATTGAATTTCACCCAAATTAAAGGATTGTCCGAATCCTACACATCAGACTGCAATAACCTCGGTAACCCGACAGTGGGCGCGATAATCTGGGATTGTCCGTGTTTTAACGGCCCCTTGCATTTTCCCATTAAACATAAATTGAGGGAATAAACATAAATATTCCATCCTACCCAGATTACCTTGCGTTTACCTTAATCAATGTATGACTGGTTAGTATGGGGTTCAGTATGTTGCCTTTTAACCAAAGGGCTACAGGTAGTCGGTTGTGTTATATCTTATCCTAATGTTTTTTGAAATCTTTTTTCAGGTATGGTTCGAAGTGACGTTGCACTTCTGCCATAAAGGGTCGGAATCGCAGGAAAAACTCCGCAAAGATTCATTCGACATATTCCGGGAGCAAAATGGAAGGCGTTACATCGCTAGAACGACCCCAACTGATGGGGATGAGGTAAATTCTTATTGTGATTTTCGTTTGTGCTGTTTAATCACTGAATTCAGGCAACGTTTAAAAGGATACGTTCCACAATTGTCCGACCGTATAGCCCTTTAGGTTAGTGTTTTGCTTTTTAGCCGAAGGGTTGCAGTTTTAAAATTGCTCACTTGCTAGTTGGTTCTGTCTCTGTGCAATTGCTTAAATCAGTGGATTATTTGGTTCTATTGTAAAAACATCTCATTCATGTACAGTAGAATGTAATAGCTCATTTAAACTTTTAGATTTTTAAATTTAACCCAATTCTATGCTTCTACATGCTTAATTACTCTGTACCAATCACTTGTACCTTACACATAATCAAATATTGCCCTCAAAACGTCAATCTTAAAGTCTTCAATATTTCTTCACAGATTCGGATGTACGAGACAGGAGGAGAGTTGTGTCCTGTGAAGAGCTTTGAGTTCTACCTCCAGAAATTGCACGCTCTCCAGCCGAGACTCTTTCAACAGCCTCGTAGGAAGTCGACCCCAGAGTCCCCAATGTGGTACGGGAAAGCCCCAATCGGAGAAAAAGCGCTTCAACAAATGATGGCAAATATATCGAGTACGAATCTTTTTAATTTTTAACCCCATATTTACTGTAATAATAAAAACACTTCGAAATTACATTTTGTGTTTTTGGACCTCTTTCAATAGTATTAGTCCTTTTATTCTTTTAAACTTTACCATTTTGTATTTAAAAAACTAGTAGTTAGATTTTCAAAATAACTTTTTTTGCTGTAAGGTGTAATTTATCGGTAAATCAATTGATTTGTATTAATTTTTAAAATTATCCTGTTATTTTTTTCAGCTGCTTCAACCCTTTCAAAACGTTACACGAATCATTGCGTTCGCACCACTGCATTAGAACAGTTCAGTCACATCCGACGAAAAGGCAACTCCGCCTTGAAAGAAAAATCAAGAAGCGAATCGTTTCCTGACGCATTTCAGCACATCATCTCCCCCCAAATGATGCCCCAGCAAGTCAACATGTTCGGTGTAACCCAAGTGCACGGAAGGGACGGGCGTGCCGTCGAAGACGCAGGCTGCATTGCGAAACTGAGCCATGGAAATCCATACCACGGTTTCGATCAATCTCTTAACTCATCTTGTGGCAGTGTTCCCCAGTTCAGCAGTGACATCATGCAAATGGCCAAGCAGACAGATCCTTCTGGAAATTTCTCTTTTAACGGAAATGGCTACCGTGGTGGACAGAAGCGAAGTTATGTCCCTGAAGTGCCAGCCTACCCTCCCCCTGCGTACAACGAACATCCTGACCTCATGAGAACAGCCATGCTATCTCCGCCCACAAAACGACATCCGATCCGCAGCGAATTCACCGAACTCGATTCATGTCTACACTGCCAATTATGAGCACGGCTACCAAAACTTTGAAATGCAGCCTATCCATGAGCCTGATGCCCAGCAGAAGCAACGCCACCCGGTTTTATGGTGTCCAACCAAACCCCCACTGTGAAAAGAAGCAATTTGACAATGTCCAGAAATGCTTCAGCGATGATAGTGGCACGGGTGGATCACTCCTCTCCCCGATTTCCATCAACACGCTGTCGACCGAAAACGACACAAGTCTCTTCAACCTCCAAAATCCAACTTTTTCGGACTCCTGTTACGGCATGATGGGTTCGGATTTGAACCAGGCTAAAAGCGTTTCACCCAATGAACGAATAGACCTCAATTTGTACAAAAACTATGATTACCAAACATCGTCCATGCACTTAATAAAACGACCTGTTCAAAGTAGGGACCGAACGAACCAAATCGAATCCTACCAAAACATCCATAATATGATGCCTAACCAATCTCCAGTCTCTCTTTCCATGTAATGCAATTATAAACCCATTCAGCGCAATCATTTTATTGCAGGTTACACAGTTTTTAAAAACACTTTTATGCGCGTGTCATGCCATTCTTTCTCTCTATATACGTATATATATTTTATGCAATGTATTTTGTCGATTTCGAGCTCAGGAAACAACTGTACACCTCGCCTTTTTCCCGTGGAGTTAAATGTACTATTTTAAAGAGATATTTTATTTTAGCCACTGCCCTGTCACAGCAATCTATCCTTTATACTGACTTTCCTATCTTCCTGCTTTAAAGAGATTTTTGTGCCTTATACAATTGCTGATATGGAGAAATGTTTTGGACATGAGATGTCCCATTTTTTTGTTCCATATTTGGCAATCTTGTCCTGCTTTTTTCACGTCGATGCAACATTGCTTTGCAGTTGCAATGTTTTGATTTTACAGTAGCCATGCTGAGAAATATTGAAACTCGAGATTTCGCACTTTTAGCCAACTGTTATTGCATACGTCGGAGATTATTTTAATTTTAACCTGTGAGCAGTATATTCCATGGTATAACCCGCATATGCACTCTTGTTCGTATAATTAATATCAAAATGTTCATAAAGCAATCCTTTCTCTTAGTTGAATTCTCTTTTTACCGTTGTACACATCGAATTTTGCGATTTTTTCTGAGATTTTCTAGAGCAATTTATGTGACATGCAATGTCAGTTATTTATGTTGTTTATTGCGTATGGTGGTCAATTATATCTACAAAACCTTTTCTTTTGTTTTTATTTCCGACTTTTAGACTTCAGCACTGTATTTGCCACCCTTTAATTTCCAGCACTACTCTTTAATTCAGGACAGTTTTAATATCACATGGACTGTATTTGCGAAAAATTAGCAGTACAAAAAATGTACACAAGAAAGTTTAGAGGTAGAATACAGATACCAACAAAACTGTTGGAATAATATCCTGATTAAACATTACTCACTGGCACATTAATATTAACAAAAACTTCTTTGATTCATAAAAAAATCCAGGATATGAGGTAATTTGGACATAATTTAGGTACAAAACTAGACCTCACCAGCAATACCACCATTACAATACCTAAAAATTGTCACCTTAAATTTTCTGAAATACTTGTATTAATTTGAAAAAAACTTCAGCTTACAAAAATATATACAGTCAATTATCATACATATTTACAAAAAAATCAAAAATTGGCACATTAAAAAGTTGCATAAATAAATAAAACACGAGTGGTTGGTAGATTCATCCGCCATCGGAGCCTTCTGTGCCAGGAATGACGACAAACTTAATCGGAGATTCTTCTTCCCCTTTCATGTTCGAAGCTGTTGATATGTGAAAGTAAAAAGTTTTGCGTTCTTTTTTTTCGAAGTGTAAAATATTTTTTATTTTAATAATATTTTCCTATATCTACTTTAATATACTTTCTCTATTTATCCGTATGTGAATTCGAAGATTTTTGGTAAACTTCTTTACATGCACCATGTTTTTAATTGATCTGTCCCTTTCTGTTTTACCATCTTTGTAGATTACTCTGTTTTTAACATTTGTGTTGTATATTGTGTAACTTTTATTGCTCTACACAGCTTTCTTTACAATTTCCCGCCCTTTTCTGCAATTCTTTTCACTTTTTCATTGTACCTTTACAACAAGTGTGGTGAATCTGACTATGATTTTAAAAGTTTAACTGAAGTTTTATTCAAAATCTGCATTTTTAAAGTCACGTTTATAAGCAGATATTAACAAAAACGAAAAAGTTAAAAAAAATTCTGAAAAATTTTGCTCACCGATTCCCACAATAAGTCCGATGACAATGGAAAGCAGAAGTAGAGCAAGGATTACCGCCATGATCACAGAGATGCACTTCCTCCTCGTTACTGGCTCGTCGTCATTTTCGTCTCCGAGATGTTTCCACACTTGCTTCGGACAAACACACCACGATGTACCCAGTCCTTCCAGGAGACTCCGCCTGATGTACGGAAAGGTAAATGAAATCGATTGCAACAAACCAAATTCTGGTTTAGACCCCTTTTCATATAACTGTTCATGATTAGGCACTTTTTTGTTGTTATGTCATGACAAGGCACTTTTGTGTTATATGACATGGCACTTTTGTGTTGTTGTGTCATGACAAGGCAATTTTGTGTTGTTAGCCATGACAAGGCACTTTTGTGCTGTTGTGTCGTAACAATGCACTTAAATGGATTTGGCCAGTATGCAGTGGGTATAAATGGATCAATAAAAAATTAAATTAAAATCTCTTAATTAAAAAGACACACTTCACTTGCCCTGGAAACCGGGACAGTCTGTAGACTGGATGTTATTAAAATTACTTTCATTACCCAAATGCTAATTCTTGCATTTTTTAGCAACACTTTTTCCTTAAAACAATTTATACCTAAAAATTGTACAGTTGCGTTGTTTGACATGGAGATCCACCAGGCAAAAGGGAAACGGACAAAACAGTGTTAGGGTAAATTTTTGATATCTTGTCAACGCATATACAGTACAGTGGGTTCAGAAATTGTCTGTGCCTTGTCAACCAGCTAACAGCCGATTATGATCCCACAACCTTTCGACTGACAGTCTTCTTTTTTTAATTTTTTTACTGATACATTGTAATCATACACCCACTCTCTTAGTAAAGCTTATACAAAAATTGTTTTCCAACAGTCTTAAACACAAGAAATTTTAACAAGAAAATTCAATGACGACCTGCTGCCTCCCCATCCGGTCCCAGTTTTCCTCCCAGAAGCCCATTCCGATCCTCTCGACTGTGGAAACAATGGTAAGTTGGTTTATGTTCATATGGGTTGATGTGCTCTTTAAACCATGGCAGGAA
>CH002173.1:374656-385097 GCA_000149265.1 Ciona savignyi | reverse complement strand
TAGATAGTTGCCATTGGGTGACTCTTAAAGAGCCCACCAAATATGCTATGCTTCTGTCACAATTATTCCGCAATTACAAAAGGTTTTTTTTTTGCTTACTGCATTTTGTTAAGACAATATCCAACCATTTACTGTGTTTCCTAATGATAATCATGAATATCATGTGGTACATTTCAAAGATGTATCCAAATTCACAATAGAACATATAAACTAAAATAGCTGTGAGAATATGTGGCAACTTGGTATTCTGATAAATGGACGTATGGTCTTCTAACGATTGCTATTTTCCTATTTCCGATGATCTGTAAAAGCTGTCGCAATCCAACTGTGGACAGTTAACGTTACTCTAATTTTGCTGAATATGTTGTTGTTTCATCAATGTGACAACGTGGTATTCTAATAAACAGACATGTAGTCTGGTCACAATTTTATGTTTTCTTTTTTCCCGTGGTGTGTCAAAACACAGTTAAGGGTACTCTAATTCTGCTGAATGTCCGAGTAGTCTCACAATTTATTTTTCCACTTAAATCCTAAGAGTCCCACTATATTTGCACTAAGTTTAATATTTTCCGCACCATTCTTTGCATATAGTTGAGCCGCCTTGCGACTCTATGCACTGTGTTCTTTTGTTTCCGAATCACCTTCCTTGTGTGTTTCTTGTGCTTGTGCTGCTTTTGCCTCAAGTTTTTCTGCCCTCGCCTCACCTCCAACACTAAGTTCTCAAGATTATGGATTTGCGACCGGAGTTGTGATAAATCTTGGAAGGAGTCGTCCCCTCTTTTTGACATCCTGCGGTCGCCTTTTATTGATTGCATTTCCATCACTGCTTGTCCACTCATTTCATAGAGTATCAACAGAAAATCGATTAAGGATTTCTCTCTTAAAGTTAATTAAGGATGTCTCTCTGCGATTTTTCTCTCAAAGTAGATTAAGGATTTTTGTCTGCGGTTAACGCTGTACTGTGGACTTAATTAATGATCCTGAATGGCAATCTTCATTTTGAATACTCAAAAACAACTCTATACTACTTGTACAAGTGGAAAACTGACACAATCAAGCACCTTGTAGCCTTCCAGCGCTGTGGTAGTAGCTTAGTACTTAAGACAATGCCCAGTGGCTTGTTAAGATCCAAAACAATGGATTTGCTGGTAAGAATTTGGTTAAGTGGTCACCCGCGGGCACTCGAACCTACTACCTGAGGTTTTGCTGTTAACACAACAAGTACGCTCTGATTGTATATTTTAAAAAGCAAGAAGAATAGATGGACTCACTTGTACCGCTGATGTTTCCATATCAACTTGATTAAAATCGCTTTCAATCTGTGTGAAAATGGTGATCTTAACCAAGCCAGGGTCAAACTACTTAAGTTTACGACAATCGAGTAATTTATTGTTTTAAATGCTAAAACTCATGGTAATCTGAACCATATTGCACAATAAAAGTACATCAAAATACATGTTAAATATTTTGATGGGGTAATAACACTAAAATACATTGGTAAATAAATATACGGTTTAGTCATTTTAAAAAAGGTTTATAAATATTTTGTTAAGCAACCTCAAACATGGTGTTAATTATTTTATTGTAGAATTATACCAAATAAATTAATTTGTTGTTGATTACATAAAAATTCTTACTGTGGTGACTGTCATTTCTCGATCTATTAATGATCCCTTCTGTTGAAATGATTTTGCATCACTGGACGATTTTTTAGATTGTGACATGGCATCACTGCTTGGTGACTTAGAACTTGAGGTCGTTTTGCTTTTCCCTTCGCTCGAACTTGGCCAATTTGACTTAAAAAAGCTTTTCTGTAAAGTGAATAAAATGTTAGGATTTCCTGTGTTGTGTCATGTAAAATTCTTACTCTTGGTTTTCCCAGCTCCGGTCTGACTTGGGTTGTATCTGATTTCGGAGTCTGGAAATAGGAACTTAACATTTAATTCAAAAATATAAAAAATCAATTTGGAAAATACAAAACTATTTCAGTACAGAGACTAACCTTGACTTTGGACGAAGACAGAGTATTTAATTTAATCTCTTCTTGTTTTTTATTACCCTGAAAAACAATTTTAAGTTTAACATAAATTTTATATATATATATTTATATGGGTCAGTTTGTTTAAAATTATGTATTTTTTACACAAAGACTTAAATTGTAAAAATCTCTTCATACTTTTATAGTATATTTTGTCATATAGTGTCCACTATTAAAAGCAACAGAAAAATTATTAAATACACATTGTTAAAGAATGCTAGACTTGGGAGGGGAGGTATATAGGAAAAACACAACAAAATTTCTTTAAAATAGCATTCTACTAAACTAAATATTATAAATCTCAATGAATTTCCAACACCATTGTAATTATTACTAAAAGTCATCTAACACTACTTTGTAATAAACAAAGAAAATTCCATAAAACCATATTCTACCGAAATAAACCATTTTGTAACATATTATTATATGAAAAACCACAACAAAATTCCTTTAAAATAGGATTCTACTTAACTAAATAATATACATTTAAATGACTTCCCAACACCATTGTAATTGTTTTTTAAAGATAACGCCTCAATTTGGCACCATTTTCTAAAATTCTATGGTGAAAAAAATTTGCAACAACATTCATTAGCTTTCTACAAAACGTTATTAAATCTAAATGATTTCCCAACACCAGCGTAATCTTTGCTTAAAGATTTGAGATCTGTCACCAATTTGTTCACCTTCGAGAATTTCCCCTGCAGCCAGGAAAACGAAGATGATGGTGCTGCCTTTTTCTCTTGTCCTACAGCTTTGTCATCAGACACTTTGTCTTTTGCAGGGTTTGCTAGCTGATTTGAAGTTATCTTAGCAGACTTTTCATCAGGTACTTTAGTTTTCACCGCTTTTGTTGACTGTTTTGGAGTTATCTTTTTGGCCGTATCTGATTCCAGCTTAGTTTTAGAGGTTACATTTTCCTTGCTTCTCTTTGAAGTTCCTGAACTTTCCGGTTTTGTGTCTTTTTGCCTTGAAAAACTCAGCCCTTTCAAAAAGCTAAATTTTCTTGTTAACGCATCAACTTTGGATGTATCTGGAACTTTTTGGGTTGTTTTTGTATTTTTTGCAGATTCAGTTTCCGATTTTTTAGGGGTAGTCAGGGGCTTCTTATCTTCCGATGGCTTGCGCTGTCCAAATCCAGGAAAACTAAACTTCCGTGACTGATAAAATATAGATTTAAATAAAAACGCGTACTTAACCCATCACCTATATACAGATACTCCTCCTGAAAAAAAATTCAAACCTTATTCTGAGGTGTTTCTTTCTTGCTACTTTCAGCTGCTTTTTCAACATCCTATCAATAAAATTTTCAAAAATATTTTTCGATTTTACAATTAAAATACAACCACCACTAATCTAACCCCTTCACTAATGATGTATACCTTTGCAGTTTTCTTGGCTGCATTAACTTTGACTTCGCTTACACCCATTTGTTTTTTACTTGGTGTAGATTTCTTCGCAGAAGTAAACAGATCATCTGACACTGTTTTTGTTGGTATGGTTTCAATTCTTGTTGGCTTATCATCAGGACTACATCTCTTACCAGCCGCTTGTGAATCGTCTGACAACAGCACTTTTTTGGGTTTAGTCAAAGCGATTGATTCATTTGGTGCTATGTAGCCTGGGTGATTTGTTTCCATTTTAGGTTCAGTATCAGTCTTGGTACCAGAAGGTTTTGATGGCGGTTCTTTCTTCATTCGTATTTCTTTATGTTTTCCAACAACATCCTGGCATGACTCAGTGACAACATGCTTTACCATTGTCGGCTCTGGTTCTGTTAAGTATATTGTGTCCTGAGTGTCCAATGGTTCAATGTATTTCAATTTTTGTACATTTGTGTGTTTCTGCGACTTGAAATCAAGACATGGATTCCTTAATGTCACAGAATCATTTGACGTAATTTTTAGTTGATCTGCTTGATCATCTAATAATATTATGGTGTCTTCATTTGCCAATAAGTAACTGTCTTTGGCAGCTTGGATTTTAATCTTTGAATCAGTTGAATCAATTTTTTTTATGTCCTTTAATAAACTGGTTCCATCAGGATCATTTGTTTTATTGAACAGATTTCCTGGTTTGCTAACATCTGTGATACCAGTTTCTTTTCTGTTTACAGGTTCTTTTTGGTTTACAGTTTCTTTTATTTTTACAGATTCTTTCATGTCTACAGGTTCTTTGGTTAAAGAAATTTCAGATTCAAATTCTTGTATTTTGGATTCTTCTTTTGGATCAAATATTTCAGATTCTATAGACTGTTCGACCTTTTGATCGCTAATTGAATCAAGTGGCTCTAGAGCGGATTGTACAGCTTTCACCTCAATTTTAGTCTGTTGAGGATGTTTATCATTATTATCCTTAGAAAGTCGTTGCTTATCACTTGGTGCATTATCGCAATCTGCTGGTTTAAATGCCTCTTCGGTGATTGAAATTTCTCCAGGTTCCTTTTCACAAGTTGATGATTTCAATTCTTGAGATTGTATAACATGTGGAGTAGCCTTGTGTTCTGGCATATTAAGATCATCACATGATGCGTCATCAATCAGACTTTGCACTGATTTTTCTGGTTCTTTCTCCTTTGTGATTAGATCTTGAGGTAACTTTTGATCAATTTGATCATTTTCTGTAACCATCTTTTCAGATTCCAGTGTTAAAGTTTCCATCTGCTGAGGTTGTGATGGTACCAATTGATCAGTTTCGACAAATTTATCTTGTTTCTTATCCAACTTTTTTTCAGCGGGACCTATGTTGTTTTCTTCAGTTTTGATGATGTCATCAAGCATGATTATCGCATCATCATCATCTGATACTTCAGTTGTCAAGTTTTCAGTATCTTTCACTTTCTCTTCCTCAATCTGATATTTAGTGAAGAAATTTCAAATGTTTGTATTTTTTGCTTGACTATATCAGAATTAAATGTATTTTATATATTACCACATATAGAAAACATGGATTTTTTATGAACCACAAAAAAGTAGTCAAACAAAATGCACTCTATAATAAAAGTCGAAGACAATTTAAAAGTTATTTCCCTTACATTGAGGCCCCAATGTTCTAATATTTATTAAGATGTCATGTCAACAAGTTAATAAAGAAAATTTCTTTATTTTTACTTGGTTAAAAAATAATTTTGTTCATGTATAAAATACCAAATACTTACTATAATTTATTGTACTCATACATATACATCACCAAGCATAAACAAGGGACTTGAAACAGCTTTAGGCTATGGGGTAGACAGTCGTAGCATTTTAGAGTAACATTATCATATATTTTAGTAAATGGTTATACTATTATATGTCTTCAATAAACTATATATTATCTGTTTTGCACATTGTTCTAAAGCAAGACAGTGTTTTTTTACTGCTGCAAGGTAGAATCAACTATATGAGATTCATGTATTATAGGATATAGGATAGGATAGGATATTCATGTTTATACCCGTGAATGGAAAAACCAAGGGGGTTATCACACGGGCAATCGTCAGATCACCTCGCGCCCATCGTCGGGTTACCGGAGCTATTGCAGTGTGTTGTATAGTATATGATAGACACGTTCCTTTAATTTGGTAGAACCCATTTATCCGCTGGGTTCAGGCAATGTCCGTAAAGTGCCTTGCCCAAGGACACAACCGACTGGCTAGCGACCAGTTTCGCACCTGCAACCTTTCGATTGAAAGGCGACGCACTTAACCGCTAGACCACCGGGCCGGACAGAATTATCCCATTGAAAGAGAAATACAAGAAGGGAGACACAGGCAATCATCAGATTATGAAGTAAATATATAATAGCGCATTCTTACACGGTTAACCATCCGGTTTCCTTAAGCTCATTAGCCTTGAATTGCTGACCAATCGATCCATTTTGAAAACCCAAATAAAAGGCTATAATACAAATACTCACCCTTCCAGAATGCTGTGTTTGATCACCATTTAGTAACGCTTGTATTTTTGAACTGTCATCCAAGCTACCATCCACAATGGATTGTCTTCGAAGAGATATGGGACTTACCTTGGGGCTACTGTTTTTAAAAATAACAATGTGTCATGTAAAAATTTGTCATGTTATTTTTCGTAAATAAGGGTTTTTATTTTATCCTAGTCAGTGAGTGGGAAAATTGTTGTTGACCATCAATTAGTCTTATTACCAATGCTACCCTGTCTTGAAAGGATGATCTAGTCTGATCATGAGGGCTTCTTATTAAGAACCTCTAGATTTCAAATTGTACTCCAAAACATGCCACACCAAACATAAAATCGCTGCAAAGTGGTAAGAAAAATATTCTCTCACATATATTAAAAAAAGTGAAATAAAGTGGATACCTTGGCATTCTCAGCAACTTTCTCTCAGAGTTGGGTTTGTTATTTTCAATCTCCCGTAGTCTTTGCTCTTCAGCTCTCATCCTTAACTCCTCCTCTTGTTTCTTTCTTGACTCTTCCCATATCAATCGTTCTTCCTCCATCTATTGGATAGGATAGGATAGGATATTCATGTTTATCCCCCCGAATGGGAAAATCAAGGGGGTTAACATACCGGGCAATCGTCAGATCACCCTGTGCCCACCGTCGAGTTACCGCAGCTATTGCAGTGTGTTGCGTATGATTCATACATTCGTTCAATTTGGTAGAATCCATTAATGTGCTGGGTTCATTAAGTGCCTTGCCCAAGGACACAATCAACTAGCTAGCAACCAGTTTCGAACCTGTGACCCTTTAGCTGAAAGGCGACGCTCTAACCAACCACTCTTATCAGTCATATTCATTTACAGGGTTCGACTGTTTGTCATTTCACCATTCATTTGTTTGTATACTTAGAAAGACACTAAGCAGATCTCGAACCAAGTGGCTTAACATAAAGTCCACTTTGATTATGTTCAACACAGTGTTATAGTTTCAGTAACCCAAAGGAGGGTACAAGTTGTCTGTAATACCACAATAACTATCATATTCAAGTACATATATTCCTTAACACAATTGGATTTACGTAGTTGTAAACAAACATCTTAACCTTTTTCTT
The DNA here is from genome assembly GCA_000149265.1 of Ciona savignyi. Taxonomy (NCBI): domain Eukaryota; kingdom Metazoa; phylum Chordata; class Ascidiacea; order Phlebobranchia; family Cionidae; genus Ciona; species Ciona savignyi. Next base: position 378,046 of record CH002173.1, on the reverse strand, counting down.
TGCTTTCCTATGTTCAATCTCAGCATTTTCAATGGCGATTTCTGTGTCCATTATTTTGGAATACATTTCAGAAATTTGCATCTCAAGATTGGTGACCCTGGCATCTATAACCTGCAGAAATCATTTCACTTAAAACATTTCATAAATTTTTCCAATTTTTGCTTAAGCATCTGGTTTTGTTTGATTTTTAGTTGTTTTTTTTTACCAGAACAGATATTGAACCCAGGATGTCATTTTTTATAGAAAGCTAACTACGAATTGGCCATGCTATTCGTTAGCCACAATATCGACTTTTGTAAGTTACCTAATATATGTGTCATATCTCAACTCCCACCCAAAGGGATATACTCTGTGGTTTTAATAATCAAAGAAATCCCAATACTACCAGCCCTAACACACACACACACACACCCCATTATTTGTTATATCACAGTTTGTAATCCTGACAGAAAAAGCTATAATTGTGGTGTTAAAATAAATTAAAAATCAACTGTGCATAAATCCAAGGTATATAGAAAGACAACTGTGCATAAATCCATCAATACTGCTTTTCCACTCATCAGGATAAAACACAATCTCATCCATCAGGTTCAAAACATTAACAGTGGCTTACATATCCCACTTCTCCGGAAAGTTCCGGTTTTATACTTTGACTATGTAACTGTTGCTCCAGCTCAGCTTTTAAAACAGCCATTTGCATTTCAAGGTCCTCCTGTACATAATAACAACTTTAATCAATGATAATTCAGGATAGCTTGTAATTTATCTGACCGGTTAGTCTGGTGGTTTAGTGTGACGACTTTCAACCGAGGGGTTGCAGATTCAAAACTAGTTGCTAGCCAGTCGGTTGTGTCCTTGGGCAAGGCACTTTATGGGCATTGCCTGAACCCAGCGGATTAATGAGTTGTACCAAATTAAAGGAATGTGTGTATCATACACAACACACTGCAATAGCTCTGGTAACCCCACGGTGGGCGCGAGGTAATCTGACGATTGCCGGTGGGTTACCCCATTTGGTTTTCCGATTCACAGGGATAAACATGAATATCCCATCCTATTCATTTGTGTTTCAGTCAATCACAAGGGGAATACAATTCACACAGAAAGTTCATTAATTGAGCAGTAAATATTGTGAAGCACCAACACCGCTTGTTGACACAATATATGCTTATTGACACAAATATAAAGATTTATTATTAAAGTAATACTTTTGGTTAACCATATTTAGGCATCAGTATGCTGTTAAAAACTGTAAATCGTAAGACTGTATTTTGTAACTTCAACTAAATTAATTGATAAATTTGTAAAATAATATCCAGCCAATTAGCTCATTTACTTCAATAGCTCCAGGAATAAGAGTTTACAACATTCCTTTACAATTCAAGAATATATGGACCATTCTATGATTCAACTTAAACATATACCTTTAAATGTTCTTGTTGCTTTTTTGTTTCTTCCAATGCTTCTTGATGTGCAGTAAAAGACGATGGTGGCGATAAACTTCCCTGGTAGCCACTATGGTTGTAATATGATATGTTCTGGGGTTGTATCATGCCCTCACCCTGTGATATAAAAGGTATTATATATTAGATTATTCCTTAAAAATAAACCAAACTGCTTATTTTTCCATATGTTGGAAACAAAGTAAAAAAAAGTTTTTAGATTAGTTAAATTAAGGCAACATTATGCTATTATTTGACTATTATAATGACTATAGTCATTGCAAATAGTTGTTTTGACTGTATGGTTTTGGAAAAAATAGTTTGGGAATAAGATACTATGTTATAATGTCTGAAGTTCTTACACAAGGTATAAAAAGTAGTGTTTTACTTTTTTCTATGCAGTGTTTGCTGCTTGTTGTTCTGCCATTTTTTTTACATTTATTGTTACAGTTACCACTGTAATGACCATTGATAGATTAAAAAATCATATCTAACATATTAACACTGAAACATAATACTAAATGACCTTGACATAAAGAAGCTTTAAGGTATAAACAGTTAATAGTTCTGTGTACCTGCGTGCTGTCACAGTATCCACCCTGTGCAAGTGCCGCAGCAGTTCCGTTTTTCGGGTCAGCTAGGATAAATAACGGGGCATTGTCAGGGAGTTCGTCCATCGTTTCCCCAGAGGCAATCTTCAAGTTAATATTTGTCAAGATTTTAATTAACAATCAGCAAATATCTCTTTAATATGGTTTATCTGGTAATATGATTGGCATCAGAAAAATTAAGGAAAGACTTGGTGTTTTAGGGTTACCTTCGATTTAAAAGGAACCACATTTTAATTTTACTCTGTTTTTTGTTTGTTTTTTGTTGGATAATTTAATAGTAAAACTAATCTTTAGTAACTGAAATCATAACTAAATAATGTCACTTAAAATAATTAAATATATAAACAAAGTATTGAAATAATGTTCTTATACCCTTGGTCTCTTTAATTCGACTCCTTCCATTTCAGTTTCTTTCAACCTTTCATTTGTGTTGGTCATTTTCTTGTCCAGATCATCCAGCTGCCTCTCGATCTCTGCGATCTTTTCATCAAATTTGTCTCCAGCATCATTTCCTTCTTTCTGCCTCTTTAGTTCTTCACTTAGGATCTTCCGGAGGTTCACAATTTCCTCCTCCATCTGGGAACAAGGCAAGAAAGGAGTGAAAATGCTCACGAAAACTAAGGCAATCAATTTTAACCCTGCCCTAAACACTAATCTCAACCCAGAACTAACCTTAAAACTGCCCTAATCTTCATTTTAGTGTGCATTTCCCTTCTTTCCGCTTTCCCTACTTTTAGTTTTACCCCATTTAAAGTGATGTGTATTGTTACCACACTAGGCCAACCACCACACTCTAATAGCTTCGGTAACTTGATTGTGCATGCGAGTAATCAAAGGACAACAGTGTAAAAATATTTTTTTCACCACCCTTAAGGATACACATGACGCATCCATCCAACCATCCAAAGTTTGTTGTTCCACAAATGCTGTACGTCTCTGGGCAATACTCTTACCAAGTGGAATGTTATGGGTTAAGCTTATCCGGGTGTTTATATATCTGGTTTAAGCTTATCCAGTTAAGCTTATCTGGGTGTTTTACTACCAGTCGAAAGGTGGTGTGATCGAAATTAGCCGCAAGCCTGTAGGTTTGTCCTTGAGCAAGACCGCTAATAGATGTTGGCTAAACCAAGTGGTTAATGGGTTAGAACAACAGTAATGTCCATCTTAATTAAAACACTAAAAGAGTTTTGGTAACCTGATCGGAACGAAGTAATCCGATAATTACCTGCTGTAACGTCCCTTTCACTCATGGGTAAATTCAAGAATATAAACTGATTAGAATTTATGTCTTTGCTTGATTTTATGCAATCTATTAAAACCTGCTGTTGCTCTTTAAT
>CH002173.1:361093-374556 GCA_000149265.1 Ciona savignyi | reverse complement strand
GCTGCAGATGAAAGTCAAATATCAATAAATAATTAAAAACATGATGTATGTAATTGTAGGTGATGCATTGATAATGGAAAAAAACAGATGCATTTAAAAGGTTGCAACATGAAGTATAATTTCAGGTGTGATCAACCTGTTAAAAAATGTGTATTTGCAAAATGTATCAAGCATTTTGCTCTACAGAATGAGATGTGGAAATATACGGAAGACAGATGTGAAAGCGTGAGGGAAAATGTCCACCATACGTCCAAGAACAAGAGGCAAAACCAATATATTGATGTCTCAATGACTAAACCACCGTGTTATGAAAACATGCATCGACCAGGTGTGACTTCACCACCCATGACACTGCCACCCTAACCATGCAATCCACCTTGGCCTCTCTCTCCTCCTCTTTATTCAAGGTATCCGAACCTTCGCTCTTCAGGTGTTGGATGTCCATGGAGGAACTTGAGGAACAAATGACTTTTGATTCACTCAGTGGAACGGATGATTCATTCGCATTATGACTCGATTGATTCAGCATTTTGGTTTCCATCAATCGAGGTGTAGGAGAGCTAGGAAATTCTGCATCTTTTGTAAGACTATCAGAACAATTTTCAGTAAAGTTATCTGTATGTTGTAATTCCTGTTTCAAATCTTTCTGTTGATCAGGATTCTTTTGCTCTATATGATCCATTTCTTCACCAAGATCCTCTTTGTTTAAACAGATCAGTAGTGAATCTTCATTTACCTCCTTGTCTGAAGCATTTACTTCTTTGCTATCTGTTTGCACAGTTTCCTGTATCGCTTGTTGTGACATGGGACCGGGTGAAGCCTTAACCTCACCACTAGCAGAAGATAAGCTCGACATTTTACTTCTCTCTCTGTAAAGATTAAGTTTAGTTCCCATTCTTTTTTGCAAATTCTTCGCAAGTTGCCAAAGAGAACTCTTTGATTTTTCAGTTGGCGAGAACTCTTCATCCACTATTTGAGGTTCATCGAAATCAGTTTGTTCCACTGGTATGTCCAACAGCTCACTAGCTGGAGATCTATTTATGACAACTTCAATAGGTAGTTTTGAATCTTCAGGTACAGAATCCATTACATCTTCTCCAGATGTACTTGAAACTTCACTCTCTTTTTTGGTCTCTTCAGCAAAAACCATATTCTGGGCACTGGAAGCTGTCGTACCACTTTTAAAATCAAGGTCACCCAGGTGTATAGTGGGGTCCCGATTCTGTGACATTTCTGGGGGTTTTCCATGATCAGGACTTCTATCGGAGTAATCCATATCCAGGATCTGCAAAGTTAAGTTGGATCACATATATTTTACTTAAATATGTTAGTTCAGCGAAAGTTGTGTTAGAATCTAATATAGCCTACTTGTGTTTATTCTCTGATGGGAGAGCAGGGGGGATAAAATAATGGTCAGTTTGGTTACCAGAGTTATTTTAGTCTATTGAATATGATCGACATTGCTTTATAGTTAGGCCTATAGTTTCAACTATTAAAGAACCGAGTTCAAACAACACATTATGTGTCTTGGTTAAAGATGCAACTTAATGACTTGGTTTAATCCCACAACCATCTGGTTGTTTACTCACCATTTCCTCAGTGTCGTGTTTTGTGCTTTCGTTTTGGGTCGTTTCTTGGCCAAGTGCTGTTTGTTTGAATAGATCTTGTGACTGCGATGTATTTGTTACATCTTTCTTAATCGTAGTTGCTATAGGTGTAGTTTGCTTGCAATGCACATTATTGTATTCTGATCCTTGATAAGGATTATAGAAGTCCTCCAATTTCTCTCGTTTCGGAGAAAAAGCTCTCTCTTCCTCCTCTGCATCATTCCTGCTCGCGAACGCAACTCTCTTCCCACTCCTGCTCCTCCCGCTCCTCCTCTGCTTCCCACTTGATGTCGCCGATGAACCCAACGAGATGCACGGACTGGCAGGAGATCGCGTGCCATTCGGGCTCGCATCCTCTTTTACAGATGCGATATGTTCAGCTCTTAATGGGGGCGGTTGCTTTGACGCAATGTAAGAACTTGTGTACCCCATAGCTCTGCTGTGCGCCACACTTTCTGGTTTTCTGGTATTTTTATAATCGGCAGTGAAATGTTTGTTCGTTTCGTTTTCTTTGTCGTGCATCGGGCGAAATTGGTTTTGCGTGAACAACGGTTCTGCATTTCGAACCCTTGGTGAGGTTATTGTAGGCGATGAAAAATCACGTTTTTGAGAAGGACCGACATTTTCTTGATCCCCGTAATCCTTAAATGCCACTGTACGCGGTGTTTCAGCCCACCTCTCCAAGTTTTCAGCACCCTCGTTTCGATCTGCGTTTCTTTTCGGCGACGGCGACGCAAACACTTCATCGTCGTCCTCCGCGACCGTGCTCACAGCGTCAAGTTCCCTCCTCTGCCGGCGTGACAACGGCAGACTTCCCCGGCGTAGCTCCGTTGCGGCATCGCCTTCGTAGTACGGTCCTCGTCGGGAACGCTGTACGCGGTAATGAACAATTGAGCATAAAAACCTTATAACACAAACCCCATCACCGCGCAACTGAACACCACGAACTTACAGAACCCTCTCGACTTTCAAGAAAGCGTCTACGGCCCTGCCTTGAAATCGGCGACACAAGCGGTGGACCAGTGTTAGGAAACTCTGATTCTGTGTCAACCTTATCACCGTACGGATCACGTCCTGGTGCGAATCTACGATCACCGTCATATTGGGCAATCGCGCTGTTCGGATCGGGCTATTGCAAAAGCCAGAATTACTTTTCTAGCAAATTTGGAAAAGGCGATAAAGCGAAGCAGCTAAGTATTACGTGCTTATCTACCCTGTTATAATCGTAGGTCGGCATCTCTTTTTTCATCCACGGTTCTGCACCCCTTCTATCATATGCACCCTGATAAGAAAATTTAGGTACAGAGCTCTTTTCACACAATAAACCAAGCTATATACAGTGTGTCGGATACATTTTCTTATTAAACAAATGTAATATAAAGGTACGGTAGTATGCGAGCAATACATATACCGATTTTAATACAAAAAACGGTATTTGTGACGAGCTCTTTAAATGTTGAACCCTAGCCCGGTAAACAAATGTAATATAAAGAACACGGTCACGTACTACATAAACCTGCTAATGTTGGTCTTCAGATAAACTCACCCTGTTATTGGCTCCTTGTGGGAAACCGAACTGGTGTGAGTTGTATTCGTGGTGTTGGTGCGGTGGGTAATGCATAGGACCACCGTAATCTGGCACGTAGCCGTAATTCTGGAAGGCAGGGTGGTCATGTGGGGGGTACGGGTTCGGGGGGTACCTCGTGCTCTTGCGTCCCCAGTACTGTTGCCCATAGTTCCCACTCTCATTCGGTGGCTGCAATTTAAAGAAAGGTTGGGAAAATAAACACAGAAATTATCACTTCAGTACATTTTTGTGCGCTCTTAGAAAACAGCAGCAAAAATATCATAAAACAGAATTAGGAAAACACACAAACCGTCAATAAAACGCGTCATTGAAATATGTAAATAGAATATATAACCAGAAAGCACTAAAGCAAAATAATACGGCCAATTTCCTACGCAAATGTTTGAACTCTTTGCAAATTGTGGTTGATTTTGGCGTCAGACGGAATTCCATTCTGACGGTGCATGCGACTGGCAAACCGAGTTTCCATGTTGTCTAAACTAAATGGTGTAAAAATAGACTAATCTACGCGCGATCTATAAAACGCCCGTCACCCTCCACCACCCTAACCTCCATTTCAACACCAGGGTAATCTCTCTCCGCCCGGTTCGGTCGCGGGGGCCTTTTCGTTGGCGACCATCTTACAGACTGTCCGCCGTTGGGATAAACTCTGGGGTCAGGAATCTCATCAGGATACCTTCCATCCAAAGGGAAATCGTGGACCCTTTGTTGGTACGCTGGTTGGTATGCTGGTTCTTGCTGGTTGTTGTAACCATATCGCGACCATTTGGATGGTTGCTGTTCACCAACTTGATGCGCGTGTCTCTGTTTTAAAGCGGACAAATTCACAACTATTTTCGAAACGAATAAAAACCCGCGGTGTAAACTCGTTCAAATATCTACCCAACCACCGTCATACCACCACCCTAAAACAACCTGCTGGTTCATATAATCTGGGAACTGCTTAGGTGCATGCTGTGAGTCATTATATTTCGCATTTCGTTGATTTTCCGTCGCTAATCTATCCTCGTCACACTTGCCCGGGTTGTCATTTTGCCTGTCGTCTGCGTTTTTCCAACGGTCATAAAAGTAGGTGTCCAGTTCCTTTGCGGATTAAGTATTCATTATTTAAAGCTGTCCCTGCATTTCTAGCGCTACACGTAACAAAATGGCCGCCATATTGTTACTAAATTCAATTCTCAACCTCTTGCATTCGCTGCCTCGATTCGGCTCTCGATCGCGCTCTAGCGGATTCGGGCATTTGCTTATAGACGTCTTGTTCTGTACGATCCGCAGGTCCACCAGTATAATATTCGGATTGCTAGAATTTCACTTCGTCAGAAGTAACACCAAAAAAACAAAATACTCTCTTACCTCGTACACTGGTGTCCTTCGTCTGGATTTTGACATTTTTTGCCATTTCCATTGAAGAGAAGTTAAGTGCTGTTTAGAACATAAGTTTGTTGGTTAGTTGTACTATTGATTGTAATAGAGAAAATAGCGTAAACGTAATTAACCGACGGATTTAGGAAAAATGGGTTAATTAAAAATTTAATTAATTGGCATTTAGAAAAATAACCTTAAAAATTCAAGGCAGAAAAAAATCAAAAAAGGCCAAGGCAGAAAAAATCAAAATAACAATATATGACACCTTACAAATTAAGCCGAAGCAGAAGTTTCAGTCTGAATTACATTGGCATTATAAGCTGTTAGTAGTGCAAGCTCATTAATGCAAAGTATTAGTCGCACTTACCCGTTCATTGCGCTCCATAACGAAGAGATCAAGGTTACCTCGTACTTTTCGCCACCGGTAATTCGAATCTGACTCGTACATCCCTGAAAACTAAAGTAAAAGGGGAAAATTAAACTGGTTTCTCAAATCACATTCTAAATTAAACTTGCTCGTGCCAAATTCCGGAAAAAAGCTCAATTTGACTTACAGTTGAATTTTGGTGTTCACCGGTCTCCCCGGGAGGGCTCTGTAATAAATATAGAAGAATCAGCCGCGCTAAAAACTAGACCAACATGGCCGTTTTACATTTTGGTAAAAGTTCTCATGCGTTGGCCCAGCTATTTTGAATAATCAGGAATATGTGATATAAGAGATCGGTTTTATCACCTGAATGGGAAAACCAAGGAGGGTATATATAAAACTGGTATTACTTTCCCCCACTGTCGGGTTACAACTTATTAATCCACAGATATTATGCCCCAAGGACAAATCAAGCGGTCTTTTGGCTGCTTTTGACCGGTTGAGCTGTCTGGTCGCCTTATCCTAACACGAAATAACTTTGAGAAAAACTAACGAGTAGCCATATTTATGCACATTATTGTGAATGGCTTCTCCGCATTCGACTTACGTTCATGTTATTATAGCCGAAACCACTGTTCCTTGCCGGCGAATCGACCGCACACACCTGGCCAGGTAAATGCGGTAGCTGAAGCTGCGGGGGTTGACTGTGTATATCTTTCTGTCCGTCGTCCCTTACAAATGTAGAGCAATGGAAATCGTTGGCGTGGCGTGGGTCGCCAGGTAGCATTCTTTGGAGAAGAAACCAGTTTCTAAAGTTTGGCCGTTTCCGTTGGGTGACACATTTTTTTCTAATAACCCTTTATTTCGGTTTAAATTAATTGTTATTGCTAAAAAACAAACAAATTAAAATACCATACGCCTTCGTTGGAAGCGTTTGGTTTTTAATCATTTTAACAAAGTCAATGTTGTAAAAACAATTGCATATTGAAAACGTAACGATAAATTTCTGTAAGCTAGCAATATTCTGCAAAATTGTAAAGTGTAGTTTTACCAAGTGTCCAGTAAATAGAATAAAGTGTATAGCTTAAACAACTACTAAATACCATTTTGTCTACAATTACCAGCTTTCTGTTTTAAATATACAAATAAGCGTTGTAATTTAGTTGCCAAACACGTTTTATTGCGGCATATTTTAATAAATATGGTATACATGACGGTATTTGGCCTGGTTAAGCCTATAACCAGCTTCGTATAAAACTACATGTCTTACGAAAAGTTAACCAATTTTTCGAAGTATAACTGCACGGACTTGTAAAACCGTAGGCTATAAACAAATGCGGATTGTCTAATCTATTTTTAAAATATACTTTATGAAATTGTTTTTTTTCTTAACAAATTTCAATACCTTAAAAACCATTTCACCCAACTTCCAACATACAAATCGCCGCCTCAGTTTGTTTCTTTGTTATTGGCTCTGTACTTGAGTGCAAGTTACCGGCCTAGTACCGTGCCCTGCCTAGCTCTCTTAATCGAATCAAGTTCAACACTGTTCCTATTTTGCTTTATATCGCTCGTTGCTAACACTTCTTGGTGTATTTTAGGACTCTGTTATTCTTATGGTTGTCATTAAAGCAACTTCGAAAACGCTCTCGCAACACTTAGAATGTGTAACAGTCACAAGGACGCTTCAAAACTTATTGGCGACTCCTTAAACAATTTCCAGAGGATAATCTTAATTCTCAAGTACACTGGCCGAGTATGGAAAATCTACCTTCTCCTATGCGTGATTGAAGTGAATCACCTATCTAAACGTGTTTACGAAGAAAATAGCGGAGACAAAATGCCATCTAAAGCTGAAGTCACCGAATAATTGTATCGTGGACTGATCAACCCTCGATCATTTTACCGCTGACTTTTAAGGGTGACATTCGTGTGAAACAGTTAGCATAAAATGTCTCGGGCAGTAGCTCACATTTTTAATGAATAAATCGTTGCCTTGGGGGTTGGGACCACTGGTATAATGTAGACCAGTCAATGTTTTGAGTATTTTAGCGCCGTCGGTTAATACCAAACACAGATTGTTATTAACGTTGCGAAAGTCCAATAACTGAAAATAAAGTCCAACAACACTACCGCATTCATTTAAATCCAATGAAAGCTGGTTTGGCTTGGTGTTAAAATGTGAACTTGATCTATATAACTATTTAAACTTTAAATGACTTGACTTGTTGACTTGGTTACACTGGCTTGATTGCAACACTGATCCAAACTTTCTTTCTGGCTTTGGGAAACGATCAACATAAAAGGTGGCTCACCACTTCTTCTGCAACCAGCGGCTCATCTACTACTACGTTCCAGTACCATTTAATCGACAGCTATCAGTCAATTATTCAACAAGCAAAATGCGTAATATGCGTCTGTAACTAACTTTAAGTTCGTGCTTGCAAGCTGCAAGCGATAATAAGATCTTTACGTTATAATTGATCCAAATAATACAATTTGTCCGAAAAGTTTACGGACTACGTCTGTTTCTGCACTGGCACAATTCTGGATCCAGCGCTAACCATTAGACCCTTCCATATTTTCGTAAAAAGCGTCAAGCTTTGCTCCAACTATTTGGATAATTACGAGTATGTGATGGAATAGTCCAGTTTTATCACCGTAAAGCAAGCACGTTAATAACCTGGGATTCATTTACCCCCACTGTCGGGTTACAACCTCCCCCCTGTCGGGTTAAAATTTACTAATCTGACTTACGACCCAGCAATCTAAAATTTCCAAAACAAGCACTTGGTACAAAAAAACGAAAAAACGAAAGTACCTATATTGGATCATCTATCAACTGCCATATCTTTCTCGATGATGGCAACACAGTCCTTGACCTGTCGAGTTGTCGTGGCAGCCCATAGAGAGTTACAACCTCTTTACTATTAAAAAACAATCAAAACCGGATCAGTGGTTTCTCTTTCTAACCCGGAATTCCGTCAGAAGCATGGGAGCGTCAACAGAACTGGCCAGGGCCGGCTGAACCAACACTCAAGCGGGGACGCGGCTTCTGACAGCAATCCATTCGCGTGTTGTTAATAATATTTTATTTCGCTTGGGAATTGGAGAATGTCATAACGAGACCTCTAAACTGAAATAAGTTGGCGAAAAAAAAAACTGTGCATATAAGCAAGCACAAGAACGATCTACTGCCAAGGAGTCGGTTAAGAAGACCTGACTTTCAATATCAACCACGGTTTGACTTGATTGTTTAAGTATAATGCTGACATTTTCTACTAGTGGCAATAAACATGATTTCTGTATTTCCGAGTAAACTCTAACTTGAAACAATTAAATATAAGACAATTTAAAAGAATTCTTACTGCAAATTAAGGGTTCTACTTCTATTCCACATCTTAACGATTTCCTCTTTGCGCCAACTTTCACACTTGCTTTAAACATTCTAAATTGCTTCACTGAATCGAACACGAACTTGAAGGTGCCTTTGTAGTCGGGCCAGACAGACAAAACCACGCTGCTAATCAGCACTAGAAGCCGAATCGGCAAGAGTTAAAATCGCTGACACAAAAGATCGCGTTAATTGGTCGCCGCTCAGCGAAAGTTTCTCTCTCCGACGCGGCTCGGAACCTACCTCTCAAAGCTTATCGATCCCACTCAGGCCGAGTAACGAGTGGCTGCACTTTCCCGAATAGTTTCTGGTGGCGCGCAGTCCGATTCGGATACCGCGGCGCGTTGCTTTGGAATCCAATCCCAACAACTCTCCACGTCCACTGAAGTGGGCCCATCGTGCGGAATTGAGCATCGTTCCACTTGTTTACCGCACTTTTAAATCGCTCGACAACTAGTATCACAACATTTAGTAATTTATAACCCACCAAATAAATGCAAAGCAAATTCACGTTTATATAAGCGCGTATGATACCTTTCTATGACCGGACGTCGGCTTCTATTTTTAAGTCGATTGAAAACAGGTTACCCCACATTTTGTATCTTAACAGCCTAAAGAGTATAAAAAATAAATTTAAAGCAAATTAACTTTTATACGTAAAGCGCGTATGGTATTTCCCTAAGACAATGTGTGAGCTCATATTATAAAATAGGATAGAATATTCTTGTTTCTCCCCGTGAATAGAAAAACCAAGGGGGTTAACACACGAAAATTCGTCAGATCGTCTCGCGCCCACCTTCGGGTTACCGGAGCTATTGTAGCGTGTTATTTAGTAGAACCCATTAATCCGATGGGTTCAAGCAACGTCCGTTAAGTGCCTCGACCAAGAACATAAACCGACTAGTTAGCGACCTGTTTTATCCTATCTCTTTACCTTTAAAATTGCGCTATTCTTCTATTTATTATGGGAGGTAAAAAACAACTAAACTGTTACTCATTGATAATTAAATATCAATTAAATGTCGTCACTTCCATTAAGCTCGTATTGATTTGTCCATCCAAAATTATGAACCAGAAGTATAAGTTGATTGATCTTTTTTATTTCCTTAGAAAACACGAGAATACGTTTATTCGACAACTAATTGACGGGCTGTCATAACACCACAGCAGAAAAGAATAATATGGCACAGTATTGATGAATATATTTAGCACGTATGGTTCAAGGGACAATTACTGTTGGCAACACGAATTTCACAGCGAAACGAAGGAATTAATTGCCTGAAAGCATCGATTACTTAACAGTGGGTACTGAATGTTAGTGTAACAGCTTTTCGATGTTAGTATAACAGTATTCCGATAACCACAATGTAATTTGAGTACACTTGAATTAAATAATATTGGCCTAAATACCAAGCATTACAGCCGAATTGATTAAACTTAAAGTTTACATTTTGTACCCGATTTAATGGATTATTTTCTCCTTACGCAAAGCATTGTGCAATTTGATACATATCATTGTTATTGACGTTGTTTGAATCGACTTGTAAATATCGACGTAGGACTAATAAATAAAAAATACGTGTACCAATCTTACTATTTTATATATGTAGGGGCTCTTACTTATTTTGTATATGTTTAAGCAAAGCATAATTTAGACATTTACCTTATTTACTATTTTATAAATTTTGGAGTTTTTCAAATGCTTTTTGCTATATTCGTAAGTGATAGAGCATATTGTCTTTTAAATCGGGTACGAAATGGAATCACGGACACTCGGTCGTTCTTGGTCTATGTGAGAAAATACTAGTGTGTAATATGAAGAAACACCATAAAAATGTAATAAAATTACTAATTTCATCGACTAGAAAGGAACAAAAGACACTAAAAAACGGAAACTTGTTAAAAGATTGTGTGTAGTTTAACATATTATAGTGCAAAGCGAAGAGGTAGCCGATATGAGCTTGTGTTGGAAAAATGGGTTAGAACACTTGTGTTTATTCTTGCGGATGAAAAACTGCGTTATTAAAGGGGTATTCGTCAGCATAGTACAAACACCTATCTTAACGTGTCGATTAATATAGAAACATTAAAATAGTTGTCGTTTAAACTGGCTTGTCTGAGGACGCAGTCGACTTAGTGGACGGAGTCCTGTTGACCAATTGGTCGTCGGACAATGTCCGTATATTCCCGTCATGGCGTGTTTTCATAAGATTAAAAAAGTCCTGCACACCGAGAATTAATACACGAATGGGAAATGTGTTAAACGTGTCTTACTTTTAATACAACATGGTTAGTTTTTAGTCTTAAAAAGTTTTTTCATTTAAACGTACCTCACTTTTAGTATAACCTGGTTAGTTTAGTTTTCTCATTCAAACGTGCCTCATTTTTACTCTAAAAGTCGACGGTGAATTGTCGGAGGCGTTGATGCCATTGGACGCGATGTATTTATGCGGGGTGTCAGCTGACGGTGGAGGCTCGCTGTATATTCCCTCCTCCTCCTCGTTTATACCTGTGGATGGTGGGTGGAATGCATGTTTAGGGTTCAAGTAATGTCCGTTAAGTGCGTCAAGTTTCGAACCTGCAACCTTTCGGTTAAAAGGCGTTGCACTAAACCGATTGCACACTGTTTATAACATATATGGACTGAATCAACTTTGGTATTTTATATTATATTCAAACGGTTCAGATTTAAGATAACCAAACTTGCATTTGTATCTGTAGTTATGAATGGTATATTGACGAAAGTAAATTTTATTAAATTCTAAATCCGATGGTCAAATTCATAGTAAATTTATTGAGGATATTAATGCAAAATTAGTTTTTCCACTTAATAGTGCAGTGGTAATAAAAAAAATCATCATTATTTTAAGTTCCTTAATGCCAGGTAAATAAAAAAACAGTGGGAAAAAAGAAAGAGCACAGAAACTGCACAGAACTGCTAAAAATCAAAATTTATCTCCTACAATCTTCTGTGGACAAGGCCTGCACTAACGTAAAAGAGTCAAACCTTGAAAAGTTATTAAAAAGCAAATGTAGAGAATTCATGAAGAATTACCGGAGCTATCTTGGGAAGAGGATGATTTATCTTTCAACTTGTCATCCATCAGACGAGGATCGTTCCAGGAGGTTTTATGGTTCACATGGTCGATGAAATAAATCCTTCCATCGCTCAGACTCGCTTGTTCCCAGCCGTGCGGCAATTCCTTCTTCCTCGATTCAGACCTGTGTGGTGGAAGAATAAAATACAAACCATCATCCCATAATGTGGGCTCAAAGCTCTTTTCCGACCAGTTGGTAGTTTGCCATTCAACCGAAGGGTTGTAGATTAGAAACTGGTCGCTAGTTAGTCGGCTGTGTCCTTGGGCAACGCATTTTACGAACATTGCCTGAACCCAGCGGATTAATTGAAGGAAAGTACTGTGTACCATACACATCATACACTGCAATAGCCCCGATAACCCGATGGTGGGCACAAGGTAGACGATTGTCTGTGTGTTAACAGTTTTCCCATTTACAGGGATAAACATGAATATCCTACCCACGAAGATGATATTCACCCCCAAATTACCTCACAGTGAGATACAGATGTTCAGCATCAGAAGCAAGCTGATCCAAGGTCTCAATCGCTTCATGGCTTTTGTTGTATTTCACATAGGTTTTCGCATCTGAACAAACCGGTGTTATTTACACACAACAAATTTTGTTTAAATGCTGCAATGAAACAGTAGTAGATCGTGCATTCTTTTGGCTTTCATAAAGCCTAACAGTAAAATAAGGAAAATGGTTTGGCTGGGGTGAGGAATAGAGTGGGGTTAGGGTAAGTGCTAGGGTTTGTTGCTGAAAATTCTTACACTAGCTCAAACTCTTCCCCAAGCCTAAATCTTTACAAAAGGGTTAACACATGGGCCATTATTAGATCACCTCACAACCACTGTTGGGTTACTAGACCTATTGCAGTGTGCAGTATATGCCCAAAAACAATATTGACTTGCTAGCGACCAGTCTCAGCCTACAATTCTTCGACTGAAAGGCACTAACCCACCAAGCTATCTGGTCGAAAAACTATGTCTCCCATATATTCAACACACTGCAATAGCTCCAGTAACCAACTATGGGTATGTTTATACGTACAACACCCACTTGACCCACCAACAATATTAGGTTTAGTGCGATGCCTTTCAACCGAAAGGTTGCAGGTTCGAAACTGGTCGCTATCTAGATGGTTGTGTCTTTGGGCAAGGCACTTAACGGACATCGCCCACAGCGAATTAATGGGTTCTACAAAATTGAAGGAGCGTGTCCATCATACACACCACACTGCAATATCTTCGGTAAACAAGGTAATCTGATAATTGCCTGTGTATTAACCTTCGGTGGGTGCAAGGTAATCTGATAATTGCCTGTGTATTAATATCTTCGGTGGGTGCAAGGTAATCTGATAATTGCCTGTGTATTAACCCCCTTGGTTTTCCCATTTACGGGGATAAACATGAATATCCTATCTAACCCTATCACAAGTTTCCCATCCTTAAACCACCAACCCTGACTGGACGACTTTATTAACGAACGCGAGAAGACATTCGATGGTTTCCTCGTTGGACTTGCGCACCATGTCGAGCTTCCTCCATTCACACTCGGCCACAGAGACTTGCACATCCATCTCACCAGGTTCCAACGCTGCTAAGCAATTCTCGCTCGACTGCAGCTTCATCAGCTCCGCTTCTAACGTGCTGGGGTGGTGTTACTTGTTATATTCATGGCCACGATGGAGTTGTTTGTACCTTATACACTGGTATTGCATTTATATTGCATCAACCGAAGCCGTTGGTCTGGCATTTTAGTGCGATGCCTTTCAACCGAAAGGTTGGCAAGGCATTGGACAGACATTGCCTAAATCCAGCAGATTAAGGGTTCTAAATTTGAAGAAATGTCTATATTATATACAACACAGTGCAATACCGGTAACCCGCTGGTGGGCGCGAGGTGATCTGACGATTGCCTGTGTGGAACCCACTTGGTTTTCACATTCATGGGAATATACATGAATATCCTATCCTAGCCTATTATTATCAATCTAATGGATTGAATTAATCTGACAGAAAGGCTTATATTGACAGTTTTATGGTTTAAAAGTATTCTGAG
>CH002173.1:329235-356908 GCA_000149265.1 Ciona savignyi | reverse complement strand
TCCTAAGCCTATGCTACTGACAAGCATATACCGACTGTTACCTGCTCAATGTCACTTACAAGTTCAATTTTCAATGGAGAATCGATCTCAGGTGAAGATATTGTGCTGAGACGTTGAGACACACCATTATTGGAGTTGGAATTCATGTGATGAAAGTCTGGGATGTTCGTTTTAGTGATGATGGTGTATGGCAACTTTTGAACGCAGTTTGCTAGTTTATGAATATCATAATGAAAGAAACTTTTAGTGCCGGCCATTGTTATGTATGGTTTGCATAGGCAACTACTTGATTTAAATATCGGTAAGCAGATAAGAAAAAAAATATTAATTTTATTGAATATATAAACAGTTTGAGTTTTATTATACACTGTTTAAGTTTGCACATGTTTATAGTATGGATTTTGCACATGGGTCAAATCAGACGGCGTGTCATGATAATCCTCTAACATGATTTGCCAACCCCTGTGTATTGGTACCATAGAGAGATACCGCAACATGACTGTAAATACTATGGCATTACAAAATAGGGGGGATTAGTTAATATTTACACAATAAGGAATTCCAAAGCTTGGTAAATATTGATAAGCTTGTAAAGCAAATACAGGACAGCATATTGATTGCAGGACCAAAGGTTTTTCTGTTTAAAGGGATTTAAACTAACATTGGGTTTAAAAAATATACTTTTTACAGCATCATTTTATTAAAAAATAATGTATTTTAAAAAATTGGTCGCAAGACTCAAGATTTTTATGTTTAAAAAAATCAGGCATTTGAAAAAATCATTGGGCAAGTTATTTTTCCCACCCCAATGTATGGCTCAATTGGTTATTTTTCATCTAAATCAAACAGAGCCTAATTTTAATTTTCAATTTAAATGGCAAATGCTTCAATGACAAGTTGACTCACTTGGAATGGAGAGTTTTTGAGGTGGAGTCTCGTTGGGATTTCTCCGCATGAATAAATCGGACATTGGAATGGTTGAATCAACGTAACCGATCTCAACACTGCAAGGATAGATTTTAATATTTAAGCGCTGTAAATATGTTGTGACAGTGGTTTTCACAACATAAGTGCTGGAAAAGAGTAAAGGTAGCAACAGTACATTGACCGAGATGTCTTTCCTCATATTCATTATCACTTATGTAATACTCACAAATAAAAATATTTTCTTTTGTGATAAATATAACAACTTTACTACCACAACCTTTGTGCGGTTCTGTGTTTTCAGGAAAGCTACAAGCCCGGTTTTCATTTTTTTGATCGCAAGTGTCTGTATTTTGACCAGTTGTATTCACCTGGTATTTATATTTTTTAAAACTGACATACACATGTAAAAAAAATATCCTGTTTTTTTATTCCTAGAGTGAAAAAACAACATTCCACATAACTTGGAATCGTTAGATGGCCCTATATGGAAAGTATGCCAATTTTCCCTGGGATATGTAATGTGCATCATAAAATTGTAAAATAGGTAGTGTACAGTGTACTATGTAAACTTGTCTGCAGTTAAATGTGCATTACTAAACTTTTGTTAGATTGACCAGGCATAAAACAACATTTTTTCAAGTTTCAGTATGTTTAATGTAAAAATGACCTCAAAAGCATTAACATTGGTTTCATTGTGCTACATGTGCCATAAGCAACTTAAAAAGTGAGTACTAATAATGCCATACTAGCTTATGTCGACAGTCAGGTTACTTTAAATAATTCAAAAGAATAACCTGATTGAGACAATGTCCATTAAGTGCCTTGTCAATTAACATAACTGCGGTGCAACTGTGGAGATTGACCTCACAGGCAAATTTGATTTATTGTGTTTAAATGCGTAATTTACAGACCTTTAGTCAATTTATTGGCAGAAATATACAACATTTACAAAACACCCACCACTGTTCTGTTCGTAACTTTTCACGAAGTAAAAGCGAATGCATCTGATTTGCGGAGAATCCAACCACAGTGTTGCCATTCAAACTTGTGATTCTATCCCCACATTTAAGTCTGCCATCATCTGCGGCATCACTGCCAGGGAATATCGACGAAACAAGCAAAACTGTAGGAGGGAGTTATTATAATGGAACAAATAATTGCTAATTGTCCATTTGTGAAAAATGTGGATAAATTTAGCTGAAAATGATAGTACTGATACTAAAGCAAAAAAAGGGTTCAACAAAAACAGTAGAAAAGTCTTAATATAAATACAACATACTACTATAGTTTCTCACTTAGGCACAGAGTAATATGACAGTTGGATTTATGGTATGATAACCCTCATCTCTCGTGCGTTTCTTATCCATGATAATAAAACATCAAATACTTTGTTCCATCATAGAAATACGATGTACCAACCTGGGTAATGTTGACACTCCTCCTCTGCCACTCTCAGCCCAATACCGGCATTCGATTTGCAAATCTTGATTTTCTTCTCGTATTTCTCAATGGAGTTTGGCAAATCTTCATTTAATTCATCCCCTGAGCTGGCCATGTCAGATGCGGAGAGATCTAATCCTGGATTAAAAAATTGTTTAAACCTGTTTTTTTATGAATCAAGACTCCCGCTTCTGTGTAATATTGTTTATTTGTTTTGTGATCAAATCCTGGATTAAACATTGATCTGATCCGGGATTAAACATGGAACTGATCCAGGATTAAACATCAATCTGATCAGAGATTAAACATGGATCTGATCTAGGATTAAACATCATTTAAACCTATTTTATGGAGGGGGAATACACTTCTGTGTACTTTTTATCCTTTATTTTACCTCTATTTGCAACCGATCTCAATTTTCTTTGGGCTTTGGATTCGTTCCACTTTAAAAATCTTGCAAATTCAGATCTGAAAATATAATTAGGATTGTATTTAAACAAATATACAATCAATTTAATTTTAAAATCCCTACAAAATTCGAAACTCAGTGGTTTGACATTCTGAAATTAAAGTTAGCCGATTCTAGATTAAATCTAAAAACCAAACTGATTCGGATTAGGGCATTACTCTGTACCACTTTCGGTAGGCAAGGTACTTAACGGGTGTTGCTTAAAGTGGATTAACTGTTTAAACAATTAAAGCAACTGTATCTTTTGTTTACAACACAAAACACTGTAGAAGACAAAGTTACCCAACTGAGTGCGCATCTTTGACTGATTAGCTTGGTAGGTTAGTGAAACGCAGTCAAAGGGTTGCAGATTCAAAATTGGTCGCTAGCTAGTCAGTTGTGTCCTTGGGCAAGGCACTTAACGGACATTGCCCAACCTAGCGGATTAATGGGTTTTACCTAATTAAAGAATTGCTTGAATAATACACAACACATATAAATAGCACAAATAACCCGATGGTGGGTGTCAAGTAATTTGATGATTGCCTGTGTCTTAACCCCTTTGGTTTTCCTATACATGGGGAACAAAATGAAAATCCTACCCTATCCTATCGTATTAATGCCCCTTGTTTTTTTCTACCCAATATGAATACCGTAAAGGACAGTATTTCACCAAGTCAGCCTCATTCATAATCCACCACATCATACCTTGCGTATACATCTCCTGATATAGTCATTGTAACACATATGCTTGATGATGCCTGTCTTAACACATTCACTGCTCTTTGGTTGCTTGATGTTGTAAGGTCGACTCCATTGACTTGCAATATCTCGTTACCCACTTCAATCGACTTGTCAGTTGACACTGCGCCTCCAGGGATGATTTTCTTGATAAAAATTCCGAAACTGTTTTTCGAATCATCCAACCATCTTCCTCCCACTACTTTAATGCCCAATCCACGGGAAAGATCGAAAAATTGAACAACTTTTGATTTGCGGGTGATTTTCGGTGAATTAATGTTTGTGGGTTTCATTACTAACTTAACGGTTATATTGCTGTGGTTTCAAAAACCAGTGCTACTTACATTAAGTTAAACATATAATTCAGACTATGTTACATAACACGATTACAGAACCGCGCAACCGTTATCTATTTCATTTTTTCTCTACACTGCTGATATATAATAACTAGATTAAGCCTTCTATTCAAAAGCCGTTTATCTGATTTATGCCACCTCTACGTCATTTATAGTGTTTGTGCTGTAAGTTTTTTTTAAAAAAAAAATAATATGTGTATACAATCTTATCGTATTTTAGCGTCTATGGCATTAGTTTCGCTTCAGTGAACCAGAACAACTAACAGTTAAACATCCCACAAAAATGTTTTGTTTGTTTTAAATTATGTAATGTCACACAGTTTAACACAACTAATACCGTACATTACTAATGAAAAAACCCATTCAATTCATAATTTCCTCATTTAATCCAATGCTGGTAAAAAATATTAAGATATTTTAAAAATAGAAATCCGTCCGTTTTGGGTTGTGATTTTTATGTTTACATTGTTTTCTTCTTGGGAAACTCCCAACTTCAAGTTTAAAGTGTTAAACTTTTGAAGAAAGAATAGGTTAGTGGGCCTACAAACTAAATTAATACAACACTCTATGGCACATGGTTAGGATAACTCACTTATGTTTTATCTTCGTGTGTGGTACAACACAGAGGATAGTCACACGGACAATGATCAGATTACCCCGCGAATAGGGGATGTTACCATAGCTTAATCTGCGCCCAATTTAAAGTTGGAGCTATTGCGATGTGTTGTGTATGATTACAACGTTTCTTTAGTTTTAGTTTAACATATTAATCTACTGGGTTCAGGCAATGTCCCCTAAGCACTGTGCCCAAGGCACAACCATCTGCCCAGCAGTTGGTTTGGATCTCACAACCTTTCGACTGCCTTTTAATCACCCTCTCTATTTTTCGATCTATCAGGCTTCCTAACATTTCCTAATCAGAGACAGTCAGAAGGTTACATACGAAGGTATTACACTACTGTTTAACTCATTAATTTAATGGGTTTTTAGCACTGTATACATGCATACTGCTGATTGATACAACCTACTAGCCAAGTTGCCTTAACCTTTTGGTTAAAAGGCAAGTTTTTTTAACAAACATTTTTCCTAAACCAAAACCCTGCCTAACCTGATACACTAGCCCCTTGTTGTCTTGGTCAAACACAGTTTGCTTTCTTGTTTTTAGATTTATCCCGGCTTAGAAGATAATCATTAAAAAAGACAAGGAATCCAGGCCAAGTAGATAATACAATTTTGTAACTCATGTCAACATGTTTAGAAGATTTCAACTGAAGTGCCTTATTCATTCTAATGGAATCAAAGTCAGCGTGAGAAAGATTATTCGTCAACATGAAACTCCCTGTCGCAAATTGTCACACAACCCTTTCAATCGCTGCTTTAGTGTTTGGCCTAAGTGGAGATGTTTTAGTGCACTTGTGAAACCTACTTTTGCATCGAGACGTTATTCGGAGGATTTTGCTACAAGCGGTCACCTTAAAAAGAGTGTGGGTGGTGGAGGTGGTGGAATTTCCGTCAATGCTCTCGGTCAAGTGTTTGTTGTACAGCCCTTTGAAGCTGAAGGTAACTGGACTGTAAGAAGACTGGGGTTGGGGTTAAGGTTTTGCGTTAAAGTGGAATAAAAGTTGTAAAATGAGTACAATTTAGGGCAAAATATATTTTCGAACTTCTATGAAAATTTTGTCTGCACTGTTAATGCTTTAATCAAAGAAAGAAATGATAAACCCTATCACCATTAATGTGTGCATTAAATTATTTAAGTGTCCTTGGTGTTAACTGACTTTATGAGAAACATCCAATATAATACATGCTGCAATGTAAATTTTGTTTGCTCATTATTGTTCTTTTGCCTAGGTTTTGTGGCCACGTTCGCTATATTTATTAAATGTTATCCTTTTTTTAATGATGGTTTTAATGACTGTTCATTTTGCCGTTTTTTTCTGTTCCCGTGTTGTGATTTTATTCCCTTTCCATTTTTAAATACTCGGGCAAAAAATGAATAAACTAGGCTAAAAACTAAACCCATGCATCCACAATAAGAGATAATAACAATTTTTTCCCTTCAAGATGTCAGCAAGAACGTTCATCTTTCTTCGCCAAACATAACTTCTCCAGAACTTGAGTTGAACGAATCCATCGCTTTAGTTAAAACGATGCCGGACTGGAGAGTATGCGGTCATGCTACTTTAAAACTCCAGTAAGAAATTTGGAACTCTGATTTTTGTGTTTTAGAATAGGTTTGGAGTTTCATTTGTCTTATTCAAATTGAGGTAGAAATTTTGAGCGATTTTATAGAATTGATACTGCTTGATTAAATTTTACATTTCATCTACAAAACAAACAGAGATGGGATAGGATATTCATGTTTATCCCTGTGAATGTGAAAACCAAAGGAGTTAACACACATGAAATTATCAGTTCACCTCGCGCTCACCGTCAGATTACCGGAGTTAGTGCAGTGTGTTGTGTATTATTCACACGTTCTTTTAATTTAGTATATAAGTATAAGCATAAATCCGCTGGGTTAAGGCAATGTATGTTAAGTGCCTTACCCAAAGACACATTCGACTAGCTAGCGACCAGTTTCAAATCTACAACCCTTCTGCTGAAAGGCGGTGCACTACACCGCTAGACTAAGCGGTCGGACAGAAATTTAGAATTTTTTTAAAAAAATACTCCTTTTTTACATTTTAGAAACCCTGTTTAATACTTATCTATTTGTAGAGGAAAACACAGCCATGCAGTTTTTTCCAAGAAAAATTTGGAAGTTTTTAAGAAGTGCATTGATGATGTATCTGGCGTCAATACGCTGTTCGTAAGCGTTGAAACGTTGTCCAACGTTCAGAAACAATATTTAAAAGAAGTTTCCGGCATGGAATATATCTTTGATCGGTAAGTTGCATGTTTATGTGTGTATAAAATGAACTGTAAGCGCACATGAAATATATAAATGCAGTTAATGAAATCAAATGCCAGTTATAGGATGACAAAATGGTAATTAGTTTAAGAAGAGCAATTACTTTGTCCGGATTAGTCTGAAGATTTAGTGCATTGTCTTTTAGCCGAACGGTTGCAGCTTTAAAACTGGTCACTAGCAAATTGGTTGTGTCCTTGGGCAAGGCACATCTCGGATATTGTCTGAACACAGCGGATTAATGAGTTCTAATAAACTGAGGGAACGTGTTAATCATACGCAACACACTGAAAAAGCCCCGGTAACCTAACGGTTGACGCAAAGTGACCCGTGAGTTTTTGGTTTTCCCACTAACATGGATAAACATGAATATCCTATCGTATTCTGTATGGAGTAGTAATGACATTATGACATTCAACATTCCCTCCTTAAGTATGCAGCATGCCTTGCATGGAAGATCATAGAGGTAATGTAACAGGTTCTACATGCATGTCAGTATCAGATTATGTTTTCCTTTTTAAGAGTGTGTAAATATACTAGAAGCAACAACTATTGCATGAAGTTTTGTCCTCTTTTTGTCTTAAATGTTGTATTTCACCTCTGTTCTCTCTCTACCTTAATGCAATTTCCCAACATAGCATGAATTAACACCCATATTCCCAAGGTATACTCTTGTTCTACAAATCTTTAAGTTGCGAGCAAAAACAAAAGAAGCAAAATTGCAAGTGGCGCTTGCAGAAATACCAGTTAAAAAAGCTATATTAACAACCTATCAAGACACTTCAAAAAATCCATTCGAGTTAGTCCTTTTGCAATTGAATTTCAATACAATAGTTTATGGTATTATATATTATAACAGTGATCATAACACAAGTAATCATGGAATTACTATGTGCCCAGTTCGGTTTCTGAAGCTATTCCAGTGTTGTATTACATATAAATTAAACCACCGCCTTATGTACCTTTATGGCCGGGATGAGAATTGATCCACCAACCTATCTGGTCAAAATCACTATCCTAAACCAGTATACCACAATACATACCAGCAAATTAGCACAAACTTGATAGGATAGGATAGGATATTCATCTTTATCCCCGTGAATGGGAAAACCAAGGGGGTTAACACACGGGCAATCGTCAGATCACCTCGCGCCCACCGTTGGGTTAACGGAGCTATTGCAGTGTGTTGTATATGATAGACACGTCCCTTTAATTTAGTAGAACCCATTAATCAATGTCCGAAAAGTGCCTTGCCCAAGGACACAACCGACTAGCTAGCGACCAGTTTCGCACCTTCAACCTTTCGATTGAAAGGCGATGCACTTAACCGTTAGACCAACGGGCCTGAACTGAGCTCAAGACATCACAGGAACCATCTTGGTAAAGGAAGTGGGGAGAGCTACACGGAACTACTGAGGAGAGAGTTTAGTGCGAAAGAACAACGGTTGATGAAACGTCTCAAACATGTCAAGCGAATACGGGACGAACACAGGGAGGGAAGAAAACGGAACGCTGTCCCGATTGTGGCAGTTATTGGGTATACTAATGCAGGTATATATGTGGATGTGCTATACACTTATTGGGTATACTAATGCAGGTATATATGTGGATATGCTATGCACTTATTGGGTACACTAATGCAGGTATATATGTGGATAGGCTATATACACTTATTGGGCATACCAATGCAGGTATATATGTGGATATGCTATGCACTTATTGGGTATACTAATGCAGGTATATATGTGGATATGCTATGCACTTATTGGGTATACTAATGCAGGTATATATGTGGATGTGCTATGCACTTATTGGGTATACCAATGCAGGTATATATGTGGTTAGGCTATGCACTTATTGGGTATACTAATGCAGGTATATATGTGGATATGCTATGCACTTATTGGGTATACTAATGCAGGCATGTATGTGGATAGGCTATATACACTTATTGGGCATACCAATGCAGGTATATATGTGGATATGCTATGCACTTATTGGGTATACTAATGCAGGTATATATGTGGATATGCTATGCACTTATTGGGTATACTAATGCAGGTATATATGTGGATGTGCTATGCACTTATTGGGTATACCAATGCAGGTATATATGTGGATAGGCTATGCACTTATTGGGTATACCAATGCAGGTATATATGTGGTTAGGCTATGCACTTATTGGGTATACTAATGCAGGTATATATGTGGATAGGCTATGAACTTATTAAGTATACAATGCAGGTATATAGGTGGATAGGCTGTATACACTTATTGGGTATACTAATGCAGGTATATATGTGGATGTGCTATGCACTTATTGGGTATACTAATGCAGGTATATATGTGGATGTGCTATGCACTTATTGGGTATACCAATGCAGGTATATATGTGGTTAGGCTATGCACTTATTGGGTATACTAATGCAGGTATATAGGTCAATATGGTATGCACTTATTGGTTATTGGGTATACTAATGCAGGTATATATGTGGATAGGCTATGCACCTATTGGGAATACTAATGCAGGTATATATGTGAATGGGCTATGCACTTATTGGATATACCAATGCAGGTATATTTATATCTTTGATACGTTACTGTAAGCTTCAAAGTGTTGGAAACCAATAATCTAAATGCTGGTTTTGATCTTAAACCTTTTCAGTTGATGGTCCTATGCGTACCAATAAACTAACTGGTTAGCTAACTGGCTATTGTTACAGGCAAAACTAGTCTAATCAAAGCTCTGTCAATTCTAACGGAACGTGTGCAGCCAAAGGATTATTTATTTGCCACTTTAGATGTTACCGCTCATGCCGCCATACTGCCAAATAATTTAAGGTAAACTCATTTCTTATTCTTTTTGTGATGGTCCAGCTTCGTAAACCACCTAGAAATGTTAAAACTGGTTGTAAGGAGAGAATAGGGTATTCGTGTTTATCCCTATTAATAGGAAAACCAAAGGGCATTAACACAGAGGCAATCGTCGGATCACCTCGCGCCCACCGCCGTGTTACCGGACTATTGCAGTGTGTAGTGTATGATTCACACGTTCCTTTAATTTAGTAAAATCAATTAATCCGCTGGGTCCAGGCAATGTCAGTTAGGTTGTCCAACCGAAGAGCATGGTGAGTTGCTGCATCGCTTCTTAGTTCAAAGGGTTTTAGGATCAAGACTGGTCGCTTGCTAGTCGGTTTTGTCATTGAGCAAGCCACTTAGCTAACATTACCTGATACCAGTGTATTAATGGATATCCTATACCCCTATCTTTTATAAAAGTAATGCAGTTGAGTTATGAGTAAAAACCAAAGATTCCCTTGCCCCCTTTTATTCTTTCAGGGATTCACAAGTTATTAACAACAAATCTATGATAAATGCGATGAAATATGTCTCTTTTCAGGTATGTGTTAATTGACACAGTTGGATTTCTCTCAAAACTTCCTCATTCATTAATCGACGCATTCAATGCTACAATGGAAGACATGCTACAAGCAGTAAGCTTCTGTGCATTGCAACTTAATTCTTTATTTTGAAAATGTTAAGTTCATTTTTCAGTTAGTGTGTGTCTTGGCAAGAAAATTAAGACTATATTTCAAATTAGGGTTTTTATTTTTTTCATATTTTTTGACACACCACATTTTAGGATTATTTTCTTAAAATCATACACAACATACTTCTAGAGCTAAGGCAATCCAATAGGGCTGCCTGTTTTCCTATTCATCGGATAAAATATGAAATTCTAAATACTTTTATTTTCAGTGAATAGTAAACAAAAAAAACTCTATTACATTAGTCTGGCTAGTTAGCTCTAATTACTGGTGTCCTTGGCAAGATAGTCTACGAAAACCGGTTAACTAAAACTATGTGCTTTAATTGGCTTAGACAGAAATCCTTAGCATTGTCTTTATCTTATTCAACACAATGCAGTTTTTTTTGTTTTTTTGCTGCTTCGTTATATTGAAGGAGAATGGCAGTTATTTTTAAAAAAAGAGTCAGTATAAAACAACAAAACTACAGCAGTTAATATATTTGGATACCCAACATTAGGCATAAGGTTTTCTGACAATAACAATTGCCCAAGTAATAACAACCCCTGAATTTTCCCATCACTAGGAATAAACAGAAATACCATTTTAAATTTAGAGCCCAGAAGAAGAGTGTGCGGCAAAGCGCGGCCAGTCATATTAATTTATGCTTTGTACTTCTTTGGATAGGATATATTCATGTTTATCCCCGTGAATAGGAAAACCGAGGGGGGTTAACACACGGGCAATTGTCAGATTACCTTACGCCCATCGTCGGGTTACTGGAACTATTGCAGTATGTTGTATATGATACACACATTTCTTCAATCTAGTAGAACCCTTTAATCCGCTGGGTTCAAACAATGTCTGTTAAGTGCCTTTCCCAAAGACACAACCCACCAGCTAGAAACCAGTTTTAAACCTGCACCCTTTGGGTTTAAAAGGTGCTGCACTAAACCACCAGACTAACCAGTGTTATTTTCCATTGCTTGCAGGACCTTTTAATACATGTGCGCGACATAAGCCACCCCGACACTAAGAACCAACTTCGGAATGTACTAAAAGTATTATCCAACCTGAACCTTCCAACTCCATTGCTCAGCAATATAATTGAAGTCAGGAATAAGGTCGACTTAATTAAACCGAGCAGGTAGGCAAAGTGTGTTATCTAATTGGAAACTTTGAGTTTGATCGATTAGCTCAGTTGGTTGGGGCGTCGGTCATTAGTCGGATAGTTGATGGATTGAAACCAGCCCTGGCTAGTTCGTTTTCTAATTGAATATAACACTTAATGACTTGGGTTAAACGAAAACACAAAGAACGTTTTCTATATACTTCCTACTGATTAGTATGTTAGATTAGTGCCTTGCCTTTCAACCGAAGGATTGTAGGTTCGAAACTGGGACTAGCTAGGTTGTGTCTTTGGGCAAGGCACTTAACAGACGTTTCCTGAACCCAGCAGAATAATGGGTTTTACTAAATTAAAGAAACATGTGAATCATACATGGCATACTGCAATAGCTTCGGTTATCTGATGGTGGGCGTGAGGTGATCTGACGACTCCCTTTGTTACCCATTTACGGAGATAAACATTAATATCTATGAGTGATAAACCTATGAGTTGTTTAGTGATAAGTATAAATTTCCGTATTTTTATATTTTGGTACCACACTAAACAAATTTAGAAACCCATTTAATTTATTTTTTTGTTTTCACGATAAAAATAAACAAATGGAAACAGAAAAAAACGACAAAACTACAGTGGATATGGCCAAGACTCTTAAAGTAAACTTTTTTCCCACTTTTTAATTCCAGCGATACTGTTTTTGATGAGCTTGCTCGAAAAAAAGAAGAAAAATATCCTGATGTAATTGTTCCTACGGCCCGGACTCCGACGCCGGGCACTCGCAGCATCCGCCCCGCTGTAATCTGCCACGTTTCCGCCACCGCTGGAACCGGCCTTCCGAGCCTCGTGCAGCAGATCCAGCAGCACGTCATGCGAGCCACTCAGCGGAATGTCGTCACCGTAAAAGTCCCGGCCGTCGGGAACCACGTGACTTGGCTGAAAGAGCACTGCGCCGTGCAGGAGATAGCGGGAAGCGGAGATTTCGATTTGAAACTGACAATAATCGCCGCAGATTGGCAGCTGGCGAAGTTTACAAACTGCTTTAAAGACGCGGAAGTCCTAAATCAAAATTTCGAACAAACTTAACCGTTTTAGTCTAATTTTCCCACATCGCTTTAAAAGCTAAATTATATTTTTTTCTTACTCACACGGCAACACAAATAGATTATTTAAATTAGAATAAGATATTCCTTCATTGTACACGTGTAAATCGTCAGATTACCTTGCGCCCACCATCAGGTTACCGAAACTAGTGTAGTCAGTGTTGTGTAAGAATATGACGTTCCTTTAAATAGCTCCGGTGCCTTCCACAATGAACTGTTTTTGTGCCAATTTTCGAATCAGTAACCCTTCGGCTGAAGGTCGACGCAATAACCCCCCAAGCCAATCGATTGTGTTATATTCTTCTACCATATATTTATTTGCGTTCATATGTACACTAGCGCGTTGTCGCCGCAATTCGCATATGTGGAGGCCAATCTTTAGTTGCCATGTTTAAGCATGGACAGGCACGCTAGCAACAAGCTGATGATGGCTACTGGCCACCGAGGGCGCTCTTTCCGACTCCCCGGTTGAAGTTTTCCGCGACTTTATTCCGGCGGACTCGCTGCGGACCGGTTTGTAGGTTGTCGGCATGGCGCTGGGAACTGAAATATAAAGCGAACTTCACATGTCATTGAAACTATATTAGTTGGGATACGATGGGCTGGGTTTCTAACATTTACCCATGTGAGTGGACAACGAGAGAGTATTGGCCAGCTTAATTCACCCCCATAGTCCGACGGATTAACCTGCAGGTTTAGTGCTTCGCCTTTCAGCCGAAGGGTTTCAGGCTCGAAACTGGTCACTAGCTAGGTTGTGTCCTTGGACAAGGCACTGAACGGACATTTTATTGGGTTCTACTCAAAAAGGAACGTGTAAATCATACACAATACACTACAATAGTTTAGGTAACCCGACGGTGGGCGCGAGGTAATTTGACGATTGGGATCAATATAATATCCTATGCATCCTCGCCACTAAGGATATGATATTCTTGTTTATTCCCGTGAACAGGGAAACCAAGGGGTTATCGCACGGACAATCGTCATATCACGTCGAGTTTGTTAGGAATATGGCGTGCTCTTTCTTCGACTAATTGATGTTAACCGTTTTCACTATTTGATGCTAACATGGTTAATCGTTAAATACCTTATTTCTAACGTCAGACTAACATGGAGCTATTGCATAGTTGCAATTGCTGTGTAGTGCGATGCGAAACGAATGACGACGTTTCCTTTTTTGCCTTTTTCATCGCAATTTTATATGTGTGTGTTCTTTTTAATTATAGAAAGGAGCAAAAAGAATTAAACTAAACTGGTCGAATGCGTGCATACGGTGAAACACGTCTTACCTATGCCGACCGCCGGTCCCAATCTATGAGGACTATGACCGAAGCGACTCGTCTTCACCATTCCTTTGTACTTGCTTGGTACCTCGGGCGGCCATTGGTAGCACTGGCGCTGTATGGTGTTGCGGGTGTAATGCACGCCTGGTTGCTTTCTTTGTATGGGCGCTAGGAGAGGGGCAAGTTAAAAAAGTGAAATGGGTTAGAAGATGGATGGGTAAAAGTAAGATGGATCAAAAGCGAAAAGGGTTAACATTTAAATGGGTCAAATTAAAATTGGTCAAAATAAATTGGGTTAAAAGTAAGATGGGCCATATTAAAATGGGTCAAAATAAAAATAGGTCTAAAGTGAGATGGATCATATTAAAATTGGTCAAAATTAAAATGGATTAAAAGGGAGATAGATCAAAAGCGAAAAGGGTTTAAATTTAAATGGGTTAAATTAAAATTGGTTAAATAAAATGGCTCAAAAGTGAGAAGGATCAAATTAAAATGTTTAAAAAGAGTCTCTAAAATCCAAATAAACTTACCCCCCTGGTCCGCGGGCGTCATATAATCCGCCAGTTGATCGGTCTCGTGCTTGCACGAAAAGTTGGTCGACCCTACGGAGAAAAATGTCATTTTTCGCGATTCGTGAAGTTTTCTAACGAACGTGCGTCGGCGAGCAAAGTTCGACCGATAATAATCAATGGATGATTCGCATCCTATTCGGGAAACGTGATTCAACTCGCTATTTTTCATCGAAAACCAGTAGCGCTGTAAGCACAAAAGGAGGCTATACCTCGAATCGTTATACGGAGCGGTTCATAACGATCTAAGCCAAAAAGTGCGGGAAAGATTACCACCGATTTTAAGACGTTTACATTGATTTCAAAAACGGAACTAAGAAAGCATCAAAAATACGATTAAGTATCATATCAAAAAGTGTTATTCTCAATGTTTAAACCGTTTGTAGTAGCATATAGTATACAGATTTCTAGTTCAAAATAGTGTTAAGAATATGGCAGTAATTCTGTAAGGAGCAAATAGTTAAAATGTTATTGTCAACTTACAGAGATGAGGTAAAGTAACGTTGCAGCGAAGAACCGGCATCAACTGGTTTGGATTCCAGATTCCAAATACCTGGGAACAGAGAAATATATATTTCGCTTATTTTATTTATGTGTTGGTTAATATTTTTAATGCTTGTGTTGCAAAAGAGTAAAACGAGGTAAGCCTTGTTATAGTATAAAACCGGTTTACAGTGGATTTTCTATACCAACTGTGTATATATATATATATATATATATATATATATATATATATATATATATATATATATAAATATATTTAATATAAGCGAACCTTTATATGTAAACGAATTATACACCACCTTTTAGGCAAAGAATTAATTGCGATACGAATTTAAAAGCACAGTACATTCATTACGATGTGACTAGCAAATTAACATTATAAAGATATATTTGCAAAAACCCAATACCGAGCAAACATCTGCTCACTTACGTGATTATGTCGGTTATAAGGGCTTTGGTAGACCAAACCTATCGGTTGTGGATTCTGTCGTCTGGTCGGAGAATGTAACCTTACTTCTTCCATGTTGTAACTGTGCTTTACCTGCTCTACTTTACTTCGGAAGCCGTAATCGGACAGAGTGGTGGTTCGCGGCATTTTACTCCGTTTCGTATAGACGTTCGCCATGCTTTTTGCTATAAACAGTAACTCGAGATGATTTTACATGGTAAAGAAATTTTCGATATTACAATTTCGACTACAAATTAAAAAGAGGTATTTTGGTATGCTGGTAGGCTCCAAGTGGGGGCCATGGCATTAAAATCCCCTTCAAAAATAGACAACAGCTCGTTTTACTTTTCATGCTGACACTTCTAAGTTATATACCCTTTAGATAAACTCGAGCCCAGCAAAATGTGGCATTAACTGAAGATTCACGAATAG
Source organism: Ciona savignyi (assembly GCA_000149265.1). Taxonomy (NCBI): domain Eukaryota; kingdom Metazoa; phylum Chordata; class Ascidiacea; order Phlebobranchia; family Cionidae; genus Ciona; species Ciona savignyi. Next base: position 341,096 of record CH002173.1, on the reverse strand, counting down.
GTAAACAAATCAAGCGAATAAAGCAGACACGGATTCGCTTGTTAAACCAAGATAGGTAAACATAGTCCATTGTTAAAAGACCAACTAAGCGTATTTATATTACGCTCTTGAGATAATCCGCCCGCAAAAGAAATTTCAATTTCGCAAATTTTTAAATACTGGTTCCTTACTGTTCTCAGCGGATTACTTTTATTGAAGTACGCTTAAGGAAATTTAGTGATTGTCGCTGTATATAACCATAAATGGCGGGTGGCCGAATAGTTAACGCAACCGATAAATATACTGAATTGTATATAAAAAATGGATTTAGTACAACGAGTTCGTTATGTGTCAAAATTTAGGCCGCTATAAAAAAAGATAAGAACTAGAACAATGAATTTTAGTGACCATTAGGTCCCATTTTTTTCACATATAGTCGGTACCAAATTAGCGGACCCACTAGCCCATATGTACTATAAGTTAACCGACCCCTCGCATTAAACGTAACCAAATTAAAACATACGGTACCGGTACAACGACTGCAGCACACATGAAAGGTAGTATTAATTCGAGGTTGGACTGTAACATAATAACGGCGAAGCTGCGAAGCCTGAAGTCGGTGTCAGCGTTTTTTCGGCTTTCTAATACATCTTTTTCAAATTAAAGAATTATTAAGTATTGAACATACCAAAATAGCTTTGTCAATCAGAATAATTGCTCGAATTATTGACTTGGTTATATATGTTATTAGAAAACCAAGACAGTGCTACATTTCACCCGAAATTTACCTATAGTACAATACGATAGTCTGTTCCCAAGAATTTGGATCCGAGTTAACCCGACAACTACCCTGCATATCCGCATAGCAAAGCACTCCGTGGAGCAACGCAAGCATAATGCCAATTTGACGACCTAATTATTTCAGTCTTACCTTGAATTTATACTTTTATTTTGTTGTTGACAAAAGCAGAGTTCATGTACCGTAATTCAGTAAATGAATAGGATATATCGTAATGGTAATGGACGTCAGGCCTATACTCGCACTCAAAAAAAGAATGCAGACTCAGACTTTTGTTTCTTTTATCTCCTGTTTTGCCCTGTTGTTAAGTTAAACAATGGCATTTAGGATATCATAATACACATTTTAACTGTTTATTCCAAGTTCGTTTTTTCAATGCTGGAAAATGCAGGTTTTTTATGGTTTAATGCTTTTAAAAAGAAAACACCATATACACATATCAATTATTTTATTAATTTTATATAATTAATATTTTTATGTAATAAATAACTTTATTATAATAAGATGGATTACACTGTACAATAATATTAACTGATATTTGTCAACGGCTGCTTTTTTCAGAGACAAAGTAGTGTTTTGAAATTGATTCTGTCTGACTTTCCAAAAGTCAGATTGTGAGAGCAGCGATAAAGCTTAGCTTATAGCTCTAATTATAAATTGATGTATCCGGTGTGACAGAGAGGCGTTATTGTAAAGCTGTTTAAACTATAGGATGTGGCATGCGCTGTCCCACACTTCGAATGCCGTATGCTACTAAGTCGTGACTGGCAAATACCAAACAGTCGAGCTGTACGAAGAATAATATGGTAAGAGAATATTATGGTAAAAGTGTAATAATAACAGCTTAATAGTAGTAATATTATTAGAAGTACTTATTTATAAGTTGTATGTAGTACTAGTTTACCAGTTACAAATGTTTTTAATTATGTTTGTATAGACTGGTATAAAGCCTCGTGTTGTAGAATGTCGCTTTAGGAATTAATGTAGCATATATATGTTCATTGTGGATTGGTGGTCACGCGTACGGAAAGGACTTATAGCAGTATAACTGTCTATTAACGCCACTGTTAACATGACAATGCAAAATATGGTAAACGTACAAAAATGATGTGGAGTAACATGGTATGGCCACTTCGGTTTGTTTCTGCGTTGTGTCTGTGGCGTATATTGTTGTCAGCACTTCGGCAGTTGATCTAGTTGAGATTATGAAGAATGTTAGCTGGCTTGTTGCACATACGCATCGACACGTTTTCCGGCGGACTGACACCGCATATCTTTTGGTGGTAAATCTAAACGGAGGTCAACCCAGTGGAGGCTTTACTCTCTTTATGTGTAGGTCAATATTTTCAATTTTTATGGTGCATGGGGGTAAAGTGTAAACGGGTTTATAAAGTGCATTCGGTTTACAATAAGTTGACTAGGCTAGTTATATATGAATATCTATTTAATATAATGTAAGGTGGCATGTTACTGATTCGACCCGTTTTTTGGCCGTTTAACTGAGCCGAATTTTCTTAAACGTTAAAACTAAACGGAGGTCTTATTTTTCCCGTTGCCAATTCAGCCTTGTCTTGTGAAGGATGCTACGGTTTTATTCAATGTTTGAGGACTAAAGTATATTGAATAAAGAAGTTAAATATATTTTGCTTTTTAAATTTCTTAAATTTTAATCGAAGATAATTTTAATTTAAAATTTACTCTTTTATTAAATTAGGATTATGTAGGATATCATATTTATCCCCGGGAATGCTAAACATTAGGAAGCCTTATAACACGGACACTCCGATAACCTCGTGCCTACAGTCACGTTACCGTAACTATCGCGGTGTGTTTATTAAGAGACATTGCTACCGTTTTTGTGCAAACAGTTAAACCACCAAATTGGAGCACCGTATGCCCAGTGGCTTAAACCAGTTTTGTGTCAAAACACCGTTCTTTTTCCTGAATGGACGCGTGTAGTCTTACCACATTTAGAAAAGAAAGATTATGTTACATCTTTTCTGTTAGCTGATACTATTAGTTAAACCTGTTGCTACATCTATGTAAAGAAGCTATATTTATAATTCATTAGTAACTTGTGTGGCCGAAGGGTTAACACGATCTATTCATATGACGTGTTCTTTCAATTCCATATAAAACGGTTTGGGTGACTATACCCCACCACCGGTTCGAAACCCAGCCATATTAAAACACTTTACATTTGTGCCAGTAAAGCTGTGTTGGAATAGTTTCTCTAGATTTCCATTAAAACAGTCCGCTTAGGTAGCGTAATCCTCATAGATTATGCCTGCAGCAGCATGTGATGTATAGACATGGTGTTGCCCAGTCAATGTGGTTTGTTGATACTTGACTTGGGCTTCCTTTGGTGCATAATGTTTTCGATAAAGTCACCACACGACTTTTATACAATATGTCCACAGATTACGATGCGTTTTGCTGGAAAGCCTGTGGTTCTACTCTTTACGTTGGTGTGTTTTCTTCCGTTTATTCAATCGTCAGGGGTAAGTGCTTGTTTCTCGACTTTGAACGGGCTGTGTTAGACAAATAGCGAGAACTCTGGTAATACTAGTAAGTTGTAAACTCGTCTGTCCAGCCTACTATACCTGCAAGATTTAACCTATGGCTGGATACATCCAGCCCAAGTTATTTATATATCCTTAACGCTATATATGTAATACTAACATTCGTCAGAAAGCCATATGATCACAACCGGGCTGTCGGAGAAAAAGTGCAATAAGTTTATTATAAGAAATATACAAAGAAAATTTAGGATAGGATAGGTTATTCATGTTTATCCTTGTTAATAGAAAAATGAAGGGGGTTAACACACAGGCCATCGTCAGATTATCTCGCGCCCACAGTCAGGTTACCGGGGCTATTGCAGTGTGTTGTATGCAACCATTCGGCTGAAAGGCGACGCACTAAACCACAAAACTCATCTGTCGAAGCGAGAGTTATTACACTGGCCATCCTCAGATGATTTTGCGCCCAGCGTCCGGTTATAGCTATTGTTAAGTGTTGTATAAAATTAAAACGTTCTTCTTCAGTCTTACGATAAGTCTAACATGTCCGCTTGCTACCTGGTTCAAAGATACAATCTTCTAAGCAGCTGGTCTTGATTACACAACTTTTCGTGTGTCTGCAGGAGTTCTTAACGATTGAGATATCCGCCCGACATCATTATAAATTACGGCATCCAAATGAATCCGTTAGGCCAAAACAACTTATGTGAAATGTCTGGGTCTAACGATGTTACCTCGCCTAAACATGGCCAGGTCGGGGTTCAAACCCAGAACCAGTCTGATACAAGTTGTGTGTAAAGAGCACATCTTTTGATATATATTTAAATATCGTTATATATATATACTTCGTTTTTTTTAGACGGAGGGAGCAACATGCAAGTACTTACATAAAGGGAAGACGTTAACAACAAAATGCCAAGGTGATTTACAGATTACAAAACAAAGATTCACAGATTACAAAACAAAGTTTGTTTTGATGATTGCTTTGGTACAAATTCGTTTTTCTTTAGACCGCCCTGATGCTTACTGCTGCGGTGTAAGGAACGCGCAGTGCTGTTATAAAAACTTTGAACCTTTGGACAAGTGGTGTAAGTAGAATTACTAAGTTATTTTGTGAATCAAGTTTGTGAATCCAAAAAAAAATGAATAAACCAAGTCCTGTGTTTGTGTTAACTTATATTAAGAATTTTATTTAAACTAGTGCATGAAATCATAGGGTGCTAACCATTGGTTTTTACTCATAAAAACCTATTTATTTAAGCTATTTTGGCTTGATTTCATGCCGTACTAACCAAACGCACTTGTAACTTGGCGATTTCTAAGGGATCGGAGGTGCAATGATTTTCATTGCGATCCCGATTATGCTGGGAGGTCTTTGCCATTCGGACTTTTTTTGCTTTCCCTGTTGCTGCTTCGGATTCGGCGGAGGACACGGACCGTTCGGCGGGTCGTCTTCATCCTCTTCTTCCGGGGACTCGGACAGCGGAGACAGCGGAAGCAGCGGCGGAAGCGGTGGAAGCGATTAAACGCCGCTGAACTCATAACTGTCGCGTGTATTGCAGAGAAGGAAGCTCATTTTAGCTACAACCGATCAAATGTACAGTGTAAATCGCAGACTATCTGCTATAAAAGAACGACCGAACCAGAAATCGACCGTTGTTTTTATCATTTACCCCAAGTAACGGACAATTATTATTTTTGTTTGGACCCACCAAACATACAACTTACGTTGCAACACTGCTCACTGAATTACAAAATGCCATTAAACTGCAAGAGCTTGAGATTTCTTTTTTGCATTGCTTTCATGCCTGAATTATATGAGTGTTTTGTCTAAAAACGACTCCGACGATTTTCAGGTGCATTTAAACGTCTTTACAGGCATAACTACCTTATAGTGGAGAACCTATACAAACAGGCTTTCTGTCTAAAACCGATTAGCTTGGTTGTGTAGAACGCCTATCATCCCAAGAATTGCAAATTCGAAACTACTTGCTAGAAAGAGAGTTGTGTCATTGGGAAAGGTACATTGCGGACGTTGCTTAAACCCAATGGAAACATGATTTTTACCCAAATAGGGAACATTTGGATCGTAGACAACACACTGAAAAAATACGGTAAATCTGGATCTAATCAAGAAAATCATATTGTGGTAATTCTACAATTAGGTTAAAAACAGTTGGGTTCCAGATTCGAATCTAGTATGCGGAGGATTAACTAAGCGTCAGTAATTTTATAGATACAAATATATTCCTTTTTTTACTGGAGCCCATAGTGACTGACTTGTGGTAAATTAATCCAGCCGCTCGCGATTAGGTCGTATCTTTGACCATGTCGCTAAATAGGCGGTGCCTGATTCTATTAATTTCAAAAAATGTCTTCACTAAATTTCACACACTGTAATAACTCCGATTACAAAAAGATGGAAACGCCTCCTCTTTCGAAGGATATAAAATGAACGTTGCAGTCAAATTAACAGCCATAACTCAATGCCGAGAGCAACCGATTAGCGATTCCAAAGCAAAACTACAAATAAATCGGCCCTAAACTTAACTAAAATGAAGTGGTATTTTCATGTTCATCCCAGTGAGTGGGAAAACCTTGGGGGGAGGTTGACACACGGGCGCCACATCGTCGGGTTACCGTAGCTAATGCAGTGTGTTTTTGTGTATAAATATTTTATTCCTTTAATTTAGTCGAACCCATTAATCTACTGGGTTCGGGCAATGCCCGTTAAGTGCCTTGCGCAAGGACACAACCAACCAGCTAGCGACCAGTTTCAAATCTGCAACTCCTCGACTGAAAGGCAAAGCACTAAACCACTAGACTAACCTGTAGGACAATCTGCAGGGTTCTGGCTTTGTATTTCGATATTCCTGTTGATACTGGTCGCAGTGTTTTTCTTCTTCGTGTGCTGTTACTGTGAGAATTTACTTCACTGCTGTTGCTGCTACAAGCCAACTGTGAGGGTGTACGGAAACAGCGAGTCCAAAAGATCATCAATTACAATTTACAGCACTTCGCGAAAGAACTCAACTATTACAGGTATCACATATGTGGCGTAAGAATTTAACAAACGTTTGCATACTAATATAAAATGGCTATATGTTCATCTTTATTTGCATCCATAATTCTGACAAATAATATCCACAAAAAAACAAGATCGAAAGGCGTTTTATTGGTTTGAATCGACAAAAAAAACGAAAAACACACGTTCGACATAAACATTTTTGCCAGACGCACGACAAAACGTTCTGGGGTAATGCAGCCTAATATAACAAGCGTCAACCAATCCAAGTGATCCTGTAAATATTGGAGGCACCCTAAAACACGGGTATAAAGTGTCGAATGCGATATATCTGAGCTATGTTGTGGAGTGTCCGTTATGGGATATTACAATTTTGTCCCGCAATCCACTGTTTCAATGCAAAGATTAAAGTGTCTCGCCCCGGGAACAACTCTCCAAAAATGGTGGTTAGACATAGGATCGAACCTAGAATCTAGTTGGTATCATTTCAATGTACTTAAACTTTAGATTAGGGCAGCATTTCAACCGTACTATGTTCGAATTGCCTTATAACCTGGTTGTTTGATTATTTTTTTCCCAGTTCACCGATCCAAAGAAACGAAACCGGTCGAAATATCCGAATCACCAACCTTGTTTGGAAGTTTAAGAAAAATGTTGTATTTGAAATCGAAGAAGTCGGTTCCGTGGGACGACGAGGAAACGATGCTTGTGCCGGGGGGAAGCGGGAGACGTAGACTTGGCCGGTATTTTTCTGTTGGGGGGGGGGGGGGGGGGTTAAGCGGGTGACCTGATGTTCAATACATTTTTCTCACACTTTTTAAATCTGGTAAATTTCGGTGGGAGCATATTTAAAAGTGGTTGTACTAGGTTCCCCATAATTTTGTCTTTTGGTAATTGACGACCGCAATCTGTAACAAGCACATTTGGGAAAATCGTCTAGACTACGGTGCCTCTCACCATTAGGAGATTTATAATAAAAAACACGTAGAAAAGATAAATTTCCCTTGAAATCGTAAAATATTTATAAAGACACGACCCTTAACAATAATGATTCCTAGGAATGAGGATACATTCAAGCCGCCTACATATAGCCAGTTTTGTTAGGTTGATATAAATAGTTAGATATTGTGTTTTAAACGTTTCTGTTCCAATTATTAGGCCGGTAAACTGGGTCGGAAATACTCCGAAGATCGATGTGGAAGACGGGCAGAGGAAATTGGAGGACGTTTGCCTCAGCGATATCACAGCTCTCAGCGACATTACACCTCTCAGCGACGATAACTCTTCTCACATTGCGATGGAAACGGAAGGCATGGTGTATGGCGCTAGGTGGGCGCGTGACAACTCATCCACGTCGATATTTAGCGACGTTTCTTTAGATGAGGAAGATGGAGAAATGGTGAAGTTCGGCGATTACGACGATCCCGATTCGAGAATGTCGTCTGCGGGCATTTTGGGAGAGAGCGGTAGCGAAAGCTGTAATTCTTCCGACTTCTATCCATTTGATGAGCGAATGTGCCCCACAAATCACCTTGGAGTCACTGAGGCTGCTGTGGTCGCGTTAATGGAACCGGGCGAAACCCGCACGCCTTCCAGTAGAATGTTCTCGATGGCGAACAAGTACCACGGTTCGGTCCGCCAGAGTGCGCTCGAGAGGCGCCCGACGGCCGGCGCAGCACCAGATACTTTCCAGAAGCCATTCTTCGGGCCACCGCGAAATTGGGGACATATTAGAGAACGAAACAGACAGTGCTGTAGCAAAGTCAGAGGGTGAAAACTAAATAGACTTTTCTCGGGACAATTAAAACGTAAAACTGAGTAGTAAAGCGTAAAATCGAGCAAAGGGCAAAAACAGTTACGTGTTTTAGAAGTGTATGTTCTATATCGTCGTCATATGACGGTTGTAATCAATTCTAACTAAACAAATCTGTCTTATGTATTCTTTATCAAATTGTTCTCCAGTTCAGTCGATTACAAGGTGATTTAGAGTAATTTGCAGGTATAATTGCCTTATTCAATTATTACAATCGTGTAAATTATACTGTTTACTATACGGGGAATAAAAGCGCGCCATTTCAATTGAATTCCTCGTTTCGTTTTCGCCGTGTGTTGAATAGAACAATGACTGTTGCGCCGTAGCTTTAGGGGCGTCCTAAACAAATAACAGCTTTTAATAATCTCCTAATGTAATCGTGGATTTCAGCTTAATATCGGATATTGGGGTTTGCGTTTAATATAACGTCTACCCGCCCCAATGCCCCCTTTCCCGAAGACTGATCAAACGGTGTTGACTTAGCGACCGTGTATATCTAAGATTATACAGGATTTTGCCCAAAATTGGATCGTTTTAAATGTCCCTTTGTAAACGGTCGATAAAAATCCGCTTATAGTTAAGTGCGGTTACAAATAACCAGGCTACGTGAGAGAGTTGAGATTATTAAAGTGGGAATCGTTGTGGTTTAGGATTATGGATATTTCCACTCCCCATTCTTATCATGTTTTCAGTTAGCAATGTGTTCCCCAGAATAGTGGTTTAAAGTACATTGTCAACCGCAGCATTCCAGCGTTATCAGACGGTAAAAACAGTGCGAAGACGCTGCAAGTTGGCGCGGACAAGTCTGTCAGGCCGAACAGTACAGCCCCCAGCCCCCCTAGACGTTAAAATTTAAACATTGTGTACGAAAATACTTTGAACAACATAGGTAAACGTGTTTTGGATGAAATATCAGGTGGATGCATTTTATGAGATAGCGCGGTAATTTTGTATCATTAAAAACACGTTAGGCGTCCAACCATGCAATTGCATATTGCCATTGACGCAAGTTCAATTGCCAAGAGAGATAACGGTCAAGGTCGAATTATATCCACTCTAACTCAATTTGACGCATTTTTAGGTCCCCAATGCTGGGTATTGGAATTTGGCGTTAGCAGCGTTATTATGAAGAAGCGTTTTATACTGAAGACAACAGAAGTACGTCCTTGGTAAACTGGGGCAAAGTTTTAATGTCTGTTTAATGATTTAAGGCATAATAATAAGCCACGTCATTGACTACGCTGCAGTAATGATGGTAATAAGTTGTTATTTTCATGCCCTCTGAGCAAATAAAAACTTGGCAATAAAAATGTCGGGCAATAAAAATTTCGGGAAAAAGATCAAAAAAATCAACCAAACTTAACGAAAGAACAAAAATTAACACAAATTTAAATCAACGAAAAAATAACGAAATTTAAATGGTACCATATTTGTAAAAATGTAGATGTCAATTTAATTCTGCTACTCCTTTTAAAAGCTCAGTGAAAATCCCTAATACAGTACAGATTTGTTTCAATTTACCAAGACAAAGCGTGAAGTGGCACATTGACACTGCCCTTGAGCTAGACAGCAGAGTGAATTGCCCTGTAGATAGAAAGTACATAGTCTTCAGGTTGTCTTGTAAAGTTTATAGGTTTTTCGTCAAAACGGAAAATGATGCAGCTTATAAATAACAGCACAGTTCGGTATTTCAAACACACATTTGAAGATCAATTCTATGGGCCATAGAAACGTGCGGTTATTCCTTCGTGCCTCGAAATACGATTCAACCAAATAGTAACCCTTGGATTGCGGTAATGCAGAAATTCAAAACCAAGGGCATTGTTTTATTAACGGCGTATAAATAGATTTGTGGGAAAACCGATTTTCATTTATATTCGAAAAAAGGAGAATTAACGAAAACATTTTATCTTACCAGTATTAGTGGGTTTAAATGTATTTCAATCGTTAGCATTTAAAAGGTTTCATTACTGTATTCTCGCCAAGATTTGTTTATGTTGTCACACTACACAATGTTTAGTGGTGCTTTGTGCCAGCTGATTAACAGGTCGCTTGTCATGCTTGATCGATCGTATAAATAACTTGTAAATGGACAACCCCTAGCGAGAACACTTAAAATAGGGCTGAGTTAGTTTTATTCATTCTGAAAGTAGCAGTGTCTACTTGAGTAGTATCTATACACAAGACTAGCACATTTAATGGATAACTCAAACAAAAGTTTAGTGCGTGTTTAACAAAAGTTTGAGTATTTGTACTGAAGATTATATTATTTCAGTGAAATTTTGTTGTGGCTTGCTTTAAATACCTTCTGTAACAGAATAAAGACGACGAGAATTTTACCAGAAACTTAGCTCCGTTTCTAAGTAGGTTTTAAAATGCTGGAAAGTACCTTGAACCAGCAGATGAGCACTGAAAGATATGCAAGTGTGACAAGTGTACTACCGAACATAACACATTGGATTATTAACACAACGTCAAATAGCAATGGAGAATGTCAGCTACCACTTGGCGTCCCTAAGGTGAAACTTGTTAGTGTGATAGTGTTATTTCAATGCACAATGTTTATTGACGGAAATAGTAAAACTATTATTTTCACAGCTTACATAAAATTATTAGGTCGTGTTAGAATATTATCGAAACTGCTGAATTTGTAATATTAGTGGAATTCGTACAATAAGGAAAATGGTTATCGAAACTGCTGAATTTGTAATATTGATTAACTTCGTAAAATTAGATAAATGGAAAACCGCACTAACCGGTCACGTATGCCATGTTTTTCTTATTTACGCCTCGTATCTGTTAAAACGTAATCCTATACATATAGTTTGGGGTTTGGGTAAACAGCCAGAACTCTAACGGCGCTTTGACCTGGTAAGAATGCAAGTTTGTAAAGTTCTTGCTCCTACCGCTTTTCTCGTTAAATTAAGAATTTTGTCGTGCTCTCGTAATGCATGATATATTAGTCGAGTTAGGGTGGTAATTCTTTGTACTGTGCGTTTTTTGACGCACCCAAATCGGTTACAACGATAACAGGTTCTTTTTTATTGAGTTTTGCTAAATATCTAACTACATTATGTTAAAATGGCCCAACCATTTTCGGCGTTAATTCTTGCAATATTGTATTGCCTTGCATACGCAGTCATGCAAAGTCCAGGATGGGGTGTTTTCAAATGCGTATTTTGCTATTACAACGTCATAGCATTCACACCTCTTCCAAATTAGCAATGAGCGCAGCGACTTCCTATTGCTTTCTGCCTTTCTTGTTACATAAACTACACACGTAGTAAGCTAACTATAGTTCGGTCCTTTCTACGTTGCAGCTTATACTGCAGGCTGAGATTAGTCCGATACATTTCGCAGACTTAAAATCATTTTTGATTGGCTTATTAACATAATATACCAACATATGAAATCGGCAACTTTATGACCACAATAGCATTATTTTACAAATAGTAAGTTAAGTACAGTGGTGATAATAATTCCTTAGTGTATAATATAGCTCCACGCAATAATTAACGCTGTGATTTCCACAATTCGATTAATCACATTTATGGTGACATATTTTTAAAACGAACTTTTAAAGATTTTGATTAGCCATTTTATTTACTCAGAGTTCTGTTGTTATTCCAATGACCACTTTTGCCGTTGGGGGGTTCTAAACAACTTACTGGCCAATTGACACTTTTGTTAAAGTTTCCTCTTGTCCAAATCCCAAAGAAAACC
>CH002173.1:278755-289671 GCA_000149265.1 Ciona savignyi | reverse complement strand
CGATTGGTAACAGTATGTAATTTAATTAATTCTTTGATTAAATGAGTTATAATCACATTAAAATTAATTTTTATGTACATTTAACATAACTACTGCTTTATTTATTCTGTAATCTGATATTTTTCTATCTTTTTTAAACTTTGGACACTTTTATTTAAAAAATCTCAAATTTTGTAATTTTATAATAAACAGCAGTTAATAATTGGTTATTGCAGTGATAATAAGTACTGTCAACTCATTTTTTAATGAAGCTCTTAAACTGAGTTACTGTATTGTGTTTATCAATAAATACTTTCAAAAAATAAAAACTACTTGTTATTTAAAAACACTAACCAAACTAATAAATTTCTTACCAAGAATCTTGACTACTTGTGTTCGTCATAAACCGGTTAAAAATCACTTCACTTGATAAAATAAATCGACTTTTTATGCTTTTTCAGTATCAACATTATTTTATTTAATGAATTCTTTAAACAAATATGTACTATTCTGATTATAATGAATTTGAGATATCTTGTACTTAAGCTATGAAACCAAATACAGTATTTCTGCACTACCAGTATGTGCTGCGTGGCATTATCGATGCAAATATGATTTTTCGTTCACATCCGGTCTTCATTCCTCCTCTTCTTTCAGGCTGTTCCTGCTGCATCATTCGATCCCTTTGCATCCCTGGACCCTCCTCCCGCCTCCACTGCCCCTGTCGGAGGAGTGAAAGTCTTCGATCCGATGACAGTCCCATCCTCTTCCTCCAACAGCAAACCGTTCGACTTTTCCTCGATGGACAACTCCCTCTTGCAGTCCAACTCGGATGTCTCATCCTCTTCTGTGAAACCAAAGAAGAGGGCGGAGGATTTCTTAGGCGGGGCTTCCGACCTCGTTAACCTCGATAGTTTAGTCACCCGACCCCCTGTTCAGCAGCAATCGGTGAACCCGTTTTTATCGGGTTCATCGCCGTACCATCAGCCCGCACAGAATCCCCCATCACTCAACCAGATGAAAGGGATAAACGGAAACGCCGGTCCTGCTATGGGTACAACCATCGCGGCCCCCACCATGCCCCCCGGCGGTATGATGCCAATGACCCAACCTGTGAACCCCATCAACCCCTACGGCTACCCTGCGCCAATGCAACCCACTTATGGAATGCCGATGATGGGTGGGATGAACCCCGGAATGATGGGAATTCCCCAACAACAACCCGTGATGGGGGGTATGCCGAACACTATGCAAGGTGGGGGCTCAATCGGAATGCAGTCGAGTAAAAACCCATTCTTGTGATCAGCATAGAAACAACAAGTTGCAGAGATGCGTTTATTCCGTCACCCAACCGTCTAATAATAACTGCCGGATATTAACACAGCCAGCAAATGCATTTCAAGACCACTAAGGCCAAACTTAAACCCAAATGGCCATGTTGCAAAACCTGGTGGAGAACCTTTTTCCAAAAACAACCAGAAACTTAAAGAATCTTCATAAGCTAAATCTACAATTTGTAGCAAAATCATAATTTGGGTTTGAAAAATATGGAAACGGTGGATAAAACACAAAACCTAATTTTTCGGTGTTAATTTTTCTCAAGTCACCTTACATTTCTTCATCGATATGGTTCTTGACGCATACATGTACTTATCCAGCTGGTCCTTACATTAATATATTTTTTATGTTTGTCTATTAATGTCCATCGTAAAAGGACAGATTAATTAAAAGCAATAAATACAAAAAGCAAAACGAATTTAACTAAAATAGTTTTTTTAACCAAAACGTTACGCGAATGATACAAAATTCCAATATTCAATCTGATTGAAATTCTCATATTTTTTGGTTAGCACAAACTAGAATGTCTGGTTAATCTGAATCTCTTAACAATGTTTATGCAGAATAATTGCGGTAACCTATTAATATATCAGATCCTTACTTACATATCAGTATATCAATATGTGAAAGGTAATGAATACATCAGCTAGGTTTCACAGGTGAAAGGTTAAAAACCAATTTAATAAATTCGCTGTTAGGATCACTTTTTATACACACTTCTATTAATCATTTTAATATAACTTAAGGCAGTTACGATGTTAGAACAATTCTGAAAAAAATTAACAAACCATCAAAAAGTAAATGTGACTGTATTTATATATTTGTGAACAACCACCGATTTATAAGTGTTATTTCAAAAACAACAATTCTGCATAAATGTTGACATTCAGATTCAAATCTTCTGGCTTTATATTCTAATTTGTTACCCATTATATTTTAGTTCCATGCGGTTTGCTTAAATCATCTGTCAATTTACATATAACATACTTTAGCCAGCCCCCAAGCTGACTATCTTTGCTCACTTAACCCGCTGATAAGAATCAGCTTAAATAGGCTGCAATTGCAAGGCGCCAATCGTTTTTGAACTGTCTCCTTACCAGCAGTTTGTTGTGTGAAATATATTGACTGCGGCGTTTGTAAATACCTTTGTACAGTGATAACTCGAGATGTCGTAAGCGTCATTCATTTTGTGCTCCGGAAAAAATGTTCAGTATTAGTGTTAGGACAAAGTGTAGTAAGATACGCTCATCTAAAACCACTATGAAAATTCATATTTTCATGATCCAGTTGACCACGCGAGTGATACATTTTACCCATATTCCATGCGACTTTGGCTATCTTTGTACAAATGAGCAGCTTTTCTTCTATTTATTTCCATATTTCTCTCATTTTTAACTCATTTTATATATATTGAAAAAGATGTTGAAATTGTATGAATGTGAAGTCTGTCCGTACTTTTGTTAATTAGGATGCCAGAGCATTACTTCTTAAATGCAGAATTCATCTAGATTTATTAATAAGTACTGTACATCAAATCAGTGCTTAAAACTATTCATTTTAAAACTCTCAAACAAATATAATTAAAGTCCAAACAATACTTATTATTTGCTACAATTATCCGTTCCTCTGACTCTATAACTCTGTGAAAAAATCAGTACATCAAATCAATGCCAACTTAAATGCTGCAAATGTAATATAAAATACAGTTTATTTTCATGAAATCTAATCATCACCCCCTACATAGCATATTCAACTGCAGTTTCCACTCTTCACTGTACAATACCTCCTAACATCCAAGTTACCAGGACCCTGTAGCTCTGCTGCCTATGACTGGTATGTGTAAATCTCACGAGAATCATACCCAATAAACATATATTGTTTTCACTGTGTGCTTGATGTAGAAAGGGTGGTAGAATAGGGTACAGCGCAGGCATCCGATGACTGTGAAAGGGTTTGGCACCCCTTCCCTCTGGAGCCAAGGTATAGAGTAAGGCATCGCTGACATGGCATATTGCGCTCAAGCTACCAAGGTTTTGGTTGATGTTTAAACTGCTTTGCAAACTTTGCACACCTGTCCACATGTTTATAGCGATTTAACACAAGATACACCCTAATTCTTATCCTAGTGTCATAATGACAGTTGTTATGAGGGAATTATGGGTAATTATGTTTGGAAAAATACAGAGTTGTGAAAACGCAAGGCACAAGGACACAATGGCAGTTATCAGATCACCCAGTTCTCAAAATCAGTTTACCATCATTGTTGCAGTACTTAAAGTTATAAAAATGTGTTATGATGTAGACACATCTAGTCTTTGTGTTTAACCAATTTAACCACTGAGTTCAAGCATCCATTTTGACCAGACCAACAATCATGAGCAAATAAGGATTAAATCCAGAACCTGCCGAGTCAACCCAGCAGATTAATGGGTTCTGCTAAATTTAGAGAACATTTGAATCATATATAAACACACTGAAATAGATTTGGTAACCCAACAGTAGACGCGAGGTTATCTGATGATTGCCCATGTGTTAACCCCTTGGTTTTCCCATTCACAGGACTTATATATCCCCTATGATGACCACTACCCTTACCTCTAGATTATTGTGAATATTGAAAAGTAAAATGGTGTTTTTTAGGTTGTCTACTGTTAAGTATGTGACCTGTATATTTCTTTGCATTTCTCGCCAACTGCCTACAGAAACAGCACATTCATCATGGTAATTTAGTTTTATATTTCCACCAATTTGTTTAGAATGGTTACACATATATAACTGGGATATAAGAAATTTACGTTTGTTCCCTGTAAATGAAAGAACGAAAGGGCTTTATAACACAGGCACTGGCTGATACATCCAGAACTATTTCTAGTTCATTGCGACATAACAGAGTTTCGAGGTTTCTTATGTTGCTTAATCCACAGGGAACCATTGTGAAGGATGTGACGCTGAAAGAGGACGCCCCGAAAAACTTCTTGATGTCGAAACACATCGAGTACATTGCCAATTACGGCGCCAACAAAGAGGATTATGAATATTGCATGACCGAGTATCTACGACTCAGTGGAATTTACTGGGGTTTAACTGCAGTGGATCTAATGCATTGCAGAGATAGGTTTGTGTTGCACACATAATTCAGAGACCTTGATTAAAATAGAACAGGGTTGGTTTATATTTTATTCCCCCCCCCAAAAAAAAAAAACCACTGGCACTGTAACAAACTCCATTGACACGGTAACAATGCTCCACTGGCACGGTAACAATACTTGGTCAAAATACATAATGCAAATTAGGCAGGAGATTTGTTCATTCAAGTAAGCACCGCTCAATACATAAAAGAAAACAAAAATCTATAATATATATCCTTTACTAAGATACCATCATCCATAGAGTGTTATATGTCTTTTTTCAGTCGAATGGATTCTGATTTAAAACCAACCAAGGCACTTAGTGGACGTTGTCTGAAATCAGTGAATTACTGGGTTAAACTGAAGCAGTTGAATAGTCTCTATAATATAAAGCACCGCAATAGCTTTGTTTTTTATCCAACAATGTTGTTTAATGAGTGTAATTTTACTTTATCCAAAACAATTTGAATTAATGTATGATGTAGTATGAGATTCTCAATCTGCTCAAATTTATGTTTTTATTGTGAGTTTTCCAATGGCATGTAATTCATTGCTTAATTACAAGTATATTCTGCCATTTTCCTTTAATGTGCAGTTCTTTTATCTTTTCCTGCCAGTTTTTTAGTTTTATATTTACTGTGTTTTAAACAATTATTGAAAAACTTGGATTTACTTTTAATGTGCAGTTTTCTTTTTCTGCCAGTTTAGTATTTATAGCTACTGTGTTATTGCAAAATATATGTGTTATTGCAAAATATAAACCTGAAACCAGCATTATAGTTGTTCTTACTTTACAGGATGAACGAAAATGAGATTGTGGAGTTTGTCGTTTCCTGCCAGAAAGATTGTGGAGGTTTTGGCCCAGCACCTGACCATGACCCCAGTATATTGTATACCCTCAGTGCTATCCAGGTTGGCATTTTACAACACACTGCAATAGCTCCGGTAACTCGACAGTGGGCATGAGGTGATCTGACGATTGCCCGTGTGTTAACCCCCTCGGTTTTCCAATTGACGGGAATAAACATGAATATCCTATCCTATATTTTTACTAGATTAAGGGACAAAACCAAGTTAGTAGCTGGTTTCGATTCAACAACCTTTTGTCCGAAGCTGATACACTATATGACTTAGCTGTATAACAAGCCACTGACCAGATTATTATGTCCTTTAGAAATGCACTTACTGGTAATGATGGTCTTTACATGGACATGGTGAATTAATGGTTTTCCACAGCTCCACTAACCTGACAGCGAGCATGTTGTATTTTAATACTGTGATAACGTTTTGGAAATCTGTTAACACATATTTTTTCTTCTTACCAAACCAAAATGCAAAATCTATCCACCAGGTGTTGTGCATGCTGGATAAAGTTGAGAAAATCGACGTTGAAAAAGCCGTTGATTTTATTGGAGGTCTTCAAAATGAGGATGGCTCTTTTTCCGGTATGGAAAATGAGTTTTACTTTTGTGCGTAAAAGGGTTTTAGGAGAGGATATTCATGTTTATCCCCTTGAGTGAGAAAACTAAAGTGGTTAACACACAGGTAATCGTTAGATCACCTCCGAGGCCATCGTTGGGTTACCGGATCTATTGCATTGTGTTATGTATGTTTCACGTTTCTTTAGTTTGGTAGAACCCATCAATTCGCTGGGTACAGGCAATGTTCTTTAAGTGCCTTGCCCAAGGACACAACCAACTAGAAAGCGACCAGTTTCGAACCTGCTACCTTAGGTTGAATCACTAACCCACCAGACTAATAACTACCTGTAAAAAAAACGTATTTAATAACTACCTGTAAAAAAAACGTATTTTATGTTGTTTTTTACTAAAGCTGTTTTGACTACAATTTAGTTTAAACTTGATTGGACTTTTTAGATATTAGGTAATCGCTAAATGCTGATGTTTATACCTGCGTAAATGAGTATGATATAACACATGCAATTGTAAATTTCTGACCACAGTTGGGTTAATATTGCTCCTGCGAAGTGTTGAATGCGAGTGTCATTGCGACACTTTTTACTTTTCTGTTTTATTTTTCTTCACAATTTTATTTCTCTGACAATTTCACTCTCGGACAATTATATTTTAAAGATCTAGTTCATGTTTTCTAATCACTTGTATTGTGTTTATTGTGTTTGTTTAAAAATGCTCCTTAATCTTCAGGTGACGAATGGGGGGAGGTGGACACCAGGTTTTCATTCTGCGCGGTCACTGCTCTTTCCTTGGTCGGTCGCTTGTGGGAAAACTGCCCGATCAACGTGGCGAAGACAGTGGAGTTCATTCTGTCGTGCATGAACTTTGACGGGGGGTTTGGTTGCCGACCTGGGTCAGAGTCACACTCCGGGCAGGTTTGTTAAAGTTTTATTTTATATCCCCCCAAAACACAAGTTTTATAAACTTTTTTTATTTTTTATACTATAAAGTTTTTTTTATATTTTATACTAACCCACTGTCAATATGTGGTAAGCACGAAAAAACTACAATATTTAAAACCTGTCAGCACACGATACAGCAGTATAAAAACGAGACAAGACTGTTAAACCTATTGTTAAAAACACGAATCATAGCAGAATTTTCAAATTAGAACCTTTAACAAAAAAGTTTTGGTGTGCTAAAATTTAACTTGTGGTTTAAAACTGCTTCAGAAACACACTTAAAAAGGCGGTAAATTAAATTATGTGCAAAATACTAATGCAGTTAAATGTATAAAAAAATGCTAATTGGGTTAACTAGAGAGTGTCAACCACGTGTTTAACCACCACTATTTGTAAACCACATGTTGTAGGCCATATACTCATGCTACAGGGTCCCTACCCACAATTTGTATTTTATACACCGAGTATATGTAGTTTGTTTTTGCAAGCATAAACGCATGGGTCCCAGTTATCAAAACAAACTTCTTTTCTATGTGTAGTTAAAAAAGAATAAACGTCTTAAATTTACAAACATTTTCACACAAATATTTTAAATTAAACCTTCTTTTCAAGCGCTGAAGTGAAATAAAGCTAAATTGCCAAAACAGCCCGATTTAGTTTTTCATGGTTTTAGGGAATTCCCCTAGGTTTAGTAGATAAGTTTCTGTTTTTACATATGTGGGTCATGTTATGTAACAATTCTTAAAGTTTTAATCTGATTTGTCGACTGCTTGTCTTATTTGTCCGTGCGATATGGCATGCCAGTCACAAACATAATTCAGGAACATATCGTCGTTTTTAACGTAATTACCCTAAGTAAATGTTTTCTTTCTTTTAATTGGCACAAAGAGTCTAATAGTCCAACATTTCGCCAAATCTGATCAAAATTAGAGCACCCGTTCAAGCGCTATATGCCCCAAAAAAGCTAATTCTTTAGAAAAAATACTGTTTTGGTTTTTAACGTCCCAGGGGAATTCCCCTGAATTTATCACCCAAAATTTTGGTTTTTGCATATCTATACCATGTTGTCTAAAACATGTTAAATTTTTATTGCGATTTCATGAGTCTTTCTGGTAGATGTCGTGGCGATATGGCATGACTGTCACAATCATGATTTGAGAACAAAATCTTATTTTTTAGGGTATTTCCCCAGGTAATTTTTTATTTCTTTTAACTGTTAAATCAGTGCCTAATGCACTTTCATTACAGAAATTCTGATTTGAATTGTAACATCCGTTCAAGCGCTATGCCCAAAAAAGTCAATTTTTTTAGAAAAAAATATCGTTTTGGTTTGTAACGTCACAGGGGAATTCCCCTGGATTTATTACCCAACATTTTGGTTTCTGTATATCTAGACCATGTTGTCTAACAAATACCAAAGTTTGATTGCGATTCCATTTTTCCTTCTGGTAGATGTCGGGGCGACATGGCGTGCTTGTCACAATCATGATCTGAGAACAAAATCTTATTGTTTAGGGTATTTCCCTAGGTAAATTTTTTATTTCTTCTAAGTGTTAAATCAGTGACTAATGCACTTACATTCCAGAAAATCTGATTTAAATTGTAACATCCGTTCAAGCGCTATGCCCAAAAAAGTCATTTTTTTTAGAAAAAAATACCGTTTTGGTTTGTAACGTCACAGGGGAATTCCCCTGGATTTATTACCCAACATTTTGGTTTCTGTATATCTAGACCATGTTGTCTAACAAATACCAAAGTTTGATTGCGATTCCATTTTTCCTTCTGGTAGATGTCGGGGCGACATGGCGTGCTTGTCACAATCATGATCTGAGAACAAAATCTTATTGTTTGGGGTATTTCCCTAGGTAAATTTTTTATTTCTTCTAAGTGTTAAATCAGTGACTAATGCACTTACATTTCACCAAATCTGATTCAAATTGGAGTTGTCGTTCAAGCGCTATGCCCAAAATAGCTATTTTTTTAGAAAAAAACACCGGTTTGGTTTTTAACGTCCCAGGGGAATTCCCCTGGTTTTATCTCCCAAAATGTTGGTTTCTGTTCATCTAGACCAGGGCTTCCCAAACTTTTTTACGAGCGACCCTTTTCTCATTATCAAAAAAATTTACGACCCCTTTTTGTCTTTTTAACTTATTTTAAGTTGTAAGAATGTAAGAGTACGGTAAAAAAGCAGACAAACAACAGTATTTACAAAGATCGAAAACTGAGTTTTTTATTTAATGAGCTGCATGGTTCTGCATGTTTTTGCACAGTAAGTCAAACCGTGGCTTAATGTTTGTTAGAGCAGGTCTCAGAGCAGTTTCAACGTCTTTAATACTTGCGCGATGCTTCGTTTTGATAGATGTCAAAGTTGAAAAAGCGGTCTCACACAAATATGTTGAAACAAATGGGAGAAGAACACGTATTGCTAAATCAGCCAATACTGGATATTCTACTTTGAGACCAAGCCAAAAAGTAGTAAGCTTTTGTACAGCAAAGTCAAGTTTCAACTTCGAATCAGAGGAAAGTTCGGCAAATTCTTCTTGAACATTCAGAGAGAGATGCTCGATGCTTTGACTTGACACGATAAATGGTTTTTGGATCCAATCTAGTTTGTCATTGTCTAATTCGGGAAGAAAATACTGTTGAAAATTCTTCACCAAATTAATCAAGTGGGAAGTTATGATTGGCTTAATTACATCAGTTTCCACATCATTGGATGCCAAGAAGTCGTCTGTAGATGAAAACATTTCAAATGAATCATTTTGAGCCTTCTGTATCCAGATGTTTAATTTCTTAATGAAGGCTTCTATTTTAGATTTCAGTGTAAAAATATTGTTGTTCTCTCCTTGAAGGGACAAGTTGAGTTGATTGAGTTTTTCAAGCACATCTGATAAATAACACAATTTCAACAACCAGCCCTTTTCGTGAAAATGACACACCAAGTCTGATTTGTTTTGAGATAAAAAAAATAATGACCTCACTTTGCAACAGTAGTAGTCTTTTTAAAGCCTTCCCTTTCGACAACCACCTTACTTCACAGTGCAATAAAAGTTTGTTGTGGTCTGACTCCATCTCATCACATAAATTTGCAAAAAGCCTGGAATTTAGAGCGCGACTTTTTATGAAGTTGATGATTTTTACAGCATCTTGAACAACTTTATTGAGTTCTGGAGACAGTTTTTTAGCCACCAGAGCTTCTCGATGAATCATACAATGTGTAAAAGTTATAGGTGCATCACTAGCAGATTTCACTCTACCTTGAAAACCTGCTGTGTGTCCTGTCATTGCTGCGGCCCCGTCAGTACATATTGCAACACAGTCCTTCCATTGCAGGCCTACATTGGAGAAAAAAGTATCTACTTTCAGGAAAATATCCATCCCTGTTGTGCGTGTATTCATATTTTGGCAAAATAATAAGTCTTCTTTGATTTTATTATTGTAAATATATCGGACATATACCAGCAGATGTGCCATATTGGTAATATCAGTGGATTCGTCAAGCTGAATTGCAAATTTAATACCTTCTTTAATTCTAAGAATTAGTTGCTCACGCTGATCATCGTTGATTGCGGATATTCGCCTTGATACCGTATTGTTTGATAGTGGAATTTTTCGCATATCCTCGGCTTCTTTTTTGCCACGAACAATTTCAGTCATTTTTAACGCAGCTGGGAGAACAAGATCTTCACCAATGTTGAAAGGTTTCTTGGTTTTAGCAATTAGCCACGAAGCCTCAAAAGATGCTCTCGTGTACTTTTCCTGAGTCAGGAATTCGCTTTCAAAGGAACGTCGCTGCTGTTCTGATGTTCTTAAAATGCGCTGAAAAAAGGTCGCTGGTTTGTTGGAATAAGAATCGTGTTTTGTGTCAAGATGTCTTTTCAGCTTCGTAGGTTTAAGGCTCTCGTTTGCCAAAACTTCATTGCACAGCAAACACAGTGGACGTTGTTCGTCGTTTTCCGTTATACATGTGAATCCATACTGAATAAAAGTTTGGTTATACTTCCTCTTTCTTCGAGATGTAGAAACACTTGCACTTTTGTCACTAGAATGTTTGGTATTGCCAATATTCGACATTTGCTCTTCCTCATCTGCAC
>CH002173.1:236656-277997 GCA_000149265.1 Ciona savignyi | reverse complement strand
CCAAGAGTGGTTTTTTTTGTACGGCCGCCCGTTAGGGGGTAGAGGACCCCTTAGTTTGGGGAAGCAGTTGATTTTAAGACCAGGGTTTTTTCACCAAAAGGAGGAAAGTGTCATTGGGATTCCAATTTTTCCCTTCTGGTAGATGTCGGGGGGGACAATGCCATGCCTGTCAAGGGTTTGACGAAAAAAAAAAAAAGAAAAAAAAAACGGACAAAAACAATGTGTCCCAAATTTTTCAAATGGGACCCAATACTATGACTGCACAGTTTTACTACTGTGTGAACATGTAAAAACAGTAATGCAATAAGTAAAACCATTTGAAAAGATGCTTGTAAGTTTCATTGTGACTCCGACAGATCTATTGTTGTGTCGGAGCGCTGTCAGTGTTGGGAGAGCTCCACCATGTGGATGACGACTTGCTTGGATGGTGGCTGTGCGAGCGACAATTACCTTCAGGTGAATTAAAAGATCATCAGTAAAAATGTGTATAATTGGGCTGAAGGACTGATTCTGTGTTAATAGTGTCTGAACAACTATTTGAAAATTAAAAAAAACAAAATTTTGAGCATTACATACTTGTGTTTGGGCATTACATACTGAAAAAACTTTTAATCAAAAAGTGGTCAACATTTTAAAGATAGCGCAAAAAAAATTAAAATGCTGCTTTTAACAGGATCTTTTAAACTTAAATAAATAAACATAAAAATACATTAGAATGTACCGTCTTATTTTAAATCTAACAAATATTTAACTTTTTAGGATAGAAAGGCAAGACTTTCAACATGGTTTTTGATGTCTTTTGCTGTTCCTTTTCCATGATTTTCTTTATTTGCTATTATTTCATATTGGGGAATATTTATACATTATTTAATACAATTAATAAACTAGTTAACCTAAATTTAAAAACCATTCAAACAATTTTCAATTCTGTTAAAACTATTTTTTAATCCAGGGGGATTAAACGGACGTCCAGAAAAAATGCCGGACGTTTGTTATTCGTGGTGGGTGCTATCGTCGCTGGCGATGCTGGGCAAACTTCACTGGATCGATGGATCGAAGTTGAAACAATTCATTCTCGCATCCCAGGATGATGAGATTGGAGGAATAGCTGATCGACCCGGGGATATGGTACGTCTCTGTTCGCATTGGTTTAGGATAAATTTTTATTCCTGTGGAAAAAAAGCAAGGAGTGTTATTACACAGGCATTTGCCAAATTACCTCGGCTCACAGTCAGGTTAACAGAGCTATTGCAGTGAACCGTTAGATGATTGCTGTATACTTGTGGTTTTGATTCCACAACTTTTTTGCTGTCTACATGCGATACTCCTTGAAGTTTAGTTATAAAGGTAAAGACTTGAAAACAAAATATCAGATCATATTTGAATGTCAAAATATGACATGATGAAAATTTTAGTTATTAAATATTACTGGTCACTGGAATTTAAAGAGACAAAACTTTAGTACACTCTAATAACATAACATTGTGTCTTACCGCAGGTGGACCCATTCCACACTTTATTTGGGATAGCTGGATTATCTCTTCTTGGTGAAACCTGTTTGAAACCAATCAACCCAGTGTATTGCATGCCACAAGATGTGTTGGATCGAATTGGAGTCAAAGCACAAATATTACCAGCACAATAACACAGAATAAACAGTTTGGTTTATTTTTAGTACTGTTGTTTGCCTTCAAATAGTTTGTGCGTATTTAGCGTAATGTGGGTGCTATTGCGGTTGTTTAAAACTGTGCTTTCTTTGTATTGTGTTAGTCAGATGACCAAATATTTTCATTCAATCATGCCAAGTTAGGTAGAAGCATAAAAATTGAAATGATTTTTGTTAAATAAAAATACTGTAATATCCAGCCAGCTGTAAAATGCTCAAATAAAATCAGCCGCGAGCTCGTTGGTTGAGTCTTTGGACAAACCACTTGGCTATGTTGTATGGGCCAAGTTGGTAAATGGTTACTATTAAAACTAAACAACCATCTCAATACCCTGATGGCACATATTATATGATCCGATAATCACCCATGTTATAACGGAACTTGCATTTATTTAAGTCCAGTTTTATATGTAGCAAAGAAAATTAATCATAAAAGTTTCATTTTAAAATGATCTCGCTATTACAAATAAAATTATTTTACATTGTCATTTTTTCCTAATATGTATTTAGCATGTAATATTAAAACATATACCTGTCACCTTCCCCAAGGTATGAATGTGCATGGACACCATTTTAACCATCAATGCTAAATCTTTCATTATTCAATGTATGGGGCGTAATTTGACTATTCTTTCATACTTGTTCCATTTAAAAATCAAGGCCACTAAATTGTGAAAAACCGTGATTACGAGTTTTATTTATAAGTGCTACATGAGAGTATGACATAAAATTTCACAGTAAATGAATATGCATGATCATTAAACTAAACTGGACGGCAGAATATGTGATCATTGATTCAAAATAAGGGTCGAAATTCAAGCACTCAGTTGTGGGGTGTAACCGACTATCTCATCCCAGCCTTTCCGGCAAGTTTTGATGATCCATGCATGTTCCTCATCATCTAGGTGGAAGATTTAAATGTTCATCGGAGATTTAAATAGGTTATTATAACAGATTAATTATATATCAAAACTAGTTTATAGCTAGTCTGGTTTTGGCCTTGAACAGACATAAACTGAAACTAATAAATAAATGGGTTAAACTAATACAGTAGCAGAATTATCTTCATAGGAGAGGATATTCCTGTTTATCCCCATGAATGGGGAAATCCAGAGGGTTAACACATGGGCAATCGTCAGATCACCTCGTGCCCACCGTCGGGTTACTGTAGCTATTGCAGTGTGTTGTGTAAGATTTACACGTTCCTTCAATTTGGCAGAACCCATTACTTTGTACATTAAGTTCCTTGCCCAAGAACACAATTGACTAGCTGGCGGCCAGTTTCGCACCTGAAACCCCTAGAAGGCGACGCACTAAACCAATAGACTAGTCTGTCAGATCTTATACAACACACTGTAATTACACTTTTACAACTTGGTAAAGTTTTTAGTTTTTAGAAACCATTATTACGCATTGAAATATAAGACAACTGTCCTAACTGCAAGCAAGAATTTGACACCATGTACCTGTGTTCCGC
The DNA here is from genome assembly GCA_000149265.1 of Ciona savignyi. Classification (NCBI taxonomy): domain Eukaryota; kingdom Metazoa; phylum Chordata; class Ascidiacea; order Phlebobranchia; family Cionidae; genus Ciona; species Ciona savignyi. Next base: position 274,854 of record CH002173.1, on the reverse strand, counting down.
AGAAATTTTAAGTTATAATCGGTGACGATTTTAGTTTTGGGATTATAGAAGCCGTCTCCACAGTCGTAGTGACCTTCTGGTATTTCTCTTGGTGGAATTCTGCGGTGAAAGTAAAAACAAATAAGTTAATTTGTAACAACTAGATCAAACAACTGGTGGAAATTTATTTCCTTTCTGTAGTATGATAATCGTCCTTTTGAAAGGCGACCTGTGCTTTATATATTTAATTAACTGGGACTAGAGAAGAATATTACTTGACCAATTTAATACCTTGCCCTGTTGTTTTCTGTCGAACGCATGGCGACAACCAGAAAAGCAATAACCGAGTGTATGTCCAGCGAATTATGCATTAAATACAAATTGTCAAGGCTTAACTTTTTTTCTGAATAAAGTCTTAAAAATCTCAATAATATTTGAAAACAAGCATCCATATAGTAGCAATGGTCCCAGACCAGTAGAAGATTACAAATTATTATTACAGCACAAAAACTAATAATAACAGCTTGCAGTATCTTTATTAATATTATGATATTTTTTTGCTGTTCTTTACCTGTTGGTCAGCTGAGATCGTCCAGCAGGTTTCAGTCCGTTGCAAATCTCAGTGTAAAATCTCCTGTCGTATCCGTCGCAATATTCCCAATCGTCAACTTTGAATTCAAGTCCATCTGAGAACGTGTATTTGCCAGTGATTGCTCTAAAAAAAGGAATTATTAAATGTGTAATGTAGCATTTTTTAGCTAAAGATATATATATACGATTGTCATGTATACCCGAATATCTTGCTAACCACCGTATATGATGAAAAAACACAACCAGAAAAAAAAATAGAAATTTAGATTGCCTTGTGCTCACTGTCACATTAGCAAAATAATCATAAGAATCTCATGTTTTGGTTAACTGCATAGGCTCTAATCCAAAACAGTACAATCTAAAGAGTGGTTGTGTTTTTTAAGCCATGTGTACTGTTAATAGCAAGAATTTTTATGTGCATTTATAAACATATAAACGCAACAACCAGAGACAAGGTAGTAAATTTAATTAACCCCAATAACCAAATAATGTGCCACCGCATGAAATATTGCTTAATTTGGTGCTGGGTGTAACAAATGTATTGCACTAATAAACAGTACCGAAGTACCTAAACCATGCTATCCCTACCTTCCGTCACACCACTGTGCATCGTACTTGCTACCATTTGGAAAGTGAAGAACCCCTTTCCCATGAAACATTCCATCTTTCATTTCCCCATCATACGTTGTCTCTGTGGGGAAGGTGTACGTCCCCTTACCTTTCATCCTGTTCAAATACAATTAATCAGATTATGTTTTAAAAGATCCATTATTTGGATATATGTTTTAAAAATTTATGTCAACCATTTTTAACTTTTCGTTTTTGATCGATCCAAGTTAATCCACTAGATTAAGCCAATGACCGTTTAATAAAGAACGCAACAATACAGAAAGTGGGGAGGGTTAAGATTAAACCCAACATGTGTTAAGTCATAGCCTTTAGCTTTATCTAATACACCAGATCTAAAAGCTTAGAGTGTTTCAAACATATAAGCGCAAATTTAATTAATCAAGATGACTTGGTATTTAATACGTGTCACTCTCATAATCACATTATTGGGTCCGATATTCCACTAAAACATGTCCTAATTCTGAGATCGAAATACGACTTAACTTTAATTTTTAAGTCCTTATATCCAATTTCTTTTGATTATTATTGCATCTTACTTTATTTCAACACAACATGCCATGGTGCATCTCTTAATGCTACAGGATCACCTAGAGAACGCTTGGAACCCTAACCCTTCAAGTGATCCTGTACCATGCCATGTACCATTTAGGCATTTAACAGTAGTAAACGAAAGTAAATTAAAAAATAGATAAACAGGCATGAATTTGTGTGTGTGTCAAGATCAAGTGGGGTGTACAGAATGATATAATTTGTACTTATATGGAAGAGATTTTTACTACTTTAATCCCCTACTGTTAATATGGTTTATGGAGAAAATGAGAAATTGTAACTGGATTTTTATTTAATTTTCGTCATTCCACATTCCCTTTTACCTATTGTTATGCCATTCTCCATCGTATTTACTTCCGGTGTATTCCATAACTGATAGCGTTGGGTTCAGTAAAGCTAACAAATGACAATTAAATTACACTATTCGCAAACTAGAATAAACCACAATAATGACTTTAGCGCGAAAGTAGCGTCCCTGCCCTAACTACATAGAAAGCGTATATTAAACTTTTATTTCGTTTTGGGAAACAAGTTGGTTTTAGTAAATTACAAAATATTTTTCTATTTAACAGAATATTACTTTTAAAATTTAAACCAGCATGTTTATCATTAAATTTAAGTACATGTTTATCTATAAATCATGCGATTTTTTGTTGTGTTTTCGTTTTTCTTTCATTTTTAACGTTTATAGTAGTCGTTTTTTTATTCTGGCAGATATGAAATAATAAAAAAACAATTCATTATCAACAGCAATAAAAATTATTGCACAAAATGAAATTTGAAATATTCATTTTTTATTTGATTTGTACTCATTGAAGTAATCAAAAGGTAAAAAAGTCAACTTCTTCTTTTACACAGCATATATACAGGTTACAATACGTAAACTATGACTAAGATATTTTTATTTTGATAATATTGTCGTATATTTATTTGATAGTGGCAGTTTATAATTACACACTCTCTAGTTTTCTTGACCCTGTTTAAAAGCAATCGTTTGCAGCTAACCGGGAAAGCAATATTCCGAACAATCTTTTTAGCTTCGCTTATCAAGGAATCTTCCAGTATTTCGGTATAAGCATCTGCTTATCTCAACGCTCTGTTATTGCTCGCACGGATTGTTTGAAGGTTCGCTGCCGGTATAGTTTAACGTAGGCTTCATCTTTACCGCACCGTAGCAATATAAGGCACAGGAATGCCAAACTTTATAAACCCGCTTGGCCATATTCCAGTGGATACGTCCGCATTTGAAGAAACAGTCGGCGTAAAAGAGAAAATCGACCAAGAATTAGCCGGCGTCTTAAGTGATATAAGACGTGGAGATGTAAGTTTAAATAACACACGGTAGCTTGCTTATTTTGCTAATTCCTGAGTTTCAAATGTCTGCTTTACTTTTGTATGCCACTCTTTTCAACACTACCTCCGTCAATGATTCAAAATGTTAATATCAAATTGTAGATATTTTTTCTATTGCACTCCTTTTAAACCAGTGGTTCCCAACCTTTTTGTCTAGGTGACCCTCTTAAAAATTATCGAAGATTTCGTGACCCACACTTATATTCTTTCTCAAATGCAAAATTAGAAAGTTAGCACAAAAATGTTTTACTTGCATGTATTAACAAATCAGTGCGATGGTTGACCTTGTAGGTCTGCAGCTAAACGTGTAGCCTACGATGCTCCCCTTAACAATTTTTACCAATTTCAAGTCTTGACTGATTTCTGTTGTATAATATACTGTACTAAGCTTTTTCCCTAATAGAGTTCCAATTTGCAGCTATTACACGTTTACAGTCATGTGGTCATAGTTTATGACAAAAATTATGGAAACTAATTCTTACCCTGCCTTAAGGGTCATTCCATTATAATTGAGCAAAAAAAAGTTGAAAAGTACATCGTACCTCTCAGATTTTGTTAAGATTTTCAGACAATGTACCTACACCTAGAAAAATGATTAGGACAAAATTTGAGGTCGCAACTCCTAGCGGTTCAAAAGTTACGGCAGGATGAAAAACCGGCCACACGAGGGCTTATTGTTGGTGAGCACACCTACTTACAAATTTTAATTGTCGATATCTCAAAAAGTAAACTATTTAAAAAGCTGAAAATTTGTATTAAGGTATTTAAAGGTATGAGGAAGCTAAATTTCACATCCAATTTAAAAATTAGCTTTGCCAACTTTGAAATGCGTTTTGAGACCAAATTTCCCAAGTGCACATTTTTCGCCCCCCCAAAAAATGTGTTTTGATAAATAAATTATGGTTTTGTACAGTCTAAAGTATCAGAGCAGCCTAATACCATTTTATTTACTTCCTATATGTACAAAACTTGAAATTTTAATTTTAAAACAACTTGTTGGGACCACACTGTTTCCCAATTTATTCAATTTCTATACAAAACTGCTGTTTTTTAAAGCTGTTTTATGTAGCTTCCGATTTTAAAACTTTTCTGCAATGATTTGGATTTCTTCTTCAGAAACTTTATAGTTTTTGCCAGTTGTAGTTGATGGTGGTGTTATAATGCTAAGAATTTGTTGTTTGGGTACACAGCAAATGTCATCCTTTTGTGGCCAATAAAAAGTGTTAGAAGGTCCATGTGGATGCAAAAACCTGATGTTAACATCTTCATTGCCTTTGTCCAACTCTTGTGCAATACCAATCCACCAGCAGTTGTCATAGCGGCATGCTATATAATACATCACTTTGACTTCTGGAACAGCTTCATTGTCAAAAAATGAGTAGGTTCCAGTTAATTCTTTATCTTCACTAACTTGTTTGTAACCCACACGGTTAAGAGCCATTAGAACAAAATAGTGAAAATCAACTTTAAAATCGGAAGAGTGGAAACAAAGATTTAAAATGTTCTTGTAGTTTTTATATTGTCCTGCACATCCATCAAAGAAGTACTCAATATTCTGGATATTTGTGTATTTGATTCGGATCAGGGAGACCAGTTGCTTTTGCAGCTCATACACAAACCCCAGTATCATGATTAAGGTCCTCTGATATAAAACAAAATGAGTGAGAGTGGAGATGTTCACCCTCTTTGTAATATACAACAACTGGGTGTATTGTACATTGGCTGGTGTTCCAATGAAAACTTTATATTTCATCCTGTACTGTGAATTTATAATTTTCTGCAAAATCAGTAAGGACAATTAAATGGTTTTCAGGTAAATTTTCTTTTCTTTGTTTTAAATACTTTCCCTGGCACTTAGCAATGTAAAAGTGCACTGTCAACCCGTCAATAGAATTGGCGAGAAGATTTATAAAATCATGAACGTTAGCAGAATGGTCCACTAGTATTGACCATTCTTTTGAGTTCCACTGTTGGTAAGTAATCAAGTCCTCTTCTTCATAATCCTCGTACAAATCATAAAGATATAGACATAAAACTTCAAAGCCCGGGCAGTTTGGCACACCGATGGATCATGCACATTCTTGATTCCACAGTGCACACAATCATGGCCATGTACTCCTTGTAAGATTTGTCATCAATGCATGCAGTGCATGCACTTGAACCTACTCATTTTTTGACAATGAAGCTGTTCCAGAAGTCAAAGTGATGGATTATATAGCATGCCGCTATGACAACTGCTGGTGGATTGGTCTTGTACAAGAGTTGGACAAAGGCAATGAAGATGTTAACATCAAGTTTTTGCATCCACATGGACCTTCTAACACTTTTTATTGGCCACAAAAGGATGACATTTGCTGGGTACCCAAACAACAAATTCTTAGCATTATAACACCACCATCAACTACAACTGGCAGAAACTATAAAGTTTCTGAAGAAGAAATACAAATCTATTGCAGAAAAGTTTTAAAATCGGAAGCTACATAAAACAGCTTTAAACCATGATGACTGTACCATTGCTTTTAGTACTGGTATATGTAGTGTTAAATTGTACCAACATTGTCACACATAATTTACTTTTTGTAATAGTTAAAAACAGTCCGGTGTTGTGTGTGTTGTTAACAAAATAAAATACTTTTCTGTAAAATGTTCATCAGGTTTGCCTCAGTTTTGTATAGAAATTGAATAAATTGGGAAACAGTGTGGTCCCAACAAGTTGTTTTAAAATTAAAATTTCAAGTTTTGTACATATAGGAAGTAAATAAAATGGTATTAGGCTGCTCTGATACTTTAGACTGTACAAAACCATAATTTATTTATCAAAACACATTTTTGGGGGGCGAAAAATGTGCACTTGGGAAATTTGGTCTCAAAAACGCATTTCAAAGTTGGCAAAGCAAATTTTTGAACTGATTAAAGATTTAAGCTTCTTCTAACTTTTAAAAATGATTGCATCTCAAAAGGGTCTTGCATACAGGAGCTACCCCCTCTAGCGTCGGGGTGGTCAAAATAATTTTAAAACCTGATTTTGACCATTTTATAATGCCCTAAAGATAAATTGGATGTGAAATTCAGCTTCCTCATACCTTAAAATACCTTAATACAAATTTTCAGCTTTCCAGATAGTTTACTTTTTGAGATATCGGCAATTAAAAGTTGTAAGTAGGCGTGCTCACCAACAATAAGCCCTCGTGTGGCCGGTTTTTCATCTTGCCGTAACTTTTGAACCGCAGGAGTTGCGACCTCAAATTTTGTCCTAATCATTTTTCTAGGTGTAGGTACATTGTCTGAAAATCTTAACAAAATCTGAGAGGTACGATGTACGGGCTGTTAAAAAATATAATGGAATGACCCTTAAACACTAATCTAAACCCCAGAACTAACCTTAATACCAACCCCAACTTTAAAAATAATTCCCTAGTCTTTATTTTGGTGTGCAGATTTCCTCCTTTCCTCTTTCCCTTCTTTTAGTTTTTCCCCTCTTACACTAGCTTATAATATGGATGTATTAAAATAGTTATGCTGTTATATTACATTCAGCTTGGTGTTCCGTCCCATGTATTAAAAGCATCAGCATTCCAATACGCCAACGTGTGTAATGAAGTGAACAAGGAGTTCATGCTGTGCAAACAGGAAGAAAATGATCCAAGAAAATGCTTGAAGTACAACCTCAAAGTTTCGGACTGTGCTGAAAGCTTTTTTAAGTATGTACTTGTGTCTTTGTCAAGTTTACATTTGATTGGATCGAACATAAGTCTATATTAATAAATATATAGTTCTAAACAATTAGGGCTAAAGTCTATTATAATGATTACATACACAAATCAAATTCAATACTTCACTCCAGGCTTAAAAGGCATTTACCTATTCCCCTAGATATTTGTAGGTTTTTCACATTTGATATAGTGAGCTTCTAAAGACATAATCAGTAAAACTGGATACAAAGCTGTTTTAATTATAATTGTGTTGATACTGTTACCTGAATTATGTATATATTTTAAACCAGTGGTTCTTAAACTTGTTGGAGGTACCAAAACCCGCAAGTTTTATGCGGGCATTCACCAAACCCTTCGTTGAAATTCAAAATATATCTGTAAAAAAACTTGAGCCCATAGCGAACTATGCATCTGTTGCACATAAGATCTTATTATTCAAAGAAAGAAAACGAACAAAACATGAATTCCACAGAAAAACACAAGTCAATAAATATTTACTACAAATCAATGCGTTTTATACTGTTGCATTTCAGAAACAATTCTAGAAATGCGTGGCTTGACCTTGGAAAGTGCCACTATCATGTCATTTTCAAAACAAAGTCTGTTCCTTTTTTTTAGTTTTTATGTCTACCATCGTAGAAAAGGACTTCTCGCAAAGATACATTGTAACATATACTTATCCTAATCTCCGCTGAACCCCTGATACTGACTCATCGAATCTCTGGGGTTCGATCGAACCATGTTTAAGAACCACTGTTTTAATCTGTGTGCAAATCAAGTGTTTGGACTTAAAAGTGATAGGTTGTTTTTATCCCGGTTAAATGCTTGGTTATTTTAATATGATTTTCTTATATAGGTAATAGCATGTGGGTTCAGTCATTTGTTGATAAAATATGTCAATAAGCCAGTATTTAATGTACATGACTTAAACCCCGCTGTATTAGCGTTTTCTATTTAAATTAGGTCACAAATAAATGCTTGCAAATGCATTACCATTGTGTGAATCCATAATCACTGGGTATCTCTCTGCAACTGGGTATCTTACTGAAAGAGTTCTGCACATTGACGGTCCCTGTTGGCCTGTCCCAGCTGCAATATCAATTTTTATTTGTATAATCACCTACAGGAAAGTAACAGACGCATGTTCTGATGAAATTGTGGCTTTTGCAACCTGTCTGGAGAGAGACCCTAGAAGATCATTTGTGTAGTAAGTGTCTTTTCTTTACAACAGGTATCTTTGTGAGCTGCATATTTATTTTATAACATTTCAGCTGCCGACAAGAACAGGTGAAATTCGACAGATGTATGTTCGACAAACTGGGAATTGATAAGCGCTACCACGCTGTAGAAATGGACCAGACGGTACAGAATTTGTCCTTTAGTCATTTTATTATATTTACAATCTTATGATTTGTTAGATTTAAATTAGGTTTAATAGCTTTACTGTTAGAGTGTTCAAACGGTAAAAGTTATGGTTAAACAAAGAATTTTTGTAATAGTTTTCCTCTGTGCAAATATAATAACTACTGATAGGGTATATTATAATATATGTTTGGATTTTGATTTTTAAAACCCGAACAGAAATTTGAGAATCAGTATACTTTATTATGTGCAAAAGATCTCTATTCTGTATTTAAGAACTGACTTTTTAGTGGTACAGTTTTCAATATTTATAATATTCTGCTAAATATCAATTATTCTAATACTTTCTATATTCATAATTTTCTAAAAAATAGTAGTAATCTATTATTATTATCCTCTATTTAGCATTGCCTGCGAAAAACTCATTGCTAATCCATCTTCCAGGTTAAAACGGATCGCCCCAAACCAAAGAACCCATACAAACTGAAAAATTATGATCATCCTAAACCATTCATGCCAGACTGGCACAGACCAGTCCCAAAATTGGAAGATTAGACTTAAAAGTTCATTTGTTCAGTAACTTATAAAATTCTTATGCGTGTCGAAATAAATTTCTTGAATAACAAAGTTTGTTTTTATATTTGTGCAAATATGTTTCATAAAAAATAAAAAATAGAAACTAAAAACGTGAAAACGAAACACACCTAATTAAAGTAATACTTTTCTTGAACAAAAAAACTCAACACAGTAAAAGTTGTCAGTTTAGTGCAAATTTACCTTCTGTGTCTCCTCTCAAGTACGCTAAAAAAAATTGTTAAGATACATTGCTAAGAGCACCCTCTGAACCACTTAGCTGCAAAGCACTTGTACCTACAGACCCATTGGTGTCATCTGTATCGATTCTGTTTCTCCTTTTCAGTAAAAACACAAGCAGTAACGCCGTTGACGCAGCAAATGTTGCTGCAAGTGTACCCAGCGCAATTATTAACGCTTCTTGGTCCGTGTTTTCCGCAGGACCAGTTTCTTCTGGTTTTAATTGTCGTTCAACTTTGGTTTTAAAGTTGGAGTTCCGAATAACTTCTAAACATCGATCAATTTCTTGAGCTGCGACAACAATTCGGTTGATAATTGTTCTATTTTGAGGTGAGATTCTAGATTTTTCCACTGAAGTGGTTATGATCTTAATATCCGTGGCATTGGGTACCATCGTCGATGAAGTAAATCTTCCCGCTGTCTCATTTTGATTATCACTAACAGGGGTAGGTGTGTAATAAGTTTCGCTTTCGGTTGTATATACGTAACTGTGCGTTGGCAGTTCAGTTATTTTGATAACAGGGTTAGTTGAAGGTGATACTGTATCATAAAAAGTGACTGTACTGTCTTGTTGAACCATAGTACGACTTTCCAAGTTGTGTTTTGCTGAGGTGGATTCAAATACATCTTTTGCTGTGCTCTCTGACACACCAACAGCATTGGAGGTTGTAGTGGTTAAGTGAGACTTAGTTGAAGCTGCACTGCTACTAGTTATTGTGGTTTCATCAGTAAAAAGACCAGTAGAAAGCCTTGGTGTTGTTTTCGAACCCCAATTTTGAGTCGTAACTGTTTTATTGACTTCGCCATTTTCAGTCGTTCCTTCATTTTGCATTGTATGTGGGGATGATGTAGATGTAATATTCACATAAGGCTGCACTGTGATATCGTAATCTATTGCTCTTGTTCCATTGTATTTGACGATCACACTTGCTTCCAGATATGTTATTGAATCATTCATACTATGAATCCCAATACCATCCAGAAGTTTTACTCTCAGATAAAGCGTCAAATTTGATATAAGGTCGTTGATTCCTATTGATTCAACAGTTGGATTAAAGGATGTTGATATGGCCTGTAAAACATAAAAATAAATTGGTAGCATAATAAGTAACAACACCAATTTATTTAATGTAACTTACAGTTGTTTTTGGGATAAAGGTTGTCATAGCTGGAGTTGTAGGGGCCGTGGTAGGTGCCGTTGTTTGGATGGTTTCTTTTGGAAATAATGACATTTAAATTTGAAGCAAATTCGAATAAGCATTGTTATAACACAGCATTGGATTAATACAGTTTATTAAAGCAGCAATGTACTCTACATGTTCTGATAACTTGTTGTATGTTGTATGTGGTCCCAAAGTATTATTGTATGGCTAGTTAGGTCATTCTTAGTGTCATTATGGGAACAAAACCAATCTACTGTTTCTTCTGCTAAAACAATTACACAAAGTTGCTTGAACCCAGTGGTTTAATGGTCGAAAACTAGTAATTTCTCCATCGCATTAAAAACAATATAATAGTTTTAGAAAACCTGAGGAGGTAATAACAGATGGACTATCTTTTAATGTTGCCGACTATACTTTTACATCTCCAAGGATAAACATAATTATCCTGTTTCGGCTAGATGGTGATAAATCAATTTTTTTGAAGTAAAACCAGGAAACCAAAACGTCAAGAAATTAATGCTTACCTAGAACAATTGAGGTTGTTGTTTGATCTGTATCATCTGCGATTGGCTGCTCACACAGTGTTTTGTTTCTCCCTAAATTAAAACTAAATTTAAACCAAATAAGCTACTTATTTTAAGCTTCTGGGCTCCCTACCTATGCAAGATTACAATAAATTCAAAAAAAAATTTAAAGAGTCTGCTTTACTGCACGACCAACGCTGAGAGGGAGCTGACTTTAGGAGATGTTGTGGAGAGAAAAATTAAAAACTCTTTAAAAAGAAAATAAATGTCTTACCAACACATGAGGCGAACATCATTGCGTGTGCAATGTAGTTCTGTTCATAGACACCGCTGAACAGTTGCGACATTGGGCCTCTTGCAAAAACAATGGTATCTTCGGAACTGTGCGATTCACCCTTCAATGGAATGGCGGTTTGGAACCGATAACCCATCGCTCCTGAAAATGCAACATTTTAAATCACATAGATGAAAGTTTTGGTGGAGAATGACGGTTTATTAAAAATCATTTTCATTTGGCTCAAGTCAAGTCAAAGTTTATCCAAGTTCGAAGTGAATTAGTTAAGTGTTTCTTACAAAAAATTCCAGCCTAAACTGGAAAGGCTTTGGTTTTATATTAAAGGACGAAAACAGTAACTTACGAGTTGTTTCGCCAGTTAACTCTGTCCGTTTGCCCGTTGTAGAATCCAAGCTGTATCCCGGTCCATTTGCATAAGCTATGCTTGTGTAGTGCAGCTTGTCAACAGCTTTTTCTGGATCACTGTGGTCTCTTGCAAATCCTATGACAAAATTTACATTACAGTCTACACAGCTGTGTCTCGGGGCAAACACTAAACAGACATCTCGATTTTGTGGATTTAACTCGGTGGGTTAAATTAAACTAGCAAGCACAAATATCTCTGACGGCCAGCTTTTGATATGCTGCAAACAATGTGTTATAACTCTCCCCTGGTTGTCACATGTTAAATTAAATATTGTGTACAGAATATTCATGTTTATCCCTGTGAGTGGGAAAACCAAGGGGGCAATCGTCAGATTACCTCGCGCCCAGTGTCGGGTTACCGGAGCTGTTGCAGTGTGTTGTGTATAATAGACAGATTAATGGACGTATATCATCAGATAACTATAAAGGATATCTGCGTGTAGAGAATTATCTATATAATTGTCAGATAACTTATTATGCACAGCATGGTAAATATGTAATGCAGTGTCGCCAGTGTGTTTACTACAATTAAATGTAATTTTAAAATCATGTAGTTTTCCTGTTTTCTTTACAAGGCTAAGGTATAACCGATTAGTGGTCCCATCACTAAGACTATTTTTTTTAAATATTGGGCAATGTATAATTTGCCGGTTAACCATTCAGTAACATGATTTTTTTTTTAATTCTTTTAATTACCATGAATAGGGTTGCCTCTATTAGCATATCCACCCAGTGTGAACACATGCCCGTGGTCGGCAGTTACTACGATCAATGTTTCATCCGTTGATGTCATGTCCATCGCTTTCTGTGGTGCAAATAACATTCATGGAACCCCATGGAAAATGTACTGCAGTGTGTTTAATACATTTTAAGTTTAATTTTAGGAACACATAGTTTCATTTTTTAATATAGAATAAAAAAATGGAAAAGGATAGGATATTCATGTTTATCCCCTTAAATGGAAAACCAAGGAGGTTAACACAACGGCAATTGTCAGATCACCTTGCGCCTACCTTCGGGTTACCGGAGCTATTGCAGTGTGTTGTGTATGATTTACACATCCTTTAATTTAGTAGAACCCATTAATCCACTGGGTTCAGGCAATGTTCGTTAAGTGCCTTGCCCAAGGACACAACCGACTAGCTAGCGACCAGTTTCGTACCTGCAACCTTTTGGCTAAAAGGCGCCACACTAAACCGCCAGACTAACCGGTCGGAATAATGACTGTCGTTTTGCTCTTTTTACTTGTTTTATTCGAAGGTTCGTTGCATGTTTTCATTGTAAATTCAAAAAATAAACCAAACTAACTAATAGATTTACCTTTTAGTTCTGTCACGCCAGAAACCTAGTTACACAGATATGATAGACATGTAAAAAAATTTTTGACAACATGGGTACAAAAATATTTATATATTTGTACAACACAATTAATATGCAAACAGTAATGACCATAATAGCAATTATTTCAAACAGCTCTTTAAATTAGATGGTTGTGCATTTTATGCTGACTGTTATAGAATTTCTTCACAATTTATCCAATCAACATCTTGGTTCACTGACCATACAAAGCAACTAACTCTAAAACAAAATTTGGGCACTTTACCGCACACTCTTCTTCAGGGCTCTATATCGTTTCGTCTTAATTAAATTTTGTTCGCTTAATATTGTTCTTCCCGCCTAGGTTTTGGCGGTCGCATGCGCCATATTTATTAAATCATATCCTTTTTTTAATGACATGTTTTAACAACTGTTCGTTTTGCCGTCTTTTTCTGTTCCTGTGTCGTGATTTTATTTGTTTGTCATTTTTAAATACTGCGGCAAAAAATGAATAAACTAAACTAAAACTTAACCAAAAACTACAGAATGTCAGACAATTAAAGAAACAAGGAAATAATGAAAAATCAGCAACCGGAAAAAAATGCAAAGATTTGAAATTACTTACATGGTAATAAAACCTTACACTCTAATTCAAAGAGTTGAATTTTAATAGGTATAATGTAAGAAAAAGACACAGACAGGTCCTAAACCAACTAAAGATCAATTTACCTGGACAGCTTTCTCGAAAGCTATAAACTCCCTCAGTGCAACGTTTGCTTTGTTCTGGTGATGTGCATGATCTATTTTCCCACCTTCTACCAGCAGAAAGTAACCCATTGGGTTCTTTTGAAGAATTTGAATGGCCTGGCAAAAAGCATTACAAGAAATAATAAATCTCAGAAATGTTTGATGGCTAAGTCCGACAGATTAGTCACTTAGCGAACATTGCCTGAACCCAACAGATTAATAGGCAACTCAATATAGAGAACCATATGAATTATGCACAACAAACTGCATTATCTCCTACTAACCCAATGGTGGGCGCGAGGTGATCTGACGATTGCCCATGCATTAACCACCTTTTCTTTTCCAATTCACGGCGATAAATATGAATATAACCCTCCTTTTTTCAGCTGGTAGAGTAGTTTTTATTAAACCTATTAATATACTGATTTAAGGCAACCGCCATTAAGTGATTGGCCCAGGAATACAACCGAACAGTTTAACAGTTGGGTTTAGATATCACCACCTTTCGACTAACAGTCTGACCCATCACATATATAAATAAGATAACCTAACGGACCAAATATAATTCGTTATTATAAGTCGTATTAAATAAAAAGTTATTCAATGTAATATAAGAAAGCGTTCTAACCTTTCAACTAAAACAACCAAAAACTCAAGACAAAATGCATTGACCATTACAGTTCTAAACCAAAACAACCTTACTTTTTCAGTCATCTCTTCCAAGCTTGGTTCGCCACCTACATCTCTGCGTCGATCGTAATCAAACCTGAGATCTCGTGGTTGGAAAAGTCCCATCAAGTAATCTGTGTTCTGAGCATTTACTGAATTGAATCCAGGGCGGTTCCAAACGTACCTTGAATTAAGTGAGTGTATTTATGGTATCCGGCATATATTATGTAGGCTACTCTTCTGATTTTGGTATGAACAATTCTTTTTAACAGTGATTTAAACATTCTAAACCAGGGGTCGGAAACCTGCGGCTCCTGAGCCACATTCGACCCATTTATCCTTCAAATACGATTCTTATTAATTTTGTTGAGGTACTAGCGAGCACTTAATTAGTTTAGTAGGCTACCCATGCATAAGTGAAACAAACAGAAGAACACTCATGTCTTTATCTCACACAGTGTTTTTTTCTTTTATTGAGAAAAAATTATTAGTTTTGCAGCTTCAATTGATTTTTATTTTGTGGAATGTCGGTGCAAAAGGTTGCTGAGTTCCAAACAATCAGGTTTATTTTATCTTGTTATTGGTCACAGCTATAAGAGTTATTTTGGTATTCAATATTGGGTGGGGTGTGGGGTATAGGATGGGATATGTTCCATCACCATAAATGGGAAATGCAAGTGGCATTATTGTATAGACAACATCATATTACCTTTCACCTGCTGTCAGGTTATTAGAACGATTGTAGTATGTTGTAAATAATTAAGACGTTCATACTTTTTAGTACAACATATCAACCCACTGGGTACATGCGATTATCCTATAAGTGCCCACGGACAAAACTAACCAGGATTTTCTGCAAATCTTCTATGCTTCTAGTGACTTAGATAACTAAATAGACAAGCTTAGCTTCTTTACTAAAAAGGGTTGCACGTACCAAACTGGTCACTAGCTAGTCGATTGTGTCCTTGGGTAAGGCACTGAACGGTCATTGTCTGAACCAGCAGCAGATTGATGGTTGTACTAAATTGAAGAAACATCTTAATCATACACATTGTACTGCAATAGTTGCGGTGGATGCGAGGTGATCTGACGAATGCCCGTGTGTTAACCCCCTTAGTTTTCCTTTTCATGGGGATAAATATAAATATCCTATTCTATCCTATCCAATACATAGTGATTTAGTTGAGATCCTAAAATACTTAATTGGCTGATGAACAATCATGCAAACCTTGCTCTGCTTGAAGGTTGTAAGTTTCTCCATTCCCTAATCAGGTCCCTCCCATCCCCACGCACACCTGGATGCCTGCTGTAATACTCCTCATCATAAACACCCCTCGGTCTCATGTACGATCGCCCACCTCCAAGGATAACCTTTTTTATAATATGATTCTCTTTATACATACTGTTTTATTGAATTCCAGTTTGATGTATGTGGGATAGGGTATGTTTTGTAAATATTAATGTGAAAACACAGTGGGTGTTATCACATTGTGTGTGTTTACCACATTATCTTATAGCCACTGTAAGGTTACCGGAGATGCTTCTTTTGTTTAAGTTGAACCTCGTAATCCAAACTTAAAATGGTGGATACTTACATTTATCTTTCTCCCCATTTCAAGAAGTTGTAGTGATATATCTTTGCAGCCTTCACTCTTAGTGGTGCTGTTCATTGAACTATCTGCATACCAACCGCGCGAGGCAGAGTGAGCATAAGCGGCTGCAGGGGTGGCATGTTGGACTTCGGTGGTTGTCACTATCCCAGTAGATTTACCTGAAATAAGCAGTTTAAAAAATATGGGTTTGTTGTTTGTTTGCACAAATATGGGTTTGTTGTAAGCACACTGGCATGATTTTTTACGGTTAATTTGATAATCGCATATCTACTGTAAATCTTTTATAATATGATTCCCCTTAAACAATTAAGTTTGATCTAATTGAAATTCAGTGATATAATTTTTGTAAATATAATACACAAGGGGCGTTAACACACAGGCAATCGTTAGAATACAAAAGGGGGTGTTTAGTTGAGATGAATACCCTAAATTTTTCTAAGTAGTAAGCGAAAATTATACCAACAAATTTTGTTGTCCTATAGTTTTCCATATCAGGCCTTCTCACCTAAATTTGCCGACTTCAACAAAATACTTTCGACCTCGTTACCAGCAGCCGATGAACATTTCTTGAACACTGTTCTCCCATCGAGTCCAACAACACCAAACTTTGTTTTCACGCCGCTGAGTATTGCTGTTGCTGTGCTTCCACTGTCCGGGGATTGCTTATCCACTGCATTCAATCCAATTTTATTAATTCAACTTTTAAGTTACATATTTACACACAAAAATTGGTAGAAACCATAATGTGTGATACTGCTTATCTCAATCAGTTAATACCAGCAAATCATAGAATAAGATATGGGATATTCATGTTTATCACTGTGATTGGGAAAACAGAAGGGGTTAACAGTTAACAAACAGGCAATCGTCAGATCACCCCGCGCCCACCATTGGGTAAACCGGAGATATTGCAGTATGTTGTGTATAATTTACATGTTTCTTCAATTTAGTAGAACCCATTAAACCCGCTAGGTTCAGGCAATGTCCGTTAAGTGCCTTGTCCAAGGACACAACGACCAACTAGCAACAAGTTTCGTACCTGCAACCCTTCGACTGAAAGGCGACCCACCAAACCACCAGACTAACTAGTCAGACCATGTACACATCATGTACACAATGATATTCAACATTGTATCTGGGAAAGATTAATTTAATACACACTTACCGCAGTATACTTTGGACAAACCGGTTTCAGTGAATTTATCCAAAGCTGTAATCGTCTCTTCACCAGCTTGGCCATTGAGTTGGCCTTTCAAGATACGACCTGAAAATACACAGATGTTTATTAGGTACCTTACAATAGCTTTAATACAATAATGGTGAACTAGAGGTTATTTGACGGTTACTCATTTGCGAACACTCCCTGTGGTTTCTTAACAAGGGGATAAAACTTTGATATTCTAGTACCACGCACCCTTGGGTTACCAAAGAGTGGAGCATATTTTTTATTAATCACCCATCTAAACCACACATATATATCCTCTGTAAGTTAATATTAACTTTGCATGGAGACGCTTATACAAAAAAAACATTACATCATGCTGGCTGGTTGTGTCCCTTTAAGCAGAAACTAATGGATCCTTGAGTTACAAATCCAAACTTGTTAACCATTCTCTGTGAAAAAAGTATTCTTGTTGGGTAACAAAAATAAAACTGTTAGCACATCTGAAAGTTTGACAAATAGGGCTCTTTAGATTTGTGTTGGTTTGAAGTGTTCAGCTGTTTTCCACTCGTGCAAATTGTGCGTTTTAATTATGTTTAAACGTTATACATACGAAATAATCCTGGGTGAACTAGAAATAGATAATTAAAGATTTAATTTATTGTTTTAATTTAAACTTATATGAGTTTTTAAGGGATTAAAGTAAAGTGCTAGATGCGCATTTGAAATGACGCAAACGGAATTTATTTGTAATTGTAAACTCTCGGTCAGATGGGGAATTTCGTTAAGGTGGTTTACCTAATACTTGCAATTGCACATAGAATACGTATTGTTTTTTATAGACATGCCAGTCAACTTTGCTTTACCTAAATGCCAAGCAAAAAAAAACAAAAAGAAAAACATAACCTGGTAAATTAATATGTATTGCAGGTGGTAAATACCCGTGAATGGTAAACCCAACAGGTTAACACACAGGCAATCGCCAGATTACCTCGCGCCCATCGTCGGGTTACCGAAGCCATTGCAGCGTGTTGTGTATGGTTCAAACGTTCCTTTAATTTTGTAGAACACATTAATCTGCTGGGTTCAGGCAATGTCCGCTAGAGCCTTGCCCAAGGATACAACCGACTAGCTAGCGACCAGATTTTTACATGCAACCCTTCGGCTGAAAAGGCGACGCACTAAGCCACCAGACTAATCTATCGAACTAATGGAACTCAAGAATCGTGAAGTTTGTTTTAAGTTCTTACCAGCGGTTATTGTAGACAATCCCATTCCATCTCCAATGAACAGAATCACATTTTTAGCAGGTTTTGCTTGTGGTTTCATCTGAGCATATTTGCTACGCAAAGTTTGTTCTGCCGAATCGTTCCAAAACTCTGGATTTTCTTCGTGGGCTGTAGATAACTACAATTAGTTAATTTACATCGTTTTAAACGGAATGGCCGTAGCATTTAGTAACATAGGTGATTCTAATGTTTCCAAAACGTTAAGTAACGACTGTCGTTATACCGTATTTAGTTTTTTTTGTAAAACCACGAGTTGATCCAGTGTGTCGGTTGAAACTTGTGTGGATTAAAATTCGTGTGTATTGATACTTGTGTTAATTTTAACTATTATAGCTTAAAACTCGTGTTAATTTAGGTTAGTGCTCGTGGTAGACCTAATTAAATATGCGAGCTATTTATAACTCGTATGGTTCAAAACCGGATTAAACTATGGAATGAGTAGAATTATAAAGGTCACATTTGTATCGGCATATTTGCTAAACCTAGACCTTTTCGTGTTCAAAACAACAAGATTACAAGTTAGGCCATATTGTAGTGATAGAGCTCAGTCGGTCAGAGCGTTAAATTTAAACAGAAAGTTACGAATCTAAACCAGCTAGTTTTGGTAGTGTGCTCGACAAAGGGCACTTAGTGGACATCGCTTGAACCATGTGGATTATTGATTTGAGACTGCAGGAACGTCTTAATCACATTCAACACACAAACAGCTCAGATATCCAAACAGTCGGCACGAGGTAAATTGACGATTGCTGGTGCTTTATCCCATGTTTTCCATTGCCAGGAATAAAACAAAAATATCCTCAGCTAAACACACTGATAAATTGTGGTCTTCTAATTAGATGTTATACACGCGTCCGCTTCATAGCCACGCACTGGTAAGACTAGCACACAGAGCACATGATATGATAGGATAGGATATTCATGTTTATTCTCGTGAATGAGAAAACTAAGGGGGTTAACACACGGGAAATCGTCAGTTACTTTGCGCCCACCGTCGGGTTACCGGAGCTATTACAGTGTGTTGTGTATGATTAACACTTTTCTTTAATTTAGTAGAACCCGTTAATCCGCTGGGTTCAGGTTTGTCCGTTAAGAGCCTTGTCTAAGGACACAAAGGACTAGTTAGCGTCCAGTTTAGAAACTGCAGCCCTTCGGTAGGAAGGCTTCGCACTAAAACGCCAGATTAACGAGTGGGACTTAATGATTGCGTATAATTGAAGTGGCAAGCGTAAAACAACCGCGGATACACAATAACAACAGACAATACATATGTATATTTTAAGTCGTTAATAGCGTTTCTAACTCTGCTGTTGTAAACGC
Source organism: Ciona savignyi (assembly GCA_000149265.1). Classification (NCBI taxonomy): domain Eukaryota; kingdom Metazoa; phylum Chordata; class Ascidiacea; order Phlebobranchia; family Cionidae; genus Ciona; species Ciona savignyi. Next base: position 255,360 of record CH002173.1, on the reverse strand, counting down.
CAAATGCGCGTGCAGGTTTATAGAGTGCGAAGCATTTTGGGTAAATGATATCGGCGGAAATTATCTGTCCTATTATTATGTTCTGTATTACAGGCATTATGGGTAAATACTATTTACTAAATATTAACCTATTATGTCGATCTAATTGCACAACCAAAATAGACAAATCGGAAATTTACCGGATAATTCATATTATCCGCAAACCTGTAATTTAACCGCATTAGGAATAAACGAATGTTCAGATCAAGCGTATTTTCAGATCAAATAAAATTCGACGAATAGCCGACGGCGGTAGCGTCAATTTTCATCTTATTTAGATTCAAAATGTCATTTTTAAATTGACTTTGTGCTCCGTGATAAGGTCAGGATAGTTCAACTAGTTCTTTACTGTCGGTGTTTATGAAAATAAAGCGAATTAATTGTAGAGATTTTATAATAGCAACCTTGGGTCACGTAAACCGGTTAGCGGCCAAGACCGTTATTAATCTGTCGGCCCGAATAAAGTGGTTTGTATCAATATGTAGTCTCTGCGTCCTTAAAAACCACGTCATACATAAAATACGTAATACAGACTTACCTGGCCAATTACAGCTGCCGAAAGCACTCAAGACAATTAAACACACACATTTTCTGAACATATGATGAACCATCTGTATATTTGTACGTAATCTGGAATGACGAAAAGTGATTTACGTAACTAATTCCTCTATATGACATCATTACCCAATATTTAATTTTAATTAATAACCAAATACACCCTTAATTATAAACAATATTTTAAAATTGGAAATACAAGCTGACGCGTATTACGCCATAGAAAATTCATTGTTAATTAGTTCTGACCAAGGGGTGTTATAAAACGCTTTTACGTATATATTATTTTATGTAGTCCAGCATGCGTCATATTAAAAACCACAAGTTAAGTGGTTATACATATATAAATTAAACCAATAACTATATTTTTACCTGACTAGTTTTAAAAATTTAAGTTATACGTAGTGAAATAAAAATGTATGAATCATATGTATATAGGCTAAGAAACTAAAATACGAAATAATATTTAGGCTACTTTTATTCTTGCAATGCTGTTTTTTTCTGCCATACTGGTTTAGTTGGAGAAACTAGTGCATTTAGCTCTACACATGTTTTCCGTTCGTGTCGACACATGCTTTCCTTCCATTCGCCAATCAGCGTTATATTTGAATGTCTTGAACTTGCACTGCATTTTTTTTATGAATAATTAATTAACAACAGTATTGATGTCTATTATAAATGCTAAACACGTCCCAAATTGTCATTTTCTGACTTATCCCTCATTTATATAGGCTATTGAGTAAAACAAATATCGTATAAAACTGTTTTTTGACTGAAAAATCGAATTTAATACGCTTGCTTTAATAATAACGAAAAACTTTAAACGAACTATATATATATGCAGCATAATATTACACAGCTGTGCTCGTTTAGTTAGAGCTAACTACAAAACAATTTTGCGATAATATCAATCGGAAAGTAAGACACGGCAGTGTAAACTGAGCTAGATTATCTTGAAAACAAAACCAAATCGACGTCTTTAAACAGGCTTTAAATTAAGACTAACAATTTGACTTATGTATGACATTCGAAAATCATCACTCGGCCACGAGCAACAAAACGAAAATGATCCCCACTTAGCGGACAGCTCTGCAATAAACGTTTTAAATTTTTATTGCCGTTCGCGCTCATAACATAACCGTTCATTATTCACGCCACAAACTAAAGCAGCCAAAATCCCACTGGCCCAGGCGCTATAAACCTGTCATCGCTTTCTCTTTATAATTTAATTGTAATTCGGGTAATAAGATTATTTTTTCAGAGAAAACTCGTTAGCCCACTAATCATTAACCCTGCATAGCATAAGGCTAGGTTTATATACAAATGTGTCTTGCATTTCATAGCCTGGAGACTGCACTTCAGGCCAGTAATTACATGCAGGTCGAATGCGGATCATTTTCAAATAAGTTATACTATATATTCTGCGAGTTGTTACGACTGACTATGCCTTCTTTGTTATTACTTAATAAGCAGTATGCATAGGGTGCTGGATATTATAACGGGATTTGTTTAAAATGTATTATTTTGTTTTACCGAAATTGCGAAATAAATATGTATGGTAGCCTTTATATATTAGCCTACATTTAATTTAACTGTTATATTTCTCACTGGAACTAATATTTAGGCTACGTGTATAACACATATAGATCTATATACATTGTTTCTGCATAAAAAAATGTTATGACTATCTAAAATACATGTAAAAAAACACATAATTTTCTGATATTTATGTTCACATGTTTATGTTGCGTAGATTATTGCGCTATAAATTTCAGCTGTCTTAATTTTAGCTGCTAAAATTAATAATATCAAAGTCTAACATTATGATGCATCATATTATCATTCTCAATAAAGTCTTCCAAAATATACAAGGTTTATTGTTGCGGTTTATTCGCTGTCTGGACATGTTTGTACAGACAAGGTCTACTCTATCAGGAGCATTTCTTGTTTCGGTCCGTGTGAATTATTCAGTGCTCGTTTAAAATCAGCAGTGACCGATTTACACGAATGCCTGCCACACAAGTGTTTATGATTTGAATCATGCCTGCATGACTTCAATCAAGAACACTCTTCTTCAGGGCTTTATATTGTTTTGGTCTTAATTAAATTTTGTTTGTTCATTATTGTTATTTCGCTTAGGTTTGGCGGCCGCGTCCGCTATATTTATTAAATGATATCCTTTTTTAATGACCTGTTTAACGACTGTTTGTTTTGCCGTATTTTTCTGTTTTTGTGTCATAATTTGATTCGTTTGCCATTTTTTAATACTGAGGGGGAAAAATGAATAAACTAAACTAAACTAAAGTGACCGATTTACACGAATGCCTGCCGCACTAGTGTTTATGATTTGAATCATGCCTGCATGCTTTCAATCGAGAACTATCACACATATTGTGAGATAGCTATATTTATTTAATTATATCCCCTTTTAAATGATGTGTTTAAACGACTGTTCGTTTTGCCGTCTTTTCCTGTTCCTGTGCTGTGATTTGTTTCGTTTGCCATTTATTAATACTGGGGAAAAGTATGAATAAACTAAACTATTATAGCTTTATCTTTTGAGGGCAAAAACAAAAAAAAAACTTATATTTAACCAAGAAAAACTATTCAAGGAGAGCCAAGAAAATATGGCATTAGGATTGGATATGATCTGATGGGATATTCATGTTTATCCCCGTTAATGGGAAAACCAAGGGGGTTAACACACGGCAATCGTCAGATCACCTCGCGCCCACCGTCGGGTTACCGGGGCTATTGCAGTGTGTTGTGTATGATTTACACGTTCCTTTAATTTAGTAGAACCCAATAATTCGCTGGCTCCAGTCAAAGTTCGTAAATTGCCCTGCCCAAGGACACAACCCACTAGCTAGCGACCAGTTTCGGACCTGCAACCTTTCAATTGAAAGGCGAAGCACTTAACCGCCAGACTAACCGGCCGGATTACTGGGATTACAACTACATAGGAATAACTTTATAACTTGTTACATCTAATGTGATAAGCATAGTATGTTTTATCACCATATCTGTTGGCTCAATGGGTTAAGCAGGGGAGACTGCGGTATTTTAATGTCGTGCGTTTCAGAATTTTGTTATTGACTCTCGTAAGAAAAGGTATTAACACACAACACAGCGACAGAATTTCACAATCAAAGCGAATATGGTCGACTGGTGTCTCTTCACGAACTGTTGTCATAAAAACACGTTTCTTGATTTTTGGTTACGTCGGTACTTAAAATCCGTACAAAAGATACTCTTACAATTAGCCGCGCGATAACGCTTTATTCACACCGGGATTAACATACCCTGCGTTAAAATATTTTTTGAATTAACGGTGATTGATAATGTTCCCAATTAATTTATTTTTCTATGAATCGTGGCGGTAGGTTTAATTTTGATTTGGGGGGTTACCCTGTATTAAAAGAGTCGTGTTACCCCGAAACTTCATAACCATTTTGCGTAAAATATTGTGACAAACACCGCTCATCCCGCCGCGCTGTCCCTCAGATTAGTGAAGCTCATTAAATTTAAAAAAATGAAAAGCAGAAACAATACATCACCGAGAGTGGATAGAATACGGAACCTAAATGCCCAGCTTCGAAATATGCTTCAATTTTTTAACTCGTTCAGGGACATTTCAGACTCCTATATAATCGTGAGTGATTTCATGGCTGTTTAACATTAATCATTTTTCTGTTTACTAAATTCAGTAATTAAGCGTTGAAATGTATTTTTAAATAAAATTAATACCTTATATTAGTAAGAACAATAATACATTACTTTTATTAGTTTTGTAGTATTACTACACTATCCCGCATTTTTGTTTTTTTTGTGTTAATTGCTAATCAGTGTAGCATAGCAACATATATAGTTTTCATGTATTGTGGTAGTAAAACTCACAAGTTTTTGGTGTAAAAATATTATGATAGCAATATCTCCGGTAACTCGACGGTGGGCACGAGTTGATCTTATGATTGCCCGTGTGTTAACCACCCTTGGTTTTCCCCATTGACAGTGATAAACATGAATATACTATCCTATATGATTAACTTATAGTCAGTATTTTTCCGAACTATGTTCATCTTTGACCATTGTCTGGTTACCTATTGCAGCGTTTTATTACGTGTTCCTTTAATTTGAAAACCCCTTAATCCAATGGATTCAGGCAATGTCCGTTATGTAATTTGCTTTACCGACTAGCTAGCGACCATTTTTGTACCTGCAACCCATTGGCTAAAGGTGACACACCAATCCACCAGACTAATCAGTTGTTTTTTTAAGAACCAGATTGCAGTCTTTTATATTATCATGTTTTACTGCTCCAAGTGTCAAAAAGCAAGCTGATCGGTCTAGTGGAAGAACTTATCATAATATACAATTGTCTACGATGATTTAAATAATGAATTCCAAAATATTATTTATCACAAGTATGCTCAATGTAATTGCAATACGATGTAACGAAAGTCTGATCGATTGTAACACTTCACTACAGGAATTCTTCACAGAGCAGCACTGGCTTAAACTTCCAGTGAAATGGAGAGAAGTGTTGGAAGACTTGAGTCCTCCTCATATTGTGCAATTATTGCTGCAACGGGAACAGCCAGCTAATGGGTACGGTATGTGGGACATAAACACAGAGGGAAGGGGGTTACCATTTTCGTATTACTCCAATTGCAACTTCTCTCCATTATTCTTTAAGGGTGCAAAATTCACTAAAGGGTATTTTAAACATGGGTCACATTTTCCCTGGGACCTTCTTGACATTTAACTGTGAACATTCTTTCTAAATCGGGATGATGTAAAGAGGTGATAATCTAGAGCAGACATGGGCAAACTACGTCCCGCGGGCTAAATCCAGCCTGTCAGGTCTTTTATTCTGGCCCGCCGGAAGTTATCCACATGTTGCAAGACTAAAAAGTGATGTCACAGCTATATTTGTGGGTTGTTTGACGCAACAGTGCTTTCTGGTTTTAACCAGTAATGTTTTGTATTTATTAGTTTAGTGTTTTTTTTATTAACATTGACAAAGTATATATATATAATTGGCAGCTCAATCACTTTGCCAGCCAGTCTAAGAATAAAATAATTCTGGCCCCTGATTCAAATAGTTTACCCACCCATGTTCTATAGGAATAGAATTTATACAAGTTCTAAAGGAACTCAAATCGAACTCTTTAGATCTAGTTTAACCCACATGTACCTTGTATTTATTGCTAAACTTTATGGTGTTTCTAGCTTAATCAACTTAACATTTTTTTGTGTGTTTACTGAGCCAAGTTTCGAACCCATTATGGGCTCGTCACCAGGAGCATTTTTTGTATAAGAGTCGGTATATGTATCGGTCGCTTTAATCATTTGGCCACACGACTGTACAACTCAAAATTTTTAGCTGATGATGGAATTATTGTTAGGTACCCCACCGTATGGCCATTATCATTGCTGGCATTCAAGAAGACAGCAGAAGTTTTTGCAAAACCCAGAAATCAGAACACTAAAACGAGTATGTATATATGGATATAGCCTAGACTTATTTTCATCAGTTAAATCTTTTTAACAAACAAGGTCAAAAAAGAAACCCATATTAAGTTTTTTATACTTTAGTTTTTACCGTATTTCTTACCTTTAAATACACTGTGTTACATTTAAAACAAAAAAACACCAGAATGTAGAACCTTAGGTTGGTTGTTCAGTGTGTTAATAAGTGATAAAAGGGGATTTAAAAGTAGACAAGGGACAAAAAGAATTATCAACTAAATAAAGCAAGGGAAAAATTAAATGGCAACAGTGGTAATGAACAGTGATGACAACAGATGTGATTAAGTGATTTTGATACACCCCAGCAATGGAATTAAGTGATGTTGATATACACCTCAGCAATGGAATAGATTCTACCATATATGCATCTATACTTTTTAAAACCAACAAATTTTGAGCATATAACACCAGATAAAGATACCCACACACTCTCATATTATGTTAAGCATGATTAAGACAATTTATCAATTTGGTTGAACCCATTTTTCCACTGGATTTAGGCAGAGTCCGCTAAGTACCAAACATTCTGTCATAAAACCACAATTGGCTTAATTTTAATTTATTGTTTTGTGCAGAACACAAGGGTTTGATCCTTCAAGACAAGAATTTGAACTCGGTGTTCCGCCGACATGTGAGCCCGAAGAAACAACATGAGATGGCAGCGTTAGCGGAAGTAAGACCAATATTTAACAAACTAAAATTACTAAAGTGTTAGGATAGGATATTCATATTTATCTCCGTAAATGGGAAAACCAAGGAGGTTAACACACAGTAAATCGTCAGATCACCTTGCGCCCATTGCCGGGTTACCGGAGCTATTGCAGTATGTTGTGTATGATTCACGTTCCTGTAATTTAATAGAACCCATTTATCCGCTGGTTTTGTGGCAGTTAAGGTCACATTAGGAACTTTTTAGAGCAATAAATTCCCAGATGGATCTGGATGGATTTTGTTCTTTAATGAGTTATCTACCAAAAAATAAATCAAGGTAAAATAAATAGTTGTACTGTATTCATATTTTGCCCCAGTAATAAAAAATGTCAAACTAATCAAATCACGACAAAGAAACAGTAAAAGTTGGCAAAACTAAGAAAAGTTAAAAATAATTGGCAAGATTTTTTACTATGATATGTTTTGAATAGTTCATAAAAAATCATAGAATCTAAATTTTACTAGTTGATGTTCAAAACACTTTCTTTTTCCAGGTAATTAAAGAAAGTTTCACTAAAGGAAAATGCACACATGTAATTGTAAGTATTATGTCTAAACTTGAGTAATTAATATTAGGTAATAAAGTATTTTTATTTGAATTTACTTCCAAGTCAAATGATGCAGGTTGATCTACAAGCCTGTAAGAGTTTCTAATCTAGTTATTTGGTTGTAACCTATTTTTAAACACTGTTATTGTTTGACTGTTTAACTATGGGTAAATAGTATTTACTTTATTTAACTCAATAAGCTATTTCACCAAACTTCAAATTCTGAAGGATATAGGGTCAGGTCAGGGCCATTTGTCCAGGTTATTGGCTTTACATCATCAACTACCAGTTACCGCTGTGGATTGTGTGGAAAGTCATTTAAAAGCTGCCATTAAATATGACAAAGAAGCAATATGCCAGTTATCAAAACATAAAGTAAGCTCAAAGTGGCTTAAAATGTCTCAAGAAATCACTGCATTCTTCAGTTTGTTAAAGTGATCATTCGATTACCTTTATGCCACTTAGTTTGTTGAACCATAATAAAATATTCAGTTATAAAGATTTTTTGTGCATGTCGATTTGTGTGAGTTGGAAGGGTTTTTGCTCCTATCACAATATATCTTTGTGTCCCAATTTTCTGAATGTGCCAAAACAATTCTTAATCTCAATATATTTGGTTTGTCCATTAAATCTAATCATTCCCTGCCAATTACAACCAACTAAGTAGATTTGCGATTGTGGATGTGAATTATTTAAAGATAGTCATGAATGTTGTTCAATACTATTTTACCCAAATCCCTGCCGATTCACGATGTGCATTTCGCAGCCAGTAGTAAAAAACCTAACAATCATTACATTTTTAGGATGCAGAATATGTTTCAGCCATTCGAGCACCTCAGCACTGTATGCACAATATAACCTCAATTGGAAGATCCTGTAGTATAATGCAGTGCCTCAAATCTGCTATTTTTAAGGAAAATCCGGTTAAAAATGAAAGATTTTTATTAACTGGTCTGCATGCCTGTGGTGACCTGTCTGCCACCATGGTCAAATTGTTTGCTGAGTGTCATGAAGTGACTGCTGTAGTATCTGTGGCTTGCTGCTACATGAAAATAACAACAGACTTGGATCAACCACAAATGGGGCGAATGAATAATCAAGAAGATAGTTATCGTTACCCGTTAAGTGAATTTGTCCAGAAGTTGCCTGATCATTGCCTCCCATACAAAAGCAGAGAGGCCTCATGTCATGCTTTAGAAGATTATAAACTTAGATTAGAAGGTAACATGTACTATTCTTTCTGGCTCTGCATATCAAAAGTAATTTTTCTGTTTTAAGAATTGTACCTGGGCACCCTTTTTAGCAGTATAAGCATATGGGATCAAACTAATTTATCCCAAAATCCAAGAGATTACGAATGAATGGGATAGCAAACTCTGTGGAGTGGATAATTGTGCAATATAAACTGGCAATCTTCAAATAGCACAGTTGGTTTACCGGGCTATTGTAGTGTTATATAAAAATACCTAAGACCTAGCTACAATGTTATTCAGTTTATCTATCCATTGGGTCCCAGAAACGGTCACTTGCCGCATTATACCACCCAATGGCCAACATCTGGTCCAAATTTCGCAACATTTTATCTGACATCTGATGACTTATGGTTGAATGAAATGTATCATGTCTTAACATAAAATTACATGGCGGATAAAAAAAATACCTTAGTTGCTAACAGTCTTGTTTGTCTCCTCACACATACTTTATACTTTTATTAGAAGATTCTCAGAAATATTTAATTTTGTATGGACAGTCATGATATGCATCTGTGGGAATAGCGAAATTTCTACTTTATTTTTTTCGTACTGACAACTGAAAATTCTCATGCTATAAACCAATCATGTGTTTCGTCTGTCTTGAGCATGCATACGCTTAAACTTGATCAGATATGCTTGGACTGAACATTTAAAATAACAAAAAAATTTTCTAAATAAAATATTAAAGTTTGTAAAAAAAATGTCTAACTTATATGCAGCACCCTGTATTAGCTCTTGACTATGACTGCTGTTCCCTTCCCAGTACCATGGTCCATGGGTGTTATATTTCTTGCTTTATTCCAGAAAACACCAATCACTTGAAAATGCATTGTTATAGAGCTGTATTGGAAAGTATGATTAGAGAATCTTATCCTGAAATAATTAGACCTCCGGTGCAGACTGTTAAGAAAGCATATGACCTTCCATTTCTGGAGTAAGTACCTGTTAATAGGTTAGTTGGTTAAATCGCCTTTATTTTATAATCCAACAGATTAGTCTGGTTGCTTAATGTGTCGCCTTTTAGCCGAAGGGTTGCAGATACGAAACTGTTTATTAGCTAGTCGGTTGTGTCTTTGGGCAACACAGACATTGCATTTTTCTATTAAATTGAAGGAACGTGTGAATCATACACAACACACAGTAACCCAATGGTGGGCGCGAGGTGATCTGACGAATGCCTGTGTGATAACGTTCTTGGTTTTCCCACTCACGGGGATAAATATGAATATCCTATCCTGTAATCAATTGTCTACTTCCTCATGCCCATGCTGGGTTACTTGAGCTGTGAGTCTGTGTATACATGTTGTAAAATCTGTTGTATAAAATTGTGCAATGTTTGTGAATAAGTTCTTATAACATCTTAATCAGTTGGTTAGAGGCTTAGAGCATTCAATAATGATTACTAATATGCCTTAAAATAAATTTAATCGTGATATTGATTAAGAACTAACACTGTGTATTTTTAACAGGTATGTCAAGTTGGCATTTGTAAAACTTAACCTGGAACTTCCAAATGAAATCAGTGATTCGTCTAGATTTGAGTCGATGTTGTCTCGCTGGCAACAAGTTGTCACGTATTACACTATATCTGTTATGGTGGCAAGTGTCGTGGAAATGATCATATTGTTGGACCGAATGCTTTTCTTGGAGGAAAATAGTAAATTTAACATTGTTTTTTATTTGGGGTTCAGTGAGTACAGTGTATGTGCAAAATGGCTCTATGACATATGTATGCTTTTGATTCTGAAAATTTGCATTGGAATTTTATGTATAGTTAAAGCTGAGTATAAGTTTTAACTAAAGTCACTTTATAGTCCGTCTGCATAGCTTGGTGGATTAGTGTGTCACCTTTCAGACGAAAGTTTGCAGGTTCGAAATTGGTCGCTAGCTAGTGGTTGTGTTCTTGGGCAAGGCACTAACCAAGCCGATTAATGGGTTCTACTAAATTGAAGAAATGTGTGAATTGTACACAACTCAATGCAATAGCTACGGTAACCCGACGGTGGGCGCGAGGTGATCTGACGATTGCCTGTATGTTAACCTAAGTTTTCCCATTTCTGGGGATAAACATGAATATTTCATATCTTTTATTAAATGTACACAATTAGCATGGTATTCATTCCACTAAATCTCTGGAAAGTGCTAAATTGTAGTGTTAAATTACTTTGTTTGTTAATTTTATTCAAAACCAAAAATAAAATGCATAACCGTAAAGTTTTTAGGTAGGTTTTAAACCAGGAAATGTATGTTATGGTCGGACCAATGTTTTTGATTTTTTCTAAATATATAGGGATAGGATAGGATATTCATCTTTATCCCCGTGAATGGGAAAACCAAGGGGGTTAACACACAGGCAATCGTCACATCACCTCTCGCCCATCGTCGGGTTACCGGAGCTATTGCAGTGTGTTGTATATCATAGTCACGTTTCTTTAATTTGGTAGAACCCATTAATCCGCTGAGTTCAGGCAATGTTTGTAAAGTGCCTTGCCCAAGGACACAACCGACTAGCTGGCGACTAGTTTCGCACCTTCAACCTTTCGATTGAAAGGCGACGTACTTAACCGTTAGACCAGCGTTTCTCAAACTGTGGGTCGCGACCCACCGGTGGGTCGCGAAGGGAATCTTGGTGGGTCGTGAAAAGTTATAGAAAGCTCTGATTAACTATACTGGCTATTTCCTATACAAAAATCAAGAGGAAATTATCATAATTGTGACATCACACAAACTTGAATCGTGGCGTGATCTTCACCTGACCCCAGGTCATTAACCTTTTCGTCTCTCACACATGTTACAACAACTATATATAAAGTTAAGTGGGTCGCCATAAATTGTGGTAATTAATAGTGGGTCCCAACTCTAAAAAGTTTGAGAACCACTGCGTTAGACCATCGGGCCGGACCGTTAGACCAACGGGATATATTGCTTTAACTGAAAATTTTTCTTTTTTGCAGTTAGCATTTAAAATTTAATTTAAAAATGTAATACTGATATTTTCAGATTTTGAGTGTGAGTTGAGTGCGACATTTGAACCAACTTTGTCACCAAGATGTTTTAGCATCACTGCACACAAATGACCAGCTCTTGTTGTTTGACATTTGATATTGCATCGTTTTATTTATAAGTGTATTTGCCTTGTGGAAGTCTGTTTATATTTTATGGAGAAAATATTTTAATCATACATGTCAGTCGAAGAGAAACTGCAAAGTAAAATTTGCTAATAAAAATTATTGAAACTTTTGTTTTTTATTGTTTTTGGACAAACAGTCTGTTTCTTTATATATAAATATTTGGCTATTATATTTCATTGCAATATTTTATGTGCCGTGTAAAGTAACTTTTCTAAATAATTGCAAGGTAAATTTTAATTAAAAAAAAAAATTAATTCCCCCCAAAATTCACAATCGAAAAATGTTACGACATAGCTCTCTTGTACGTGTTAGCTTCAAGGAATAATAACACATTATTTCAAACATTTGGGTGAAATCTAAAGCGTTTATAGTAAAGTCAGTCCAGTGATTTTAAAATGTTTTCGAGGGCTGTTTTGCCTTTAAATATTAATGACAAATGTTTTTTCATTAATCTACTTGCTATTTGTAGGCCGCCTATAAGCGTAGGCGGTTTGGTCTGTACTTTGTAGGCTATAGTGTATCATTTTGTCGTAATTTGCGAAGGAATGTCCCATGATCGGAAATACGCGAATTCTTATTCCGGACATGGTGATACTGAGTTTATTTTAGCGTCTGTTAAGGAACAGGTAAGTTAAGTTTCATTTTTTGTTTGATTAAAATTATAATGTTTAAATACAAGGTCAGCAAGAAAAGCAAGTGTGCAAGGCTAATAAAAGGCAGAAATTAATTCAACAAGAAAGAAGTAAACAAACTTTGTTTAACTACAATGTCATTTTTAATATTTATTAAACTTTCTGTTATTCTCGTCATTCCAAACTCAAACAGACAGGTAATAACAGATTGCAGGGACCAGAATGAAAAGTGCAGTGTTTCCAAATACAAAAATATATTGAAAATCAAAACCTGGGAATTGCCCGCTTACATGACCTAGGTAATGGCATTATAGTGAGAGTAAGAGATTAGGAACATTATAAAAGTTTAGGCTTAATCTTTCTAAGTAACACCCAGCCGAATTATAGTTCAATCAAGTTCAGCAGTAAGCGAAATCTGGTTGTGTTTTTAAGCAAGGCATATAACAAAAATTGAACGAACCCAGTGTAGCTACTGTTTAGCATATGAGCTGTTATATGCCACAGTGTGTTAAATGTTGTTGTATGATAGATATCAGTTGCTGGTTTTTGTAGATCCCATTGATCTACTGGATAGAATATATAACCGGTAAATAACCTCAAGGAATAGCAAACAGCTGGTTTTACAGATACATTTTCACATGAGCTATATTTTCCAGTTAAAATTAATCTTTGCATTGCATAGATTTCTTGTGCAATTAGTCTGACAGATTAGTTTAGTGGGTTGGTTGGTATGCCACCTTTCAGCCAAAGCGTTGTAGGTAGGAAACTAGTCTCTAAGCGTAAGGCACTTAGCGGACCTTGGGTAAGACACTTAATTGCCTAAACCCAGCAGATTAATAGGTTCTACCAAATTAAAGGAACGTCTGAATCATATACAACACAATGCAATAGCTCCCGTAATCTTACAGTGGTCGCAAGGAGATCTGAAAATTGCCTGTGTATTAACCCACTTGGTTTTTTTATTACGGGGATAAACATGGATATCTTATCCAATCATTAATTGATGTTAATTTTTGATTTAAGTATTAAGTAAGTTCTGCAACTATGATGTCCCCAATGAGGTTTTAGCTAGTTTTCTAGCCTTCATTGTTAATATATACGATCTTAATTGCATCATTGAAATTCACACATGATACATAAGGTTAATTTAAACTCTTTTACCAGGAAATTCAATTCGAGAAGCTAACACGGGAATTAGAAGAAGAGCATATCACAGTTGCGAACCAATTAGAGCAACTGCGAGTTAAATCTCCTGATGCTTTTGGAAGCAGGTTTATTTGCGAGTTTTATTAAGTTGTGTTTTGGGGCTGTTTACATTGCATGTTTTGTAATTTGGCATTTAAAGTCTATAATCACTGATGCATACCTTACCAAGAATTCTTTACTTCGTCCCTTTTACTTGTCACCAAAGTGCGAAACGGTATTTAATTTGTGGTAGTACGGATTTTGGTAAATTAGGACAAATTTTTTTCGTCTGTTTCTCTTTTGCTGGTTGAGTTTGATTTATTTCTTGGCAATTCACTTAACAGCTTAAAGGTTCTATTGTTGTACCCATGACTTACGTTATAAACAACCTATTGCTTTTGGATGTGACCAGTCAGTAAACTTGTGATTAACACTGCTAAAATAAAGGATTTTTTTCTGGCCTCTTTGTGGAGCAAGGAAATTTTCAACAATAAAAATTGTCATTTTCCTTAAGATAACCTATTTTTACAAATCTTCTGTAGATAACAGTACATTCTTTGCAATCCAGGTATGAGAACAATGAGAAAGAACTAAGTGACACAGAGAGTAAAAGAGATTCTTCATTAGAAGCAGTTGAGTCCCCCATGCAAAATGGGGTACAGCATTATGACAGTAAGAATAGCTCAAAACCACTTATCTGTCTCTTTCTTAAACCAATTTTTTTGTCCAGGTGATTGCAATGATCCAGATGATATAGACTCGTATTATAACCATGGAAGGCCAACAATAGATGCAAAGGTGACAAAATAATACTCAATAATTATTTTTTTTCTAAAACGACTTTACTACAGATGCTGTATACACAGCCGTACTATGGCCATTCAACTCCGTACAGGCAGTATCCATACCAAAGCCATGTACCTCCTGTTTCAGTAGCTCACCCCAGACCTACTTACGGGGCACCTCACCATAACCCAAACGCAAGATATGCCCCTCAAGGTCACCCCACTATGCATGCCTTCCAGGACATTGAAAACCATCCTATACCTATTACATACGTCCCTGCGGACTGGTTGTACAAAAGAACCGTCAAACCGGATAGAAATCATCCTCAAAACGAGCACCGTCCAATGCACCGCCACCATAATGCTGACAGCGCGCACGGGAGTAATTATTTGCACCAATTCCCTGCACATTACCGTCACCCGCCTGCTAATACAAGTATTCCGTCAAGATCTCACTATGCAACCACCCATTCAATGCACAATGTCGAGCCTCAAGTCTACCCACCACATAGACTGAACCGTCAAAAGTCACCTCCGCCCGTTCCTCCACGGAAATCCTCCACCTTACAAGCCACCCAGCCGCCTGTGTTGAGATACTACCAAAGCAACCCAGAGTTGCCGAGACCAGTGCACGGATCTAACCTGACTAACAACTATTCATATGCTCCGGATGGTCGAAGTAAGTTACAATTTTATACCACTCTGCATGTGCAATGGAGCATTAGGGGGGGACGTAGCCTAGCAATTACTATTTGCTCTCAGGGCCATAGGCAAAAATGCCTCTTTAGGATCATAGGCAAAAACTAATTTGCCCCTCCATGTACTTCTATTGAACTCCCCTTGCCGAACGGAGAATCCATGTGTTTCTTTTAGAGAACTCATACCCAGCCTCTTGTTTTTTGTATGCCTTTCTGGACAATGGTTGTGGACTGTTATTTTGGTCTGGTTATGAAGTGTTCAATTTTATATATTGCTAAAGTACATAGTTATAATGGTTGATATTTACATAAAAAAAACCATCATTATTATCAGGACTGTGATTCTTTCGTGCCGAGCTAAAACTTAAGTTTGTTTGTTGAGTTTATTTTTTGTTCTTATATTGCGTTTAGATATAAAAAAGTTTTTAGGCAAAATTGGTCACTTTGAATTTAAGTTTATAGTAATACAGTATTTAAATGCGCGACACATGTATTATTAATATTCAGCATTATAAACAGCATAAAGTCGATAAATTTTCCAGTCGGTCAGGCATATAATGACCGAAAAATTGATTTCCATGTTTTCTTACGCAATCCTACCTTTTTTATACATTAGTTTTCAAAACATGATTCATATTTTAAGATGTAACCATGTTTCCCTCATTATGATAATATGGTTTAGCACCCTTAATAAGACTTAGTGGTTGAACACATAGACGCCAAGTTTTTTGAAAGTCTAGGAGTGCGGCCCAAAAATTGAACATATTGGCTCTTTATTTATACCTTACGTAACCTAAGCACTGTTTGCAAACTTATCCGATAGCTATCATGCTTACGAGGTTGACCGCATAAAAATTTGTGAAACTACGTTGTTGCGAATTTGGTTACGGGTTAAATGTCTTCTATTCGTACAGTCCAGCTTAGATTCGCCTTTTGTTATACATGTTTAGCTGCAATGCTAAACCTCACACAAATTTTTGTTGTTTTGGATGTGAAAGAGAGCAGTGGTCTTGTTAAAACAAAATTGTATCCCTAATTACTTAAACAGTATTATTCACAACACAATGTCATGCCAGCTATGCAGATTATACTAAGTGATTGATTACCGGTATAAGCTGTTTTTTACCATTAGAGCATTGCATGTACTTACATTCTATCAATAGTAACCTCATTAATTTTTTTTTTCAAAACAATTGTTGTCGATTCAAACCTATGACGGCAATCTCAAAAAAATTTATAATTTAATTGTGGCTCTGTATTGTCCGCAACTAGCATACAATGAGTGACAAGAGTACATGCTAAGCGAGTTAGATTAATTATTTTGCCCCTTGTTTGGTTTACACTCAGTTACTCTTGCTGATTTTTAGTTGTTAACCATCAAGGAATCAATTAACTAGTTTATCTTTCAATGATGCACAGTCTTTTTACTATAAATTTATTTTGCATAAATCAGTATCATCAATTTTATTAAGTAAAAAGTTGTTTACCACTCAGTAGTTTGTAATACGTTGATCCAGTTTTAAATTCTGAATGTTGGATAATCTTCTTATTGATTGTTTTATATTTAAGTGAAGTTAAATTCCCATGGAATAGTACCCAGTGTGGAAAAAGTGTCTGAATACCGGTATCAGCGTCATTTTGTATGGGTCTTTAAATAAAAAAATCAATAATCTAGTTTTGTCAAAATCCCATAAATTACAGTACTTTTGGTCTGTTGACCTTAACATATTTGGTTTACCTGACAGCTAGCTGTTTTGTAGGTTCGTGGCTATTTTCATGAATTTTGGAGACTTTGTTTATATTTTTTTTATTGTTAAAATTGTCTGCATAGCACTACTACCATGTTACCGTCTATTGTACAGTCTTTATATTGATGAACTACATACAGTGGCTTACTCATTTATCTCTGAATATTTTGAAGATGACTCGCGTAATTAGAATTACGGAGAAATTTAATATCGCCGCAGAATATTTATTTTATTTTTCATTTTGCAGAATCTTGGGTAGACAGTGTCTACATTGTCCCCCGCTAGTTACGCCACTGACTACAGAGCAACCTATGATGTCTCTATAGCGGTGGTTCTCAAACTTTTTAGAGTTGGGACCCACTATTAATTACCACAATTTATGGCGACCCACTTAACTTAATATAGAGTTGTTGTTGGTTTCTAGGTTACGCTATCGTTGCAAAGGAACACACCTCTGGAATCACGCCACGATTCAAGATTGTGTGATGTCACAATTATGATAATTTCCCCTTGATTTTTGAATAGGAAATAGCCAGTATAGTTAATCAGAGCTTTCTATAACTTTTCACGACCCACCAAAATTCCTTTTGCGACCTACCGGTGGGTCGCGACCCATAGTTTGAGAAACGCTGCTTTATAGAGTAATATAATACTCTATAATCGCCATATTCTTTCAGGGACAAGAAGGGAAATCCGCCGTTCTCTTCACATAAGTGCTGAACCACAAAATTGGAACAATGAGTCGGCAGTTAAGGAGCGGAGAACATCTCACTCCCCACCAGTGGTGCCCAGACTGCAACTGGACATCACTCCAAGTACATTTCTACGATAAATAATTAAACATCTTAAAAAACAAAACAAAATATCAAATGTCTAAAGTCTACAGTACAGAGGTGGTAGCTAGTAAAATTCATTTTTGCATGAATTTTAATAAATATGAAAATTTATTTTTACCGAACTGTCTAAAATATAACAATCATTTTAGTGGCTGTTACCATAATAATGCAAATTTATAATAAATCCATGCATTCAAGTTATAAAAAGAGTGATTTTATGCAAACTTTGAATACACTTGTTTATCGGATCTTAAAACACTCCAATAAAAAAGTAATGTACACATTCATCAAGTAATGCACGCTTTCATCAAGTTATTCACGTGTTACAAAATATTCATCAGAGCATGCAGGCCACAACCCTCTCACACCATCTAGTGACCCAGTAGAGATCCGGCATCGAGCACGGACGATGTCGTTATCTCCTCGTCATACAAACCACCAGCAATATCAACCAAACCCATTGTAAGTCCCTTTATCTGTAGCGGATTAAACTATAAGAAAATGTTGACATTTCCAAAAATTCTAGTTCTCATACCGATAAACCATATCTTGTAAAAGGTATATCTAAAACAATTTATTTAATAATAATTTTTTTTTACTTCATAATAATTTTTTTTATCAAATTTATTTAATAATAATTTTTTTATCAAAATTTTAATTTTTATTCATTTGCGTTAAAGCTATCATGCGACTGTGACGCAACTCTACCTTCATCCGTTCTCATAGAAAGACTTTTGAATGTGTTTTGTAACAAATGTTACAGTCAGCAGTTTGACTGCAAGCATAGACATACCACTGCTTTCGGATTTTTAACACTGACAACAACCAAACTAGATTAGTTAAGTAAATAGAGCTGAAAGCAAGGAAACTGCTTTGCAGTTTGATAACACAATATGGAGTCGAAAACACAGTAATAATAATGTTCTTCAGCATAACATTTCAAACGTTTTATGAACCTAACTCTGGCCACAATATCTTATGCCCCCATGTTTGATAATAATGATAAAATTAGTATACTTGTATGATATGTATGTGATCTAACGAACTTGTT
>CH002173.1:223753-236556 GCA_000149265.1 Ciona savignyi | reverse complement strand
CATTTAACATAAATAAAAGAAATCATCCAACCTAAATTTTAAATAAATATAAATACAGAAAAAATGGATTTAATAATGGCATAGGGCAGGGGTCATTAACTTGCGGCTCTTTCATCCTTCTGATGCAGCTCTTATTAATTTTAATTGCTACTGTAGCGAGCACTTAATAAGTTTAATACCTGTAAAAACAACCAGAAGAACACTTGCATCTTTATTTGACACAGTGTTGTTTTCCATTTATTGCTAAAATATTACTGGTTTTGCGGCTCCAAATGATTTATTTTTCGGAAAATGGTTTAAAATGGCTCTTTGCAAACTGCCAACCACTGGTATAGGGTATATTATAGATATATATAATATTATTTTAATTTTACTTTTTTAACAGTTTCTCTTTTAACCAAAGCCCTGAAATCAACCAAGTCATTCAAATGTTGAGACATCCGTCCTACCAGGTTTACTTGTAAACATATTTCTAATAACATAGTTATATAAGCAAATTAGTATCCACTTAAACTTATTATCTATCTTAACTCTATTTAAGTATGGCACACAAAACCACTGATGCAATGCATTTTTTACTTTTGTTTTCATTTTGAGAGTACAATATTTTATAACGCCACTAAACAGACCTAATGCTCATAATGCGATCACGGAATTATGACAGTTTCATAGTCTGTTATGGGACGATCAATGCCCTTTTATACTTTTTTTCTTGTAACATTTGGAATGAAATAGATAAGTCGAACATTTTTTTAAATTTAATTTACCTCCAAAGAATCCAAAAGCCTTAATACAGCATGGTTAGTAAAATGATACAAAAGCAGAGAATTAAACAAAACAAGAAAATTTTAGATTTTTTTCCTTGTCACTTCCAAGGCACTTAATGGACATTGCCTGAACCAAGCGGATTAATAAGTTTTACCAAATTGAAGAAACATGTCTGTCATACATAACACACTGCAATAGCTCCAGTAACCCGATGGTGGGCGCGAGGTGATCTGTCGATTGGCAGTATGAAAACCCCCTTGGTTCACGGGAAAACATAAATATCTTATCTGTCAGACTTCTCGTCTTACCATTTTATGCTCCGTATAATTGTACGCTCATTTTACTCCTTACACCCACAAACAGGTAGTATCGAACGCAGCCGCTTACATACAACACGTAACGTTCGCTGACGACAACATGAAAGCTGTGATAAGAAGGATGGGGGTGATACCACTCCTCGTTAACCTGCTACATCACCATGTTATTGAGGTGGGGGAAAGTACTGTTTTTTGCTAGATATGTAAAAGGACATCCCATGTAAAAGTATGCAGCATATTGGTTATATAAGTCTGATCTTAAGTTTTATTCATTTTAAGTGACCATGGTTTACTCTTAGCTATTAATACCAAGTTTGTAAATTAAAAGTACCAGCAGCAGAGCCAATAATGCTCCTTGTAATAATGGTTCAAAAATGCCTAATTGTATGGTTATAAAGTTTGTTCCGAAATGTATTTTATAAAGTCATTTTCAGTGAAATTTTGGTTTATGGGTGTAGTTTTCCTCCGTGATGAGACCTTATCACGATAACATAGATAAGTAAGTTTTGTCCGACAGATTAGCTTGGTGGGTTAGTGCATCGCCTTTCAGCCGAAGGGTTGCAGGTACAAAACTGGTCGCTAGCTGGTTGGTTGTGTACTTAGGCAAGGCACTTAACGGACATTGCAAGCCAAAGGTTCAATTTGTCTCCAACTTTACATGTCGATGTCTCACCCACACAGGTCCAACGTAACGCGTGTGGAGCGCTACGCAACATGATATACGGTCGTAGCAATGATGATGCGAAGCTGATCGTACGAAACTGTGGAGGGGTGTCATCTCTGACACATGTGCTCAATAATACTGAGGATACTGAAATGAAGGAGTTAATATCAGGTGAAATGGATGTTACTGTTTTTTTTGAAGTTAAGGGGACATATGTATGCTGTAAAACTAGTATTTGACTTATGTTGTGTATTGTAAATTTTTGATTTTTTTTAGTAACAATGTTACGGTCACGTGTCTTTCCTTTTTTGTTTTATTTTGCTCTCTTGTTTAAGTTGTACGTCACATCCTGATTTAGTGCGTGTTGCATGAAATCCTTGAGACCTTAGGGTCATTTCATTTTTAACTAGGAACCAAGTGGTTGTCTAATTAATACCATACTATTGTTAGAAGAGGTTTTTCTGTAGTGTACGGAAAATTATTATATATTTTGGCCGGAAATTTCAGGTATGTGTAATTGGATTATATTTTGTTTCACTGACGTACCTTTTGTTAATCATTTTATTATTTTGTTTTTAGTATTTTGTTGTTTTTTACCGCAATACAAGGACAACTATTTTTGCGCGTATCTGATCATAAAAGGCCAGGCTCGTACTTGGGTTAAGTACAGCCGCAACAAACAATGTAAATCAGCAAGAATTATTAGGTTACAAATTACAATGTTAACTAGCAAGAATTTTTGGGGGTAATTCATTGCGGTTAGTTTTCCTACTTGGTTTATATGGCATATGTATCCATGGTTATATTTTTTTTGGTCGGTACCATTACTTTATTCAATATACCAGTCTGTGCACTCACTTATGCCCCCATTGTTGACAGAACAGCAGAATTGAACTCTGGTTGCATGAGGTACTAGTGTATGGTTGCATATTCATTATTCAGTCATACATATTACATACGCATCAATTTTTTTTATGTGGGATTGTGTGACATTACTTAATTACAGCCAGTTTAGTAAAAATCAGCGAAATTAGCAACTTTACAAAAATAAGCTTTCAGAAACACTAGTTTATCTTACTATCAATTTTATTTGGTGTAAACTCGGTATTTTAACAGGTGTGCATATGTGCAACTTTATATTCCATACTGAAATACCAATGTTGATATGGTAAAGGTAGTTTGTATCCTCTGGGCTAGTATAACTGATCTCAGACAATATGTTGTAAACTTTATGACTCAAATTTTATGACCAAGATTTTTCTTTAAAGATTTTAAAGTGGACTTTGTTTACTAACAGCAATTAATACCAAGTTTGTATATTAAAGTACTGGCAGTGCTACTAATGCACCTTTTAGTTATGGTACATATTAATAATATTATAAATCTAAGGAGGTTTTTTTTTATTTCAAATTGCAAAAAATACAAGGTAGTTTTAATAGGCTGCCATGTTTATTTTGGTAACTGCTATTAAATAGTTACCAAGAGTTGCATTCTGATTCTAAATCAAGTACTACACAATTACATATTATAATTCACAGTTTTGATGTAAATATATTTTACAAACCACAAAAATCTAAGAGAAACGTACAACGCATAAACCAGTGTTTTCCTTCTTTCTATAAATTGAACTTTATGTTTTTTAAATTAATGTTAGATTTCCAAATATACAGTAAGTACCGCCTAATGTGTATGCGTTGATTGACAACAAAATATTAAATATTGGAAAACAAAATAAGAAACTAATCTGGAATAGGAATTAAAATTCTAGAAATTCATATTCTAGAACTGGTCCATAACAGTAAACTGATCTATCTTGCCCAGCATGGGACTTAACAGTCTTGCTGTTTATCATATTATTTATATTTATCCCTGTGGATGAGAAAACACAAGGAGTTTAACATACAGGCAATAGGATACAAATTCTCACACTTAAAGACTCTGTTACATCTCTAAAATTTATTATTCTCTTCATTTCTTACCCAGGTGTATTATGAAACCTATTATTTTATTATATTCATCTAGGGGGAACCCCTTATCTTAATCCTTAATGAGAATAAATATATTCAACAAAAGAAACAGTAAACAAATGACTTTAATATATTTTTAATTATCCAGCTGTTTGGAGAACCTGTCCTCTCCATCTAGGGAAACCACCTTATGTTAATTCCTTTTTAATGGGGTTAAATAATTAACATATTACTTACACTTCTAGACCTTATTATATTCTTTATAAACCAGGTGTACCTATTAATTTCATCAAGGGGAAACCCCCCATACTTAACCCCTCACAGGATAAAGTCAACAAATGACTTTAATATATCCTTCATAGTTAGGTGTGTTATGGAACCTCCCCTTTCAATCTAGGGGAACCACCTTATGTTAATTCTCATAGAGTACCACTAAACTGCCTACCTCTTTAAAGGGAATCCCCCTATGTTAGTTTCATCCCACAGAAATGCACAGTCAGCATACCTGGTGACTTCAATATATATCCTTCATAATCCAGGTGTGTTATGGAACCTGTCCTCCTGCGACGTGCTCAAGACCCCGATAGCCGACACGGCGGTCCCCGTGTTGGTGTCTCGTATCGTGCTCCGCTACGTGAATATGCTGGAGCCAGACCGCTTCGCCCTCCCATCCACCAGCTCGATGGAGTTCATGGGGTCTCACACCGACCTCACGATGAGCGAATTCACCATCGACAACCACTGGACTTCACTCTTTGTGAACGCCACAGGTTGTTTAAGGTGGGTAACCTGTATAGGAAAATGCTAAAGTCGCATATTAAAACAGATTTAATGCCAAAGGTTCTTATTTTGCAGCATTTAAAATTATATGTTTTCGGTATTATTCTTTAATAATTTTTTATATTTATTTAGCATTTATAAAAAAAGATATTATAATTTTCTACTATTATATGCAATACATATTAATAAGTTAGCACAAAAATTGTATTTTTATTGCTTAGAGAAAAAAATTTTGGGTCGATGGCATCATCAGTCCCCTGACTATCATTCACTTTCTAAAGGATGCTTTGTCCCCAATTTTATTATAAGTACCGGGCTGAAGTAATAGGGCTTTAAAGGAATAGGCCCTATATTACTTATCCTTATATAAAAATATATAAATATATTAATGTAAACATCGTGAAGGCCTACATTTCTGACACTATTGCTATCACGGAACTGTCCCTACTAATGGAAAATAAAATAATGCCCATACTATTCATTCTGACTGCAGCTTGTATGTCCCATAGAAACGTGAGTTCAGCTGGGGTGGAGGTCCGATGCAAGTTGAGATCATGTGTGGGATTGGTGGAAGCCATGTTGGTAGTCTTGGAAAGCGTTATTGGCAAGAATGAGGTCGACAGCAAGGTAAGCGACATAACTGTGTTATTAAAAAAGCATAACTAATCACATAATCTCGTCAATACAATTAAAAATCATGATTTTCTATTCTTTGTGCAAACTTTGGTGACTTGCAATAAGTGCCACTAACAGGTTGTTGCATTTGTGTTCCTTTTGTGTGTTCTTAGATTGATAGGAATAGTCAGAATGTATATATAGAAGGCGTTCAACCAATTATTCTCCCTATATCTCTAATGCAAACTGACCTCACAAAAACCACGGTCGCTCAAAATCCTAACACAGAATGTTTTAGATATTTTTCACAATAAATTGAAGCTTGGATCTGCAACCTAAACTTAAAACCCTCAAACTTTTTACTAAAATAACTAAAAATTTCTATACAAACTTATATTCCGACCCTAAAGTTAAAAATAAATGCGATGTATATATATTATTTAAGATCTCTATGTAATGCCGGCTATTTAAGCCGAGGCATCTCTCTCGTCGGTCTCTTTCCATCTCGACACACATATAATAAAGGACGTATTACCTAACTTGTGTTGAACACTGTAATTTCAAACTCGAACCACCCCCACCCACCACAGTCGGTGGAGAACTGCATGTGCGTGCTGAGGAACCTTTCGTACCGACTCGCGATGGAAGTGGATGCGGCTCATGTCCCGATGAGCAGGGATGCGGAGGGGAGGAAGGATGGAGATAAGGACGAGGATTGCTGGGGGAGGAAGAAGGATAGGAAGAGGAGGAGTTATCAGGTTTTCTACCTCATTTATTGTCATTATGAATCACCTAATATTTTCGTCATTATGAATCCTGTCATATTTTTATCACTAGTGGTGCGAAAAATTAAATGTCAATATGTTAATTTACATGAGAAAAAAAGCTCATATCATTAAACCCGATGCTTAATTTTAATATCCTAATTCGTACTTTTATCTTATAGTTCTTTCTTTATTTTGTTTTAACACTGAGTAGTTTTTGTTGAACGTTATTTTTTTAACGGCTGCCCGACCTTTAACTTTCTTTGCCAAAAAACGGTGTCGACGGTAGCTTAAAGAAAATCAGGTAACGGTTAACCGATTATTGTTACATTAGTTAACCGTTTTTCAAAATTAACCGTTAATTCGCAGCCATATTCATCACTATTAATACTTCTTTTTGATCACTATCTGTGATCTCATAATGATGTCATTATTCTTGGAAAGTGTTTCGGATTCTAGATTCGAAACTCCTTTTTAAATTAATTTAAAATGTTTAATTATTCTGTTTTATCGTATGATGTCCATAGTTTTACCTGAACCTCTGGAATTAATTCCTTTATCCAGTAAGCTTGATTTTAATCTTTTTTAATCCGTAATTTCAACCCCCATGTAGTATAAACTAATTGCTTCCATTTTCATTACAAAAACTTCTAGCAACGCTTTATTGGCTACCTTTTCTAGCCGGTACCCGGTACCTCTAATTACTACAGGATTGATTAGGGCTCTTGGATCGCTTGGATCGCTTGGATCGCTTGGATCGCTTGGATCGCTTGGAAGGTATTAGTGTTATAGTTGGGATTCCAACCGCTCTAAGCAATCCTGTAGTAATTCGAGGCACTCGCTTCTAGAAACTGTTTAGCTCATATAAAGCAGCCGTTCAACACTCCCTTACTTTACTCAGGAATTGTCGGAAAAATCTTCTCCATCCAACAAACCAGCCGTAGAAGGTGCAGAGTTACTGTGGCAGCCAAACGTGGTCCGGCGGTACCTGGCGATTCTCTCAGAGACTTGCAACTTTGAGACCCTTGAAGCAGCCGCTGGGGCCCTGCAGAACCTCTCGGCGGGTCAATGGGTGTGGGCCGCTAATATCAGGTGGGGTTGGGGTTTTCTACTAAAAGTTTAGATTTAGACCCTTCCAATAAAATTTGGACCCTTCTTTAGACGTTAGACTCTTCCAATAAAATTTGGACCCTTCTTTAGACTTTCGACCCTTCCAATAAAATTTGGACCCTTCTTTAGACTTTCGACCCTTCCAATAAAATTTGGACCTTTCTTTAGACTTTAGACCCTTCCAATAAAATTTGGACCCTTCTTTAGACGTTAGACTCTTCCAATAAAATTTGGACCCTTCTTTAGACTTTCGACCCTTCCAATAAAATTTGGACCCTTCTTTAGACTTTAGACCCTTCCAATAAAATTTGGACCCTTCTTTAGACTTTAGACCCTTCCAATAAAATTTGGACCCTTCTTTAGACTTTCGACCTTTCCAATAAAATTTGGACCCTTCTTTAGACTTTTGACCCTTCCAATAAAATTTGGACCCTTCTTTAGACTTTTGACCCTTCCAATAAAATTTGGACCCTTCTTTAGACTTTCGACCCTTCCAATAAAATTTGGACCCTTCTTTAGACTTTAGACCCTTCCAATAAAAGTTGGACCCTTTAGACTTTCGACCCTTCC
This sequence comes from Ciona savignyi, assembly GCA_000149265.1. Taxonomy (NCBI): domain Eukaryota; kingdom Metazoa; phylum Chordata; class Ascidiacea; order Phlebobranchia; family Cionidae; genus Ciona; species Ciona savignyi. The sequence goes on along the minus strand of CH002173.1, from coordinate 229,001 downwards.
AATAAAATTTGGACCCTTCTTTAGACTTTAGACCCTTCCAATAAAATTTGGACCCTTCTTTAGACTTTCGACCTTTCCAATAAAATTTGGACCCTTCTTTAGACTTTAGACCCTTCCAATAAAATTTGGACCCTTCTTTAGACTTTAGACCCTTCCAATAAAAGTTGGACCCTTTAGACTTTCGACCCTTCCAATAAAATTTGGACCCTTCTTTAGACTTTAGACCCTTCCAATAAAATTTGGACCCTTCTTTAGACTTTCGACCCTTCCAATAAAATTTGGACCCTTCTTTAGACTGTAGACCCTTCCTAATAAAATTTGGACCCTTCTTTAGACTGTAGACCCTTCCCAATAAATTTTAGACCCTTCCAAAAAGAAATATAGTCTTTAAGCTCTGCAATTGAGAATTTACTAATGCGATAAAGAATCCACACCTTAACAATAACATTTAGATTTTTACCAACCCTTTAACTGCCGGCTGTTTTTTAGGTAATTTTTCGGCAAAGTCGCCTTAGGTTAGAAGCTTCTGTACAAAAAACTATTGATGTAAGCATGATATGATCAACAGAAAAGTTGTTCAGTAATAAATTTTCTTTTGTTTTACATGAGTTAAATTTTGATGACGTCATGCATTGTGCAATGACGTCATGTGTTTCTATTTAGATCAACAAAAACTATCTTTTTTCTCATTTACAAACAAAACAGTATGTAGCAAATTTATTTATGATTATATTTGGATCATTTTTGTACTACTCTTCTTGTGATGACCTCACAACTTGACTGATGACGTCGTAATACGCAAATCCAATTTTTTTTTTTTTTTTTTTACTTTCGCCCAATGAAACACAAACACATAGCCACAGGAAAACAAAACTGATGCAAAACATCTTCAAAAAGGTTCTTTATCGCTAGAACAACTAAAAAACAAAGCACAACTGCTTCAATTACTATCAGCCAACAAAACAGCAGCTTCTTCAACAGAATATCTGTTTTTACCCTCCATAAGCTCAAAAAATAGCCTAATCCAAAATGTACAAGCGAAAAACGAATGGATTGTTTTCAAACTAAACAAGCGAACCATGACGACAATAGTTGAAAACTAATCGGGGACTAAAACAGTAATTAAAACTAATTAAAACAACCAAAACCACACATATATGTATACGTTTTTAAAACTCAAATAACTAAAAAATTTCAAATGCAAACCTATATATCATCTTATATTGGTAATCGCAGAAATTATTCACCTCTCCAGCGCCATCTCACTGATCAAAATCGGCCGTATACTTTTCCACTTATGTAATTTTCGGCGCTGTCGACTTGAGTCGACAGCGGCAGCCCGAAGGGTTAATCCCGTAGAAATAACACTCTTGCAAATAGGGGATTTTTACTACTAAAACTTTGCAGCCTAAATCCCTATTTTTTAGGCCTGTTTTAAAACATTTACTATTACAAATAGAGCAGCCTTTTTTGTGAATTTTACTAAATCGCGAGTTGATAATAAACTGTTCAACCAACCTGAATACCTTTAAATATGTTACAACATAATGTACTATATTCGTGACGTTTTAGATTAACAGTGAGGAAAGAGAAAGGTCTGCCTATGCTGGTGGAGTTCCTTCACATGCAGAATGATAGGATAGTTACAGTGATGTGTTCTGCACTCAGGAATATGGCCCTTGATTCCAGGAATAAAGAATTGCTTGGTAAGTTGATGTGTTGCATTTTATCGATGTTTTCTACTCTATTTATCTATTTTTCTTTTTTTTTGTATTTTTTGTTTCTTCTTTTATTGTTTTTCCTATTTTATCGTTTTTTTAAGTGTTTTGTCCTTTTTCGTTTTTTATTATTCTGTTTTATATTTATGTTTTTTTTTGTGTTTTTTACTACTTTTGACTGATCGCGCTGTTTTAAAACCGAAATTTCAAAATTTAATAAAACATCTTTTAGGAAAGCATGCGATGCAGGATTTCGTTGAATTGTTACCCGAGGTTGAACTGAGCCCAAACTACCAAGTTGAGAGCTCGCCCACCGCAGCACCAGCACTACTAACGCACCAACGCACTTTGCAACTGGAAGCAGCGTGTGGTGCATTGAGGGAGCTGGTCACCTCGAATATCGATAACTCCATGGCGCTATACAACACTGGTGGTGTGCCTCGGTTGATTGCAATCAGCAAAAGCACTCATTGCAGGTATAGTCTTGATCTGTTCACTCTTAGGCTGATATAGGTGTTCTTGGGGCCCATTTTTGCACCAGAATTTTGAACACTATTCTTACACAACAAATCCTCGCAAAGCCTTAATCTGTTTACTCTAAGGCTGATCGAGGTGTTCTAGGGGTTCATTTTTTACCAGATTTGTTAACACTGGGGTATTCTTACCTAACACGCTACAAAATTTTGCTTTTTTAACTTTTTACCCCTTGCCATGTTTAATAGCCTGTAAAACTTTATTATTTTGGTGTTAAAAGCTTGCAATTTTTGAGTGATCCAGACCATAATCGGATCGGCAGAATTTTTGTATAAATGACTCGTGAAAAAAAAAGGAAGTGTCGGTACTTTACCTTTTTTTCATGAAAAGGCGCCAAAAGTTATGTGACGAAATTAAATTACCAACCCACCCCTCAAAATAAACCCCAACCCACCCCTTTACACAACAGATACCCCCAACGGTTGATCCAGTGTGCAGGCCGCGTGCTTTCTATCCTATGGGAGAACAAATCCATGCGAAGCGCTTTAAAAGGGGACGGTTGGAGCCAGTCCCACTTCACTTACCCCATCATACCCAGCTATGCAAGCGTGGGTAGCCAGGTGTCCCCGTATACAAGCCCCGCTTCATTATCCCCAGATGAGCAGCGGCCGTACAGGGTAAGTGGGGTTCAAGGGGTCTTTTAACCCCACTTTTATTTTTTACCAAGCTGTGAATCTTTTAACTTTTTCAGTTCTTATTTTTTAGAGGCATATTTTTTCCCACATTGATGATATTGTTGTAACAGCAGAAACATTTGTTTTAACTTTTAAATTCTGCATTGCACAGCATTTGTAAAGGGGACAGTTTTCCTAATTAGAATCATAAAAAATAATTTCTTGATGCACTTACTAACTGCAACTTTCAAATATTTCATTAGTGTTTCGTTTGTTTTTAGCTCTTTCATCATCATTTTTAATATGTCATATAAATAATTATTATATTTTTTTTCTATGTTACATATACCTTCAAATAATTCCCCCCATTACCCCCACAGGTTTCCACCTCCTATGCATCCACCCAGTCAAACATATTCCGCGAAACCCCACTTCCATCACCCCGGAACCACACCCAGAGCCCCCCGATCTCACCCCACACGAAACTGAACTCTCCCCACGCCCAATTACGCTCCCCAGAACCCAATTACGTCACCCTGATTGGCCCCGAAGGCTTCGACTCTTGGGTGTGAAAGTTTCACCCCGAAATTGGGTGTAAAATTTCACCCCAAAATCACCATTCCGTCCATTTTTTCCTCTACACTATGAGCTTTGCATGGTGCCATATCTCAGTCTTAATTTCCTAGAATTTAGTAGAATATCCCATTAAATACAATGGATTCTCTGGTACCCTAATTTTGTGATGTTAATCTTTTAAAAACAAAAAGCTTTATTTTTGCTTAATTTCCCATAAACTCATTTTAACTTCAAACACACAAATTAAGTACAGAGTTCCCACTGTAAATCTGTCCTCTCAGACACTTTACCTGTTCTTGCCTCTTTGAGACTCCATCTTATTTATACAAACTACATTACCCTTTTCTATGCAATTTTAACATTGCTTTAATACGCTGGTGAATTTAGACCTTTTTTCTTGCGCTTTTGTGTGTTTGTAGCTCATTTAGTGTCATTTTTATGTCAGTTTTAGTATGTTGTATAAAGATTTTGTCGATTTTTTATCGTTGTTGCATTTTTAACCTTAGTTTGGTGCCTTTTTTAGTTGTTAAACATCAGTTCAGATATATTTTTATACGACAAACGAGAATGCAGCTTCTATGGTTGTTTCTGTTTGCCGATTCGCGTCAAGTGAAATTTTATGCATGCTCTTTTTTCGAGTTTCATATTTTACAAATTTTTCCCTTCTTCACTAACTAACTTAACACAAGAGTTTCTATATCTCGTTTTTCTTCAAATTATTGTGCGATGGAATTTATGGTACACGTTGACGCCTTGTTCGGAAAGCTACTTTTCTATCTTCCTTGCATTATTTTAGCATTCAGTACAGTGAAGATAGCAACGTTAGCTTACTGAAACACCTAAATTATGTCATTATTTAAAAAAGTGGTACAACTACCATTTGTAATATTGCTAGATTTCAGGTATTAATTTTTCCATTCCGTCTTTTTAAACGTGGTAATCTAAAAATCTTAAAATTTTCAAAAAAAATTATTTTCCTGATTTTTTTATGGATTTTCCCAGAGTCGAGTAAAATGATTTATTAATTACAAAAATTTACATTTTGATGTAGGTTTTACTTCCTCAAACGCATGTTGTATAAGTTAGGCCTCCAAAGTCCTGTGTGATAATCATGGAGCAAGATAAAGATGGAAACCAAAAGAACCGACCACCAAATCCCGGATTATTCCGGCCGCCACAAACTACCACACCACTGGAGGGGGTTTCAAACCCCCAGCCCCCGCTTTTTGGCTCAAATCCAAACAACCCATTCCAAAACCGCCCCCGTGGGTTATATCAATTACCCTCATTTCACCCCACCCCCAGCGGCACAACCACTAACCCCGTTAGCAGCTCCGCATTTAACCCATCCAGTAGTGGTATGCGCCAATTGAACCCCACACCCTTCAACCCCACCTTTCGTGGTGGTTCCCCTTTAAACCCCACCCCTAGTGGCAGTTCAATGTTCACGAAATACCAACCAACGTTCGGCACCACCCAGCCCACCAACCCAAGATTCTCAAGCCCAAATCCAACCATAAACCAACAACCAAGACAATCTCCAAACGAGCAAAACTCCCCATTTGGTTCTTTCACATCCAAAGTTCCAAACCACTCAGCTACTGGCTTTGGCATGTCACGCCAACAGTTGTTTGGCAGTGGCGCTTCAGACTTTGCTGAAAAACTCCCAATTGGAATGAATCAAGCTTACAATGTCGCCAATCCCTTAGGTACCTTTATATAGTTAGTTTCTGTATATGTTCACACTGTTAGCAGTTAAAAGTTACCAATTATTGGGAAATTTAATGTGTTTAGTTGCTGTTTATG
>CH002173.1:169655-187881 GCA_000149265.1 Ciona savignyi | reverse complement strand
TACCACAAAGCCCAGCGCAAAACACACTTGAAAACTGTGGCCTGATCCAGGGAAAATTAAATAGCTGTACAAAATGTATAAAAACACTGGCCAAAGTACTGAAAACACACCATTTAATTTTATGTCATGATAATGTTTTCACTTTACCACCCAGGATAAAAATGAGTTTTCCAATTGGGCTAAATATATTTATTTGAAAGGCCTAATGCTTTAAACACACCAAATACTTGACAATTAATGTCCTTCATTGTGTAGGCTAAATAGATTCATTAATTAGTTGTTCTTTATTACATTAAAAAAGATAAAACAGTTATTATATAAGAAAGATAAAATATTTATTATGTAACAAAAATTATGGTGTACATTACACATTTTACCACATGTATAGGTGCCCTATTTCAAACAGTGCCAATTATGTTGAAATAATTTCCAGTATTTCAATTATTCTATTGTATTTATTGCCTATAAGCAATTTAAACATTATCTGCTATGGGAACTAATTATTCTGGTTGATTACCCATCACAAATTTAGTTTAAACTCCCATTGTAACATTTTGTAGCAAGCCTGTGGCTTTGTATAGCCAAACATAGAACAACACAATACAACAAAATGTCCGCCGATGTTCAATGGTTACTTAACACCACTTTAAATACTTCTTAGCGTCTTAAATAAGCACATTCGTCTGTCAAGGGTTTATTTGTTCAAAATCGTGTCCACAGACTACTGCTGCTTTCTTTAAGCTGAACAATAGCTCTATTGAAATGGTTAGCCACTTATTTACCTTTCCAATATAGCTTTATGCGCTGGCATTGTAAGACATATTCGAATATTTTTATTACATATACGGCGTTCGCGACTGTATTAATCCATACATCATACAACATACAAAAGACCATCTTGTAAATTTCACAGCGATCCATAAAGCGCTATGTGTTTTTGCGCATTGTATAACTCCTTTTCACACTGAATATGCCAGTTCATATTTACTGTGAAAACAGTCTTGAGATAAAGTTCGAAACCCATTCACTTTATTTGCTTCAGTACCAGTACTAACCCCACCTTATTTTCAGGAAACTCAAGCCAGAAGAAATGTGAGTACTTCGTATAAATTGATTTTTTGTTGTTTTTTTTCTAACTAACAAATGAACCAAAATATTTTTATTGGTTACTGCTACTTAGTTGATTATCACTTTGTAAAAACTGTTTAAATCAGAAAAACACTTGTTTTTTTATATATTTTAATTACAACACCTGAAATATGTACTAATATGTACCAGTATTGCGGTCGAAAAGTAAGGTGTTTAGAGAATACCAGTACCTCTTTGTTTATCTGTTTGTGTGTAAGCAGGACACAATGTATTGCTGATTTAGGATAAGTTAGCCTGGGATATTCATTTTTTATTCTTGTGAATGATAAAACGCAGGGGGGTTAACACCTGGGCAATCGTCAGATTACCTCGCGCCCACCGCATTGATACCGGAGGTATTGCAGGGTGTTTAGTATGGTGTGACGTTTCTTTAATTTAGAAGAACCCATCTAGACTCTAGGTTCGGGCAATGTACTCTATGTATCCGAACAGTGGATTAATGGAAAGGTGCACAATGGTAATAATGGTCATTACGAAAAGGGGAAAATAGGAAACGGCAGAAATTTTACTGCCTCTAACAGCATTGAGTTTAAAACAAAGAAATGCAGAGATTTTTACAAATGCTGTGGTGGATTACATGGAATTTTTAACTAACTTCATATTTTATTTATGTGTATCTTCTGTAGTTAATTATGTGTATTATGTGTATCTTCTGTAATTAAATAGTAAAACTATTTCTTCTTAGTATGAATCTATTGTAAGAGTGTAGATAGGGATGCACAATATAGAATTTCGAATCTTTGAGATTCGAATCTCTAGGGATTCGAATCTTTACAAGCAATTTAATAAGAATAGTTAGGATTCGAAATTATATACAGAAAATCACGGCTGCGATCCATCGCGCAACAACACGCGTGATGCCGATTATGCAGACGTCAGCGCATCGTTTCAAAAAGCGTGCGACAGTGGATAACTATGATAAGAAACTTTTGGTGAATCGTCATTGAAGTAAATTCGTAATCTTAAAATTGTAAAATGGCTTCTTCATTCGTATGTAATACCCGTAATGCGTTTCTCCATACCGAAAGTGCATCTATCGTGCGAAAGCGTCCGAACATTTTCTAAAGCGGTAGCTCGGAAATACAACGTGCATCAAAGCACAACAACTATTATCTTATCAGTTGTCCCATACACGTGCATCGTAAACGGACGCGCTTAAAACGAACGCACGCACAAAGAAAGTAGGTCACGTTCGCCAGGCTGTAATCACGTGGTTTATCGCACCTTTAAATATGACGCAATTATTCCAAAGGCGGAAGGGTTATTTACAGACTAAACACGTTAGTATTTGCAATATATATTTCACTTAAACAACTATGTTTTCAATTAACACAATGAATGATATCCTATGTGTTCAATTATTTAGTTAGGTGATTTTGCAGTGAATAATTTATTATACTTTTACCTAGGTATAACTGTAAATATATAAAATAGTAAATTAATGTTTAATTGTGAAGGGGCAATAATAGCTAGTCTTGATACCAAACTGTGAAAATAAAATTGTCTGGTGTTTGGGAGCATTTTTCTCAGCCATTCATTTCAACAAAAACCTACTAGACTATTATCCTCCCTCATGGCAGATAGTGTTCAGAGATGTTACATATGATTAAAAAAATATGTAATGGTAAAATATTGTTTGACTACGTAAATTGCTCTCTTCACAGTTTAAAAGCATATGGCTAATTCACTATAAATGAGAAAATATATGCACAGCATAGCAAATTTAAATACATGGTAAAACATTCTAGAATAGGATTCGAAATTCTAGATTCGAAATATATTATTCTAGAATATTCTAGAATACCTAACTATCCTATATTGTGCATCCCTAAGTGTAGAATGATATGAACTTTCCATTACTAGAATAAATTTATGATAAATATATTTATTGCATAGCCTAGTTCATAATTGCATAAAAAGTAGAATTGCTTTAAAATTATCTTTACCGTACTCCTTATCTTTACTTTTTTATCTTTACTGCTTATCTTTACCTCTTATCTTTACTCCTTATCTTGACTCATTATTGTTACATTTATCGTAGTAAAAAGTAAAAGTACTCCTTCTTATCTTTACTTTTTACTTAAATAAATGTGAAGTAATTCCCTCACCACCCATGGCATGTAGAAACGTTTCCAATCAATTATCCCAGGGAAGCGCTGATCGTTGATTTGCGAGATCAAGTCACAGCGCTCTCAACCTTCCTTGAAGAAGAAAGGCTGCATCATGGCGGGACAAAGAAGAGAGCAATGCTTGATTTGGATAATCAGTCGGATGCGTTAAAGCAACAGCATGTACTGAGCATTAAACGCTTAATGGAGGTAAATTTAGGATATTCATGTTTACCCCTGTGAATGGGAACACCAAGGGTATTTACACACAGACAATCTTTAGATCACCTCACTGTCCGGTTGCCGGACTATTGCTGTGTGTTGTGTATAATTCACATCTTCCTTTAATTTAGTAGAACCCAATATTCCGCTGGGTTTAGGAAATGTCCCTAAATTGCCTTGACCAAGGACACAACCGACTAGCTAGGCACCAGTTTCGAATCTGCAACTCTTTGGTCAAAAGGCGACGTACTAACCCACCAGACTAATCTCTCAGACTTCAGAAGTTGGTTTTTGTTTGTATGTCTTATTTGTTTAGATGGGATATTGTTTGTGTTTTGTTTGTATAATTGGGATTAAAGTAGGATATTTGTGTTTTAGCCCGTGAATGGGAAAAGACAAATTACTTTATCGCATGGGTAAAAAATCAGATTAAGTCATATTTCCACATAAAGATTAACCACTAAAACTTGTCATTGAGAATTGACTCTATAACTATGTGATTACTTTGATTAATTAAATAAGTAAATTTGTGTGTCGAGAAACAAGAATTTTTTAACTTTAAAACTGTGTCCACAGACTGCTACCGTTTTTTTTTTAAGGTGAACAGAACAATAGCTCTATGAATCAGCCATTTATTTACCTTTTCAAAATAGCTTTGTTCTTTAGCATTGTCAGACATATTCAAATATTTTTATTACATATACGGCTTTTATACAGGTCTGTATTAAACCCTACATCATACAATGATAAACTGATTCAATAAAGCTATTGTTCTGTTCACCTAAAAAAATGGTAGCAGCCTGTGGACACGGTTTTAAAGTTAAAAATTGTTGAAAGAAAAATTTACTTAATTTTTTTAATCAAAGTGATCACATAGTTAAAGAGTAAATTCTTAATGTTTTGAATGGTTAATCATGTATTAAGTTAAATTCTACATTATACAAAATACAAAACACCATCTTTCACAGCAGTAAACAAAAGTTCTCAGCAGTAAAGAAAAGTGCTATTCGATGGTTCAATTATTTCCGCATATTTTTGCAGAGCAACGAACGCCACGTAAGTTCAATGGAAGAATCTCACAGACGCAAACTAATGGAGATGGAAATTGAAGCGAAGAAAAGGGAAGACCAACTGAGGACGGAATACCGGATACTGCAAGCGTCGTTCAAGAACTATCGAAGCACTTTGCAGATTGAGATGAATGATCAGATGAAACTAAAGGTTTGGTTTTTCTGATTTCGATAGCTAATAATATATGAGGTGAGATAGATTTTTGGGTACTTTAATATTTCGAAAAATAATTATATGTTCAAATTTCGTAAGGGGTTACTCAGCAGTTATCGATCAATATTATTGTCAGGGTGCATAGCGTGGTTGGTTAGTGCATCACCTTGCAGGGATAAAGGGTTGCAGGATCGAAAACGGTCACAAGCTAGTCGGTTGTGCCCATGGGAAAGGCACTTAACATACATTTGTCTCAATCTTACAAAACACACTGCAATAACTCTGGAAACCTGTAGGCATTAAGGTAATCCAATGGTTGTTCATGAGATAATCCTTTTAAGTTTTCCAATATAAAACATAATTATTCTATCCTATCTTACTCCTTGTCTTAAAAACAGGGATTAAACATAATTATTTAGTGCTATCTTCCAACCAACCAACACATCAGGTTGAGGAAATGGAATGGCATAAGAATCGGGCTGTGCAAAATGCCTTGGATGATTGCAAGAGAGAAATGGAGGAAAAATTCAGCAAAGAGAGAGAAACAATGAGAAAGGAGTTCCGAAGTAATGTGGCTGAAATGCTGAGGTCAGCACTTTTTGGGTTTGTTCGGCCAGTCAGCTTTATTTGTAAGAGGGTCCAGCACGTTGGTCTAGCGGTTAAGTGCGTCGCCGGATATTCATGTTCATCCCCGTGAATGGGAAAACCAAGGGGGTTAACACACGGGCAATCATAAGATCACCTCGCGCCCACTGTCGGGTGATCGGTGCTATTGCAGTGTGTTGTGTATTGATTCACACGCTCCTTCAATTTGGTAGAACCTATTAATCCGCTGGGTTCGAGCAATGTCCGTTAAGTGCCTTGCTCAAGGACAAAACCGACTAGCTAGCGACCAGTTTTAAACCTGAAACCCTTCGGTTGAAAGGTGTCGCACTAAACCACCCGACTAACCGGTCGGACAATTTGAACAGGGATCATCGATTGGAGTTGGAAGAGATGTCGAAGAAGTTCCACGATGGAGGACATGATTTGGAGGAGCTGAAGAGGAGGTCGGATAATCTGGATGATGCCAAGATGGAGCTCCAGGACACAAAGGCTCTTCTTGAGGAGGAGAGGACTGCAGTTCGTCGAGTCAAGTCTCAGCTGAAAGATTCGGTGAGGATGGATTATGATGGAGTGCAAGGGATTTCCCAAAACGTTGCATGTAATAAATGGATATCCTCAGTTTCTTACTGTAAAAAAATTGTATTTGAATAAGAACTGAAAATCCACTTTGCTGACATATTTCGATTTAAAAAGGTTGTTAGAGTAATTTTATTGTTTTAAATTACTGGATTTACAGTTTTGGATTGTAAAGATGGGTTTAAAGAAACCAAGAATCCTTAAAGGGGAACTGAAGTCAATTTTAAGAATATCTTAATAAATGGAAAAAACTACGCTGATTTCAAAAATCAAATCAGTTTCTTCCAATATTTTTTTGTTAAAGAGTTATGAGCAAAAATACATTTCATTTTATGTTAGGGGATTTCCCGTATTACGTCATTGACGTTGTTGGGATTTCGTGCCTATTTGCATTGTACACCATCATGTGCCAGTTTAGAGGTGAATTAGTAACAGAAGCGCCTGCAGGAGCGTTGTATTTTTGTTTTTTTTATGGAGACTTAGCATAACACTTGTCATATAGCCTAACTGAACCAATGTACGCGCGTGACAGCTTACCTAAAGCGCGCTCATTCAGGCCTGCACGATCCTGGACCTAAGCTGAATGCTGAGGTATACAGGTCTCGTATTTAAATGACTTTAGAATAATAAGTCCTAGCAATTTATATCATGAATCATAGAAGTGAAGACAGAACAAGAAAACTAGAACAGGAGGCAGTAAACTGTAACTGCCCAGCCAATTTATAGAAATAAACCAGCCCATCAATCAAAGATCAGACTATGCGGTGGGAACAGCCTATTTCTTTCATGATTGTTGCTTTTCAGATATATAGCCTATAATCTGCAATATAGTCTAGCAATGTTATTATCAACCCCTAGGCTACAAACTGAGAAGTGTGAGGGATTTGGTATACATATGCATAGAAGTTGTAACTAATTTCTTTTGTTTTCTTCATTTCTAGAGTAAATTTAAGTTAATGTTGTAACACTAAAATGGATGACAGTTTTCAGCATTCTGGCATGGATGAAAGAAATTTTATTGTACACAATAAAATAACACAAATTCAGTCATATGCGTTTAAACCAAGGAAAACGTCTGAAAGTATCTTTGAAGATGCAAGCCCTATAGAAGAAAATGTTTATTTAGAAACATTACCTATTGACATGACTTTGTGCCGTTGCAAAAACTGTATTCTTATGGACACACCGCAAGAATGTTTATGCTGCATGAATGTACATGCATTTGTACACAAAATAACACCACACTGGACTTGCACTACTAAAAGCCCTTATTTTTCAATTATCTACTTGGATAAAGAAGTTCTTGAACTTGCACTTGATGTACTGGGTTGATCACTATGTTTAAAATCATAATCAGAAAAATTAAAAACTGTTGGAACTGTATTTTTCACCAAGTGGTTTGTTTTCATCATCTTGGCCACTCCATTGGAGTCAAATACAATTTTACTATGATAATCCTTGTCACAAATATGTGCACTACACACTGCGGTTCTTTTTCCAGGTAGTTTAGAACGCTTGCATTGTTGTATCCATCGCTTCATCTGTTTTTTGTCGTTGTGAGGAAATCGATGGAAGAGCACAGGTGGATTGGAATTTCGTGTGCTGTAATAGGAATTTGTACATCCCGGAGCAAAACAATATGCTCCAATCACTCTTCTTTCCTTCTCAGTGGCTTAACTTTAGGCATTTTACAATATCTAATAAAAAGAACTAAATTGGAAAAGTGGTATATTCTTATTAACTTATTTGGGTAGTTAAGTACAGATCTATTATATATATTCTTCACTTACTTATCTGAGTGCTTGCTATGTACTTATTGTCATACCACACATTGGCTACTCAACTGTGGATTAACTGGTTTATGCGTATTCTCAACCAGTAGGCTAATGCTCAGTTTCAATAGCAGCAGACATTAAATGCACCACATACGCAACAGCAAAACATTATACAAACAGCCAATGTAAACCATGAAAGAAATAGGCTGTTCCCACCGCAGTCTAATCTTTGATTGATGGCTGGTTTATTTATATAAATTGCTGGCAGTTACAGTTTAATGCATTCTGTTATAGTTTTCTTGTTCTGTCTTCACTTTTATGATTTATGATATAAATTGCTAAGACTTATTATTCTAAAGTCATTTAAATACGAGACCTGTATACCTCAGCATTCAGCTTAGGTCCAGGACCGTGCAGGCCTTAATGACCGCGCTTAAAGTAAGCTGTCACCATGTACATTGGTTCAGTAAGGCTATATGACAAGTGTTATGCTAAGTCTCCATAAAAAAACGAAAATACAACGCTCCTGCAGGCGCTTCTGTTACTAATTCACCTCTAAACTGGCACATGATTGTATACAATGCATATAGGCACGAAATCTCAACAACGTCAGTGACGTAATACGGGAAATCCCCTAACATAAAATGAAATGCATTTTTGCTCATAACTCTTTAACAAAAAAATATTGGAAGAAAATGATTTGATTTTTGAAATCAGCGTAGTTTTTTCCATTAATTAAGATATTCTTAAAATTGACTTCAGTTCCCCTTTAAGTAGCATTGCTGCGAGAGCAGGGCTCGTCCGACAGAATAGCCACGTGGGTAAATTCGTCTCCTTTTAGCCGAAGGGTTGTAGATTCGATTGCTAGCTAGTCGGTTGTGTCCTGGGCAAGGCACTTAACATACATTGCCTGAACTCAGCGGATTAATAAATTCTACTAAATTAAAGGAACATGGGAACACAAAACACTGCATAGCTCTGGTAAACTGGCGGTGGGCGCATAGCGATTTGACGATTGTCCGTGTGTTAAACCCCTTGCGTTTTCCCATTCACGGGAATAAACATGAATATCTTATCAGATTAATGAAACAAATTACTGTCAAATTCAATACTGGTTTTGGATACATATACAGTTTAGTTTTAGATTATAAAGTTAAATTGGATTCGATTTTTTATGTCAGAAAATTTTTGTTTTTTATGTCGTTTTTTAATTTTTTTATCATTCGTTTTGTATGTTTCTGTAGTTTTTTAATCGTTTTTTTTTTGTGTCAGCAAATGAAACTCTCGAGTTTGGAGTCGGATTTCGAGACCCGTGTGTCATCGGTGGAGGACCTGCATCGATCGAGGATCGAATCGCTCACTCTGGAGCGCGCCGATGTCAAACGACTCCTCGCGAGGAGTTGGGAGGAGCTGCAGAGCGAGAAGATGGCTCGGGAAACGGCGGAAAATGAGAGGAAAGAAGCAGCGAAAAAATCTATGGAGGTAGTGGTTGGTTGGATAGGATATTCATGTTTATCCCCGTGAATGGGAAAATGCAAGGGGGTTAACACATGGGCAATCGTCCGATCACCTCGTGCCCACTGTCGGGTTACCGGAGTAATTGCAGTCTGTTTTGTATAACTCACACGTTCCTTCAATTTAGTAGAACCCATTAATCCCCTCGGGCCTTGCCGAAGGACATAACCGGATAGCTACGACCAGTTTCGAACCCTTAACCTTTTTAGTTGATAGCGTCGCACTAAATCACCAGACTTACCGGTAGGACAGTTGGTATAGGAGGCGTTCAACTAATTATTTTCCCTATCTCTCCAATGCAAACTGACCTCACAAAAACGACTGTCACTCAAAATCCTGACATAGGAAGTCTTAGATTTTTTCACAATTTAAAATTGAAGCTTGGATCTGCAACCTAAACTCAAAACCCTACAAAATTTTGTTTAAAAATTTTGAGCCCATACCCCTTCGTACATCGGCAACTTTTTTTCCAACAAAACAGCTAGCAGATGCACATTCAACACCTTTATTTTACAAAGCACTGCTCCACGATTACAAAACTTTACAGCTAAACGAGAACACCGGCGCGCAGCCTAGCACATGCTGCTTTCAACAAAACAAACATTGGGGAATCACCACCATTGTTACTCAGCAAAACACTAGTTTAAAAACAATGACTCATGGAGGGTACCACTCGTCACATCCTGCCGTTCATAGAGGTCTTAATTGGTTATACGCCATCTTGGAAACGGTGACCGTTCCAGTTTGGTTTAAACTGTTTGAACTTACTAGTAGAGGTCATTCTGTGAGTCTCCGGTCCAAATTTTAACCGTTTCGGTTGACTGCTTCGGCTATTACAGGCCTTTCGACTGAAGGGTGGTGCCATTCCTGTAGATTTCATTTGGCGACAGTGTCACTGGTGATGACTGAAACTCTTCGTACACATTAAAATTCACTGCTTGATGTTCCACAAGTTTCAGCACATTTTTTCACTGTAATTTGAAAGGTTTAAAGTCCATAACCAGGATACAAGTAGTTGTTTTTGAGTAAAAAAACACACCCAATGTCACCTTTGAGCCTCGTGTGACCACATTTTGTCCGCCTCCACTTCTTTCACCAATGTTTGACAATCAAGGATGGTTAGGATTGGTAAGTTTTTATATCTTCTGTATGCATGAGTGTCCAACAACACATCTAGGCCTTCACACCTGCCCAAAAATTGAAAAATATGAAAAAAAGGTACACATGTGGATACCAAGAGGAGTACATTTTTCAGTCCTATATCACAAATCGGATTAACAGTCTGTATCGAAAGATTGTCTGGTATTTATAAAAGCCATTCGAAGTTAGGTTCTTGAAAAAATATCCGAACGACCCTCTACCGGAGTGAAAATAACCAAAAATGAGAAAAAATGACTAATTAATTACTTTGCTAATTAGCATAAGTAATTAAGTGTAAGATTTTAGACAAACAGTTGACTAGTAACATTTATCCACACTCAAATTTCTATAAATTTGGAGATTTTGGCAAAAAATTCAAAATAGCCCGTTTTTCATTTAGGAGGCGTTCAACTAATTATTTTCCCTATCTCTCCAATGCAAACTGACCTCACAAAAACGACTGTCACTCAAAATCCTGACATAGGAAGTCTTAGATTTTTTCACAATTTAAAATTGAAGCTTGGATCTGCAACCTAAACTCAAAACCCTACAAAATTTTGTTTAAAAATTTTGAGCCCATACCCCTTCGTACATCGGCAACTTTTTTTCCAACAAAACAGCTAGCAGATGCACATTCAACACCTTTATTTTACAAAGCACTGCTCCACGATTACAAAACTTTACAGCTAAACGAGAACACCGGCGCGCAGCCTAGCACATGCTGCTTTCAACAAAACAAACATTGGGGAATCACCACCATTGTTACTCAGCAAAACACTAGTTTAAAAACAATGACTCATGGAGGGTACCACTCGTCACATCCTGCCGTTCATAGAGGTCTTAATTGGTTATACGCCATCTATATGATGTGGTAAAATGTTCATGATTTATAGCTTTGTACCTGAGATGTAAGTGTGTTGGTTTGTGTTTTCGAATAGACATTCATGTTTACCCCTGTGAATGGAAAAATAAAACAGAGTTATCACAGGGGCAGATGCCAAATTACCGATACTTCCCATCCACTATTGGGTTACTGCACCTTTAACATTATTTTGCTTATACTAAATATGTTCTTTTAGTCTAGTTTAACTCGTTAATTCACTCTGTTCATGCGATGCCTTGAACAAGGAGACAACTGACTGGCTAGCGACCAGTTTCATACCTACAACCTTTGGCTTACCAGTTTTTACCCTGCAATCTAGCCAGCAGCTGGTTTTGATCCCACAAACATGCTGCCTGCAAACTCAGGTGGTAGGAAAGCACATAAAGATATAACATAGACATTTGGTTCACCTTCTGACAACAATTATATGGTTTGCATGGGAAACTAAGCCGCTTAGATTATTAGTCAGGGCATTAATGGCACTGGTAGCTAAAATGTGTCTGTTGAAGTCCGAAACTATGCAAAAAATAATGTAAGAGATCAAGGAAAAACAGGTAAATTACCTAGGAGTTACAAAGACTTAATGCAAATTGTGTAAACGTTTCTCGCCGTTTTAAGTTTTTTACCAACAACCAACCCACACTATGGAGAGTTTAAAATTAAATGAAAGCTTTATTGGGTGACAAAATAAAATTTCGATTTTCTTTCTAGAAAAAAATCCAGAAGTGCCAAAAACCCATAAGTGCGAAATCAGCTGGTTCATCTTCGTCACAAAACGAGCGGTTGTGGCAATCCCGTTCGCTAGAATCGCACACCGCCAGTATAATAGACATCACATACAATGGGGACAACTCGTGCCATAAAATGAAGTCACGTTCGGACAGCACGATAGAATGTCATCCTAATGAACAAGTGTCAAGTTCTGAGCAGAATGGTTCAAGGACACAAAGCGCAAAGACTGCCGAGTAAGTTTTGTATTAAGAATATGCGTTATTTGTAAATTATTTGTAAAATAACGGATTGGTTGCTTGTTTTACCATGTGGTAGGATAATGATAGTTGATATAATACACCGAATTCCGTGGTTACTTATGACCAGAATCAGTTTTCCCGTGCTTCAACTTTTACGCTATCTGTTTAAATCTAATGGATCGAAGCAATCGCCGTTTATTGACCTGCCGGGATGCAGGACAGCACAAAAATATTGGCCAAACTAGAGATTGTTAGATTAGGATTGAATTTTTATCTTGGTGAATTGAAAAACACAAGGAGGTTATCATAAGGAAAATTTTAGATTACCTCTTCCCCACAGTTGGGTTACCAAAGCTATTGCAGTGTGTTGTGTATAATTGAGAAGTGTATAAGCCATAAATCCACTAAGTTTATACCATACTAGCTAAGTGTCTTGCCCAAGGTCTCAGCTGATAAGCAAGTGACCAATTTCGAACCTACAACCTATCGGCTAGTAAGTGACGCACTGACAAACAAAGCTATCTGATCGGACTGACCCTTAAACCTAGAATACCCTCGAAAAGCAATTGATTTGTTTTTAAACATCCACTGGTTAATGGCCACTGCCTTAGTAGCCGAGGTGTTCTATTACTGACCCATTTATTTTTAGATTAACCTCCCCCCGGTCAAACACAAGGCATCCTTTGCGTTTCAACGTCCCTCCAATCTCAAGCACCAATGAAGAAAGCACTTCGACGTCAATCGACCCAGGTAATCCATCAAACCCTGTCCGCATTCCATCAGAAGAATCAGTGACATTGGAAGAGCCGATTGAAAGTTATGAGCGACCACCCTCGCCCACTGTTATTCATTAGAGATGTTACCTAGATCGTGCGGACTGATATTTTTTAAATAAAATCGCTGTGACGTTTGTGTTTCGTACTCATCTCTATAATATCACAATCTATGTTCGGTTGTGTGGCTGAACGGTTAACGCTGCCGAATCGTAAGCAGCGGACAACAGTTTAATATGTAAATGTGCATTTTTCCCTCTATGTTTCGAACTAGTGGTGGGATCTCACCAAGTCGGTTGTTTTTATATGGAAATATGTATGTTTTGGTCACTTTTACCATTCGGCTACATGTGCTGTGTTTGTGTCTTAGCTGTGTTTTTTCACCTCTCTGTTCACTAGGCCTAGAAGCTTCTAGTAATCACTTTCCTCATACCATTGTGTGCAATGTTTTCGCCACAGCCTTACAACGCTCGTGATCATTTCTTTTTTTGATACGAAATTGCTAGCGTTCGAAATAAATTACGTCATCGTAACTGGTGAATTGTTTTAACCGAGAGGTTAGTCGATACCTAGCAACTTTGACTGTCCGTCAAAGCGTTATTGCAGGGCAACCTCTGACACGTGGTCACAAAACGATTCCTGATTTGACGCTCACGCAAAATCTGTACTATGAGCATGTGCAAAGTCAAAATGTTAACTAGAGAGTGTCAACCACGTGTTTAACCACCACTATTTGTAAAACACAAGTCGTATCCCATATATTCATGCTACAGGGTCCCTAACCACAATTTGTATTTTATACACCGAGTATGTACTTTGTTTCTGCAAGCATAAACGCATGGGTCCCATAGTTATTAGACCAAACTTCTTTTCCATGTGTAGTTGAGAAAAGAATAAACGTCTTAAATTTACGAACATTTCACCACAAATGTTTTAAATTAAAGCTTGTTTTCAAGCGTGGCGGTAAAATAAAGCTAAATTTCCAAAATAGCCCGATTTCATGCTTTCAGGGAATTCCTATGGGATTAGTAAATAAGTTTCTGTTTTACATATGTGGGTCATGTTATGTAACAATTCTTAAAGTTTTATTTAATTTTGTCGACATCTTGTTGGATATGTCAGTGCGATATGGCATGCCTGTTACGATCACAATTCAAGAACATATTTTCGTTTTTAAGGGAATTACCCTAAGTAAATGTTTTCTTTGTTTTAATTAATTGACTCAGAGTGTTTAATGGTCCAACATTTCACCAAATCTGATCAAAATTAGAGCAGCCGTTGAAGCGCTATACCACAAAAAGATAATTTATTAGAAAAAAAACGTTTTGGTTTTTAACGTCTAGGGGGATTTCCCCTGGATTCATTACCCAACATTATAGTTTCTGCATATCTAGACCATGTTCTCTTACAAATGTCAAATTTCTTATTGCCATTCCATTAATTTTTCTGGTAGATGTCGGGGCGCCATGCCATGCCTGTTGCTATCATGATTTGAGGGAAAAATCTTAGTTTTAGGGTATTTCATTAGGTAATCTTTTTTATTTGTTTTAAGTGTTAAATCAGTCACTATTGCACTTACATTCTACCAAATCTGATTAAAATTGAAGAATCTGTTCAAGCGCTATCCCGTAAAAAGCTTTTTTTTCAGAAAAAATACCGTTTTGGTTTTTAAGGTCTCAGGGGAATTTCCCAAAATTCATCACCCACAATTTTGAGTTCTGCATATCTAGACCATGTTGTCTAACAAATGTCAAATTTTATTCGCGATTCCATTACTTCTTTTAATAAATGTCGGGGTCAAATGGCATGCTTGTCACAATCCTGATTTAGGAACAAAATCCTATTTTTTGCGTATTTTCCAAGGGAATTTTTTTATTTTCTTTAGGTGTTAAATAAGTGACTAATTACTTACATTTCAAAAAATTTGATTAAAATTGGAGCAGCTGTTCAAGCGCTATGCCCGAAAAAGCTAAAAAAAATTAGAAAAACATACCGTTTAGGTTTTTAACGTATCAAGGGAATTCCCCTAGATTTATTTTGGTCTAACAAATGACGAAGTTTCATTGGGATTCCATTATCCCTTCTGTTAGATGTCGGAGCCACAATCCATGCCTGTCACAATCTTGCTTTAGAAACATATCTTCATTTTTAGGGTATTTTCCTAGGTAAATATTTTGTTTCTTCTAATTGGTAACGCAGTGGCTAACACACTACTATTTTACCAAATTTGATAAAAATTGGAGCAGCCGTTCATGCGCTATGCCCAAAAAAGCTAAAATTTTTGAAAAAAATACCGTTTTGGTTTTTCACCTCCCAGGGGAATTCCCCTAGGTATATTACCCAAAATTTTGGTTTCTGCTCAGCTAGACCATGTGGTCTAACAAATGACTAAGTTTCATTGCGATTCCATTATCCCTTCTAGTAGATGTCGGAACCACAAGCCATACCTGTCAAGCGTTTGACGAAAAAAAAAGAAAAAAACGAAAAAAAAAAACGGACAAAAACAATATGTGTCCCATTTTTTCAAATGGGACCCATAACTAGAAAGTGTCAACCACGTGTTTAACCACCACTATTTGTAAAACACCTGTTTTATGCCATATATATTTATGCTACAGGGTCCCTAACCACATTTTGTATTTTATACACTGAGTATGTAGTTTGTTTCTGCAAGCATAAACGCATGGGTCCCATCCCATAGTTATTAAACCAAACTTCTTTTCCATGTGAAGGTTAAAAAATAAACGTCTTAAATTTACGAACATTTCACCACAAATGTTTTAAATTAAAGCTTCCTTTTAAGCGCTGTATTAAAATGAAGCTAAATTCCCGAAACAGCCCGATTTAGTTTTTCGTGGTTTCAGGGAATTACTGGGTTTAGTAGATAAGTTTCTACTGGGTTAGGTACATAAGTTTCTGTTTTTACATATGTGGGTTATGTTATATAACAATTCTTAATGTTTTAATCTGATTTGTCGATCTCCTTGTCTGATTTATCTCTTTGTTGGAGATGTCAGTACGATATGGCATGCCTGTTACAATCATAATTCAGGAACATATTTTCGTTTTTAAAGGAATTACCCTAATAAATGTTTTCTCTCTTTTAATTGGAACAGAGTGTTTAATGGTCTAACATTTTACCAAATCTGATTCAAATTGGAGCTGCCGTTCAAGCAATATGCGCAAAAAAGCTATTTTTTTAGAAAAAACACCGCTTTGGTTTTTAACGTCTCAGGGGAATTCCCCTGGATTTATTATCCAAAATTTTAGTTTCTGAATATCTAGCCCATGCTGTCTAACAAATAACAAATTTTGATTGCGCGTACATTTTTTTTCTTGTAGATGTCGGGTCGACATGGCAGGCCTGTAACAATCATGATTTGACAACAAAAGCTTATTTTTTAGGATATTTCCCTAAGTAATTTTTTATTTCTTTTAAGTGTTAAATCAGTTACTAATGCACTTACTTTTTTATTAAATCTGATTCAAATTGAAACTATCGTTCAAACGCTATGCGCAAAAGAGCTAATTTTTTAGAAAAAAATACCGTTTTGGTTTTAAACGTGCCAGGGGAATTCCCCTGGATTCATCACCCAAAATTTTGGTTTTTGCATATCTAGATCATGTTGTAAAAAAAATAACAAAGTCTCATTGCGATGTTATTATTCCTTCTGATAGATGTCGGGTCGACATGGCAGGCATGTCACAATCATGATTTGACAACAAAATCTTATTTTTTAGGGTATTTCCCTAGGTAATTTTTTTATTTCTTTTAATGGTTAAATTAGTTACAAATGCACTTCCATTTTGTCAAATCTGATTCAAATTGAAGCTACCGTTCAAACGCTATGCGCAAAAGAGCTAATTTTTTAGAAAAAAATGCTATGGTTTAATGGATAAGTTCCCCTGGATTTAATACCCAAAATTATAGTTTCTAATACCCAAATACCCAAAATTATAGTTCTCTCTTACAAATGTCAAATTTTTATTGCGATTCCACCACTCTTTTTGGTAGATGTCGGTGCGCCATGCCATTCATGTTGCTATCATGATTTGAGGAAAAAATCTTATTTTTTAGGGTATTTCATTTAGGTAAGTGTTAAATCAGGGACTAATGCACTTACATTCCACCAAATCTGATTAAAATTGGAGAATTTGTTCAAGCGCTATCCCGTAAAAAGCTATTTTTTAGAAAAAATACCGTTTTGACTTTTAAGGTCTCAGGGTAATTTCCCTAAATTCATCACCCACAATTTTAATTTCTGCATATCTAGACCATGTTGTCTAACAAATGTCAAATTTTATTTGCGATTCCATTACTCATTTTGGTAAATGTCGGGGTGAAATGTCATGCTTGTCACAATCCTGATTTGAGAACAAAATCCTATTTTTGTGGTATTTCTTTAGTCTAGGGAATTTTTTAATTTTTTTTAGGTGTTAAATAAGTGACTAATTACTTACATTTCACCAAATCTGATTAAAATTAGAGCAGCCGTTCAAGCGCTATGCCCGAAAAAGCTAAAAAAAATTGAAAAAATACCGTTTAGGTTTTTAACGTATCAAGGGAATTCCCCTGTATTTATTACCCAAAATTTTAGTTTGTGCATATCTAGACCGTGTGGTCTAACAAATGACGAAGTTTCATTGGGATTCCATTATCCCTTCTGTTAGATGTCGGAGCCACAACCCATGCCTGTCACAATCTTGATTTAGAAACGTATCTTCATTTTTAGGGTATTTCGCTGGGTAAATATTTTGTTTCTTCTAATTGGTAACGCAGTGGCTAACACACTACTTTTTTACCAAATCTGATCAAAATTGGAGCAGCCGTTCATGCGCTATGCCCGAAAATGCTAAAAATTTTGAAAAAAATACCGTTTTGGTTTTTCACCTCCCAGGGGAATTCCCCTAGGTATATTACCCAAAATTTTGGTTTCTGCTCATCTAGACCATGTGGTCTAACAAATGACTAAGTTTCATTGCGATTCCATTATCCCTTCTGGTAGATGTCGGAGCCACAAGGCATGCCTGTCAAGCGTTTGACGAAAAAAAAGAAAAAAAAAACTGACAAAAACAATATGTGACCCATAATAAACAGACCCATATCTTAATAATTAATTGGACCTGTAATTTTTAATATGCCTTACATTACGTATATTTCAACAAACGCAAATTCCTTTGACTTTACTAGAATTATGGATCCCATTTGGAAAAAATGGGACACATTGTTTTTGTCCGTTTTTTTTTTTTTTGGGTAATTTTTTCGTCAAAGGTTTGACAGGCA
>CH002173.1:138411-153542 GCA_000149265.1 Ciona savignyi | reverse complement strand
TACGTTAGGAAGGTAAGGTCACGAAAGCAAAAAGTTTTCCCCATTACCTGTATAGTATAATCTATATGTATATATGTAGTTAATTTTTGTTTTTTTTAACTTTAAAACTTGCCTGGTGTTATTTTTTTCTGTATAAAGATGCATTATTGGATTGTTTAAAATTAATGATGAGAAGTGAAAATAGATAGATATGCCGAAAAGTAATAAGTATTCCACAAATTAAAAAACATGTTTATTCAATGTTATTCGGTAAACACTAAACAGACAACTTTGAAACACAGAAATTTGTCCGATTAACCCTCCCTCCTTTCCCTTCTATGAATTATTGCAGTGTTTTCATTATCTAGCGAGTAGGATTGCAAGTGCGTAATTCTTTATGATCACCCTATAATTTTAGATACACTCAAGCGCCTAAGGATTTATGGAATTGGTACGAACCTTACTTGGAAGATGAAGAGGTTTGTGTACGATTTTCTTATTTTTTAAGGTGTATGATAGGATAGGGTATTCGTGTTTATCTCAATGAATGGGAAACCCAATGGGGTTATCACACAGACAATCTTCAGATCACCTCGTGCCCACCGTCGGGTTACTGGAGATATTGCACTGTGTTGTGTATGATTAATACATTTCCTTAAATTTAGTTTCAAACCTGCAACCCTTCGGCTGAAAGGCGACGCACTAAACCAGAACTAATCTGTCTGACATTATGTTAATAACACCTTGACTAAAACTTTTTGGTTTTTAGAATTCAAAAATAAACTATTTTATATATAGAATTTTTACCCACTGAAATAGATTTCAAGAGCCAGCAAAAAAGCAATTTTTCGTTAAAATTTCATTAGTAAAATCAGAATTGCATGTATGTTTGATGAATTAATTAATTTAATATTATAATCTTTTTATCACTATTATCGAAAAAATATCATCTTTTTTTCTAATTTTGAATTAAAATTATATGAATAAAACTTTTTTTGTTCCACTATTAACAAATAATTTCGACTGATTAAAATTCAAAAAATGTGAAAATTTTATATTTGAATCAAATTTTGATTCTGAAATAGACATCCCTATATTATAAACACTGGTGCATATGGTAGTAATTACCACAGTACATTGTAATGAATAACTATTTATTCTGGGAACTTTCCGCCTTTGTTGACCAACAGTGTGTCTATGTTTACATAACACAGCCATTGATTTTCTACATAACACAGCCAACTGATTTCACCACATTAGTCAACTTTAATACGTTTAACAGACACATGTGTTATACTGTTTAATTTATACATGCAGCTCTTGGTAACATTTTACTTGTTAACAACTCTTTCTTTTGATTTATTTTATTATTTTTTTTATACATTAATATCTGTTTTTATATATTAATGCAAGTTTGTAGGCGTGATTCCATTTACTCATATTGAGTGAAAAAATAATAAGTAATTTTATATATTAATAATAATAATAAAAGTAGTTAGAGGCACTTATAGGACCTTATCTAAAACCATTGATAATCAGATTAAGCAAAAATAGCAATGTTTTTAATTTATTCAACCCACTACACTCGCATCAGTAACCCAACAGTGGACACGAGGTAATCTGACGATAACCTGTCATAACTTCCTCCTTCATTTACCATCCCAGGCTAAAAACACGATCATCCTATCCTTGCTTTAGAAATCTTAAATTTTCGCTTCCAGGAAATCGACGTAAAGGCAGGCGGAGGTTGTGTGATGACCATTGGAATGATGATTAGAACCGTTCTCACCAAGCTCGATTGGTTCTCGACCCTTTTTCCAAGGATACCTGTGCCCATCCAGAAGGAAATTGATGAAGGATTAAGTGTGAGTGATTTTTTTTTAATTTTTAAACAAAATCAGTATTTTTGATAGTATTTTTTTGATTTTTGGTTTGGAAAGGAATATATTTCTAGGAATGTCTTTATCCGAATCATTTTAAATTGTAGGAATTTTTCTAAAATACAATTTTTTTTATCTTGAATTTCTAACCGGTCCGATATATATATGAAGGGCAAGAAAAAAATACTTTTTGTCATAATTTAATAAAGGAAAATAATTACATGTTACAGTTTGCTAAAAAAATTTACCACATTTCCAATTTTGAATTAAAATCATGTAAATAACTTTAATTATTATTCCACTATTAACTGGTAGAAGCAAGCAGCTTCGAGCTATTGCAGTGTGTTTTGTATGATTCACATTTCCTTCAAATTAGTAGAAATTATTCTTCCTCTGGGTTCAGGCAATGTCCGTTAAGTGCCTTGCCCAAGGACACAACAGACTAGTAACCAGTTTCGTACCTGCAACCCTTCGGCTAAAAGGTGACGCACCAAATCACAAAACTAATCTGTCAGACCAAAAATTTTATTCTGGAACGAACATCCCTGGATAATTTCCATGTAAATTATGGGAACACAATATATATGGGACTTCTTGGTCAACAAAGCCAGTGTAGAACAAATAATTCTATTTTGTGAGCTTTTCGGTTTCTTTAGGTTAGGTATCAATTGTCGTCTTGTGTTATTGTTTGTGAAACATGTATTATTCAATAGATCAACATTAGTATTTCTAACAACTACGGAACCTTAAAACTTCCTCAACTGTAAAGTATTCAGCTAACTGCTTGAAAACACATGCCCGAACGTCAGAGTAGGGAATTGATTTTTAAGTTTTCCATGTTACAATATTTTATTACAGTATTTTCTACTCATTTTACTCAGTCGGAGCACAATAGCTACTAAGTTTTTAACCATTTTATAACTTAACTGTAGGGCTACCATGTACCACACTAGTTAAGTCTAAACCAGTGGTTCTTAATCTTTTTAACCTCGTGGTGTACTTGAGACCGATTACGAACAAACGGGTGCACTTTGCATGGGAAGTCAAAACAATATGCTAAATACTCAATTTGTTACAATGGAAAAGAACGAACTAGGCACTAACCATTTAGTAGTTTATCATCTATGCACCTTCTGTCGTAAATTTATGAAATGTAAGTGTGTCGCACCTAGCTAACCCTTGTGGCGCACCATTTGAGATACATTGGTCTGAACTGTAACATTACTTGTTACACTGTCCACACGGCAGACCCCACATGTACAGTGATAAGCAACACAGCTTTACATGGGGATTGCCGACTAAATTCCTCATTGCTGGTGCACAGCCACCACCAAATAGATTGGGAGGGGAACCCCCCACTGGCTGTTAGATGCTGCTTGAACCCAGTGACTTTATATGATGGATAGAAACCACAGTAAAATGATAACGGTAAAATGATGGATAGAAACCACAGTAAAATGATAACGGTAAAATGATGGATAGAAACCACAGTAAAATGATAACGGTAAAATGATGGATAGAAACCATAGCTGGATAGAAACCACAGTAAAAATGATCATGGTAAAATGATGGATAGAAACCATAGCTGGATAGAAACCACAGTAAAATGATCATGGTAAAATGATGGGTAGAAACCATAGCTGGATAGAAACCACAGTAAAATGATCACGGTAAAATGATGGGTAGAAACCATAGCTGGATAGAAACCATAGTTGGATAGAAACCACAGTAAAATGATCATGGTAAAATGATGGATAGAAACCACAGTAAAATGATAACGGTAAAATGATGGATAGAAACCATAGCTGGATAGAAACCACAGTAAAAATGATAACGGTAAAATGATGGATAGAAACCATAGCTGGATAGAAACCACAGTAAAATGATAACGGTAAAATGATGGATAGAAACCATAGCTGGATAGAAACCACAGTAAAAATGATCATGGTAAAATGATGGATAGAAACCACAGTAAAAATGATCATGGTAAAATGATGGATAGAAACCACAGTAAAATGATAACGGTAAAATGATGGATAGAAACCATAGCTGGATAGAAACCACAGTAAAAATGATCATGGTAAAATGATGGATAGAAACCACAGTAAAATGATAACGGTAAAATGATGGGTAGAAACCATAGCTGGATAGAAACCACAGTAAAATGATAACGGTAAAATGATGGATAGAAACCATAGCTGGATAGAAACCACAGTAAAAATGATCATGGTAAAATGATGGATAGAAACCACAGTAAAAATGATAACGGTAAAATGATGGATAGAAACCATAGCTGGATAGAAACCACAGTAAAATGATAACGGTAAAATGATGGATAGAAACCATAGCTGGATAGAAACCACAGTAAAAATGATCATGGTAAAATGATGGATAGAAACCACAGTAAAATGATAACGGTAAAATGATGGATTGAAACCATAGCTGGATAGAAACCACAGTAAAATAATAACAGTAAAATGATGGATAGAAACCATAGCTGGATAGAAACCACAGTAAAATGATCATGGTAAAATGATGGATAGAAACCATAGCTGGATAGAAAC
Organism: Ciona savignyi; assembly: GCA_000149265.1. Classification (NCBI taxonomy): domain Eukaryota; kingdom Metazoa; phylum Chordata; class Ascidiacea; order Phlebobranchia; family Cionidae; genus Ciona; species Ciona savignyi. Next base: position 149,119 of record CH002173.1, on the reverse strand, counting down.
CACAGTAAAATGATCATGGTAAAATGATGGATAGAAACCACAGTAAAATGATAACGGTAAAACGATGGATAGAAACCATAGCTGGATAGAAATCACAGTAAAATGATCATGGTAAAATGATGGGTAGAAACCACAGTAAAATGATCATTGTAAAATGATGGATAGAAACCATAGCTGGATAGAAACCACAGTAAAATGATAACGGTAAAATGATGGGTAGAAACCATAGCTGGATAAAAACCACAGTAAAAATGATCATGGTAAAATGATGGGTAAAAACCATAGAACCACAATAAAAAAAACAGTAAAAATGATCATGGTAAAATGATTGGTAGAAACCACAGTAAAATGATCCACCCTTATGTCCCATCCAGGAATATGGGATGACCGGTCTGAGAAGAGGAAGAGATGAACCACTAGAAGATCACAACCAATATAAGTTAGTTTAGTTGTTTTTTTGTTTGAATCTTGTAATTAAGTCAAATATCAATGTTAAAACTGTGTACACCGTTTAAGGCTAGTTTACAATGGTACTGAGCATCTTCAAAGTCTTATATGATGTCTTAGAAAATATATATATATATATATATGTGTGTGTGTATCCCTATAAATTTTACACACGGCTACATATCTGACTAAAACAGCTGTTGTTTTAAGACGTAGCAGTTCCTAAAAGTAAACTATTTCTCAGTATTATATGTTTAAAAATTATTTAAACATATAAAAAATTACACTGTTTTGAGGCAATTTAAGCATATAAAAATTGATGTTCAAAAGTACGAAACGGTTTGAATTTTAAATAGGATGGAATATATTCTCGTTTTAACGCCATGGGAAATCGGTATCGCACTGGCAATCATCACATTATCATTAGTTTTGGTTTCAATCAAATCACCTCAGGCTCACCCATCCGTCAAAACATGCTGTGTATAAAACGGTTTGGATTAGTCCTTAACTTACTCAGACATTAAGACGACTAACTGTTTTCCAGTAATCCCGATCGTGGAAGTCGCGCCGGCTCGTTGAAGAACTCACCTGCTGAGCAACGGTCCAGTAGGGATCGGTGAGCAGATTGCTGTTTTATTTTATAGATGGGATAGCGTAACAAAAAATCTATAGTATAAGCATGTGAAAAATGACTACTGACTCTCTCCTTTTTGAACTACTTTTCTTTAGTAAGAAATTTCCCTTTTTCACCGTTTGTGTCTTCTCTCGAATTTAGGATAGAATAAGATATGATATATATTTCTTCATCTTTATCCCTGTGAATGGGAAAACCAAGGGGGTTAACACATGGGCAATCGTCAGATCACCTTGCGCGCACCGTCGGGTTACCGGAGCTATTGCAGTGTGTTGTATATGATAGACACGTTCCTTCAATTTGGTAGAACCCATTAATCCGCTGGGTACAGGCAATGTCCGTAAAGTGCCTTGCCCAAGGACACAACTGACTAGCTAGCGACCAATTTTTATTCCTGTTGAACCAACAGGGGCAGCAAGCATCGTTCCCCCGACGTACGGCGACCACGCAGCCGATCACGTGAGCACAGACGACAGAGGAGTCGGTCACGTGACAGCAATCGCCGACGCGACGAGCGAAGCAGACGAAGCGGTTCACGCGACCGGAAACGCAGCTCACGTGACAAGGACTCGAGGAGGAGGAGCCCGGTTCGATCGTCGCGGCACCGAAGCAGATCACGTGACCGCCATCACAGAAGGTGATTGTGACGTTGCATACGATTTTTAAGTTACCGGCGGACAATATCGCCGGTAGATGGTCAGGTAATAGTTAGAACAGCTGGGTTCTCACACAACCCTTCGTCTAAAAACGGTAGTGTGACCAAATGGTTAACGCGATCGATTTATACAACAAATTCTTATTAGAGTAAAAAGTTACTTAATGGTTGGACTTAAAATTAGTTTCCATAGTTTTAGTGAGCAGTTTCCCTTCTTCCCTCCTTTTTAGTGTTGCCCCTCGCTACTAACTTAATTTTTACGAATCAATGTTAATTTTGACTTTTTCTTCACTCAGGTCACCTGAAAGTCACCGGTCTTATCGCTCGCGTTGAAATTTTTATTTAATTCGCCTTGGAAGCACCGCGAAAGGAAAAACTGAAGCGAAACATTTGGGTTTCAAGTCTTCGACCGGTTTTCTTCGTTTCGATTACGTTCGTGGTTGAAAATTCTTGTATAGAAACGTAACACGATTTTTGCGCAGTTTTAACGCACGATTTCTCTTGTACATTATTGATGGGAATATCGTTTTTTCTTCTGCCGTTTTATCTCGTATCTGGCGAATACACCTTGTAGGTAATTTTACTTCACGTCTCTTTTATGACTGGTCAAATGTACAGCCTCTCAGTTAGGTGGGTAAGTGTCAAAACTGGTCGCTAGCTAGTCAGCTGTGTCCGTCGGCAAGGCAAATTACCCGAAATTGTCGGAACCTATTCGTTTAATGGGCGGACATTGCATGAACCCCGTAAATTTAATGGGTTTACCAAAAGGAACGTCTTAATCGTACACAACACACTGCAGTAACTTTAGTATCCTTACGGCGCAAAGTGATTGATTACCTTGACAATTACTTACATGAGAACCCCTAACGTATTAATTCCTATCTACGGGTATAAAAACATGAATGCCCCTCCTATATGTCATCAGCGGTCCGACCCGCCGCCATTAAGCGGATCATCAGCCCTTCTGCGTTTTACGAGTCAACGATTCTATAATCTCTCGAGTTGTAGCACCCAAATGCTGCCTTCCAATCTTTGCTCAATTCAAAGGTTGCATAATTATATTATTATAACTGGATCATAACAAAAATTAACACAAAACAATTATCAGGAATAGGAGTTCGTGAATACTTTAAGGTCGAACTTGAATTGAAACTTTATAATCCGGCGGGTAATGTATGAAGACATGGTTGCCGTTCATGTCGAGATCTTCCAGCGGAGTTTCGATTTTAAAGTCGAATTTCTGCATCATCCGAACCAGGAAAATAAAGATCTCCGTCTGAGCGAGTTGACGACCCAAGCAACTCCTTTGTCCAACATTAAACGGAATGACTGCGTCGGATTTTTTGAATTTTCCGTTCTCATCTATGTGTCTTTCTGGTCGAAATACTTCGGGGTTTTTCCAGCGTACAGGGTCGTGGTGAACCGACCATATGTTTGGCATCACGATTGTACCTTTCGGGATACGATATCCCGCCGCTGTCCCAACGGCTGACGTTTTCCTCATTGTACCGAAGTTGACGACAGGTCTGTACCGGAAAACCTCCTGAATTACAGCTTGAGTGTACGGTAGATTGATCATATCATCAAGCTTAACACGACCGGTTACGTTTGTGTCGATTTCCGCTTTTAGCTTTTTAGCAATTTCAGGATAGGTGTGGATGAGCAGAAGAGCCCATCGCAATGCAGTGGCCGTCGTATCTGTCCCACCCAAGAAAAGCTCCTTCACGTAGTGGAAAAGTTGGTATTTGTTCCACCAGGACGCAGTTTCGTCGTTGTCATTGGGATCATCACTTGATTTAGCTGAAAAAACGTGTGCACATTAAACAACGTTTATTATGTGTCATCCTTTTAATTAAGGGCAAATTTGTCGAGAATTTGTGTGTATAATTTATTGATCACAATTTATTGATATTTTGTAATAGATTGCAGCTTAATATACTAGTGTGTTATTATAAAGAAATGTAAAATAGACCTTGTGTTTAAAGTTTAAGCACCCAGAAGAATTAACCCAAACTTAATAATGGGAAGACAAATCAGTCCAAATTCACCAGTTGTGTCTTTATCTGCCATTTTACACTGTGCTTCCTTCATCTTAGCAATGAAACAGTCGATGAAATCCCGGCAAGAATTCTCGTTGTAAGTCGCCTCGTGTTCCTCGATGGCGTTGGTGATCATATTCCACATCGGCGCCCTTTCCTTCTTCACGTTATCGATCTTTCCCTTCCACGGCGGGATAAACCTACGCAAAGTAAAACGGCTTCAGGATATGAATAGGTCAATTTGCTATTTTTTTGCAACTTAAAACACCATATCTTTACAGTCGTCCGGTTATATTGGAACTATTGCCGTGTGTTACAACCGATAGAGACAGTGCTTTAATATTTTCTGAGCACAAAAAAATGTTTTGAATATCCTTTCCCCTATTTTTATATTATCCCGAACGATGGTCCGTCGCGACTATTATACTATAGGATAGGATAGGATATTCATGTTTTATCCCCGTGAATGGGAAAACCCCAGGGGTTATCACACGGGCAATCGTCAGATCACCTCGCGCCCATCGTCGGGTTACCGGAGCTATTGCAGTGTGTTGTATGTGATAGACATGTTCCTTCAATTTGGTAGAACCCATTAATCCGCTGGGTTCAGGCAATGTCCGTAAAGTGCCTTGCCCAAGGACACAACCGACTAGCTAGCGACCAGTTTCGCACCTGCAACCTTTCGATTGAAAGGCGACGCACTTAACCGCTAGACCATCGGGCCGGACATATACCGCTTACGGAAGAATACGACTTCCATTTTTAAATACCCTTTTCATCACCATTTCACAAGTTACTAGCACAGCTTTTGTTCTTAGTGACACTAAAAAAATAGACATCAAGGGAATTTGTATAGGGCAAAATAAAACACAGCAAAGATAACGGTATAACAAAAATTTGTAGTCCCCACTCACCTTAAAAAGGGGGCAAAATAAAAGAGAGCAAAGGGGAATTGGTGGCCACATTCGAAAAGAAGTCGTAACGTCACCAGCAGTTTTGGATCGTCGTATTCGAACCTTTTTCCGAACACTAGCACGCCAATAATGTTGGTAACAGCAGGTGTGATGTGTTTCATACAATCAAACGGTTGACCTTAAAATAAAATCTCATACAGGTAAACTATTTTCCTTCAAGAAAATACAAATGAACTTTGGCAACATTTGTATTGGCACAAATGTATGAATCAAGCATCCAAATGCATTTTGGTCTAAATTAAAACTGTCCTAGTGTTACTATTCATTTGACAATACTTTGTTTTTTTCGTTTCCTTTTTAAAACAGAAGTATACCATATTCTCTTTGGTTAAAAACGACGACAAATCAGCTACAACATTTCATTCCGCCGTTCAATTAAAACTAAGGATTATCAATACTACATGCTGAATGGATAGCACGACCGTTACGAATACACAATTTTACACAAAAAATGGTCTTGGGACGGGACTCATCGCTGGCTCGATTTCGGAAAAAAAAAGATTACAAAAACACTATTTTTTTAACCGAGCCCAGTTTCGAACCGATGATGGGCTGGGCAGTAGGACCGTTTTTTTAATATAAATCGGTATATGTATCGGTCGCGCAAACCATGTCCGCTGAATATATTGGTGGATTAGTGTGCCGCCTTTCAGGAGATCAGTTGTTGTAACGAAGCTTATCGCTAGCTGGTTGGTTGTGCTCTTGGGTAAGGCACTTTGCGGCCATCGCAATAAGGGAATTAATGGGTTGAACTAAAATAACAGAAACGCCCCAATTATACAACACAGATTCGAAAACTAAACCGTCGGCGCGACTATTCGGACGCTAACCGTGGGAAAATCCTTTAACGTAGTCCCCCTGATAGACACACAATCATCTAACAACAGTACCTCCGTGTTTTGCCATCTCAGCGCACATAAGCTCAGCTTCTTCCAGTATCTGTGGTCCCAAGCACTTTCTCCCCACCCCGAATTCGTGAAGAGTGATTATCCCAAACCGTCGCTGAGAACGCCAAACTGATCCGTAGTCCAGGAACCCGAGCCCAGCATCCCCGGCTGTAAATTTGGTGATAAACGTATGTTGACGACCTGTATAAGGAAATCAGAGGGTCATATTTTGGGAGAATTGCAGAATATGAAACATATCTTAAATCTCAGTAATTAAACGTACCCCTGTAAAAAAAGACTGTCACTTACAATCCCAGCAAGTGGGATAGGATATTCAAGTTTTCCCCGTGAATAAGAAAACCAAGGGGGTTAACACACGGCCAATCGTCAGATCACCTCGCGCCCATCGTCGGGTTACCGAAGCCAGACGCACTATAATCTACCACTAATAAGTCGGAAGTAAAACAATATTTAAGAAACCAAAACTTGATGACACTTTTAAGAATATTTGCCATTATATAGTCTATGTGTGCAGAAATGTATTAATTCAGGGGGAATTTTTAACAGACCATGCAGACCCTAAAACAAGATAAATTGTGTGGGTTGATAAAAATACAACATACAAAACGCCTAAGCTACAAAGTAAACTTAAGGAAAATTCGGTATGTTCATTGCATTATTACTGTTCCAGTTCATAGGCAATCGGTTAATTTTTAACGGTCAAAAGTAACACTGGTCATGTAAGGTTACTTTAGGTCATTGTGCTTTTAACTATGTTTAACTGGGTTGCGGCGTTAAACAACAAATATTTGCTGGTAGAAAATACCCAGCAGCAATATTAAATTGCTTCCATTTATATCTTATATGGACCTCAAATACCACCAATGGTCGTAAAATAAAATAAACACCATAAAAATATCGATATTGTTCCTGGTTATTTGTCGCGGTGAGCCGTGATAAAATAGGTGGTATGTTGGTAAAAATTGGAAGCAAATATAATGACATAGAAGAGCTATATGTCATTAAAAAGATGCAGACAGTGAATGGGGTCACACAACGCTATTGCAATGCCTACCCTCCAAAGATTAACAATCGTTCTCTAATAATGAAGAAGTTGCACACACAAATATTTTTATATCATAGGCCTACCCGTGATGGAATGTAATAGATATGAAAACACGTCATACCTTGTTAGATGTGAAAAAAGTCGGGCTTAGATAAAATGAAATAGAAATGAAAAAAAACATAGATGAAATAAAATAGAAATAAAAACAAGTCATACACAGATGAAATGAAATAGAAATGAAAAACAAGTCATACCTGAGGATATGTGTCCTTGTTTTATCATCGTCTCTTTGATCGCTTGTAGAGAGTTGATCATAACGACGTTCTGCGTCGCATATTTTACGTAAAATACATCTCCGTATGTTTTACTCCATTCCATAATGGTTTTGGCGGGCTGGGGCCCTAGAAAGGGTAAACACCCGAGTAAAGGGACGCCGTCAAAACCCGGAGGATAATTGCGCGGCTTACGAATGGGCTTCCAAAACAGCAAAGCCAAAATAAAGCAACCAAGGACAAAAAGAAGAAACATGATTAATTTTTAATACTCTGAAATGAATGATACTGGTTATTGTTGATTTTAAGTCACCTTCACGAGGCTAGTTATGCCATCTTCGACTTTTCTACCTTATAAGCTTATGACAGGCAACAAACAGTCTTTAAACGAGTATCTGGCGACAAGTTATAGTAGTCTGTACTCTGTAAACAACACATGACACAAGCCAAATATTTTCTTGTAAAACCAACCCCAATGTACTTTTAACCTATGCCAATACAATTTAAAAAACTTATTTTTGCTTTAAAAATAAAAATATGTAACTGTTAACAGTTCTTAAAAATGCTGTGGCGTCCACTCAAAACTAAACTGCCGCTAAATCCACTTTGAAAACTATTCTAAAGTCAAATACCCGCACGGGCGAAAGCAATCAACCATTTTTACGCCACTTCGCAGATATAATAATTGCGAGACGAAGAATAGAGCAAGTAAAATAGTTCGCTGGACGTTTTAATCTGTTATCTTTTTAAAGTATTTTAAGATATGTTGCCCTGTTGAATCTAAAACATAGACTAGGCCTATATTGTTTTCAAAATGGGAAAATCCTATATATATATTGTCATTTCCACAAATAAAATACATAGGTATTTGTTTAGCTGATAATGTTAGACTATCGTCGGCTAATTTGTTAAGGTAGCATGTTATTCGTAGCGTGTAGACTTTGTTAACGAAAACTTAAAAAAAAAACTTTTGTTGTATGTCGGTCGGGGGTGCATATTTACATTCAGACAGAGTCTACATGGTTTGTGTCGAAAGATAACCTTCACAACTAGTATTAATATGTATATCTGAAGATAGGTTCCTGTTCCAATTAATAGTAGCCCACTTGGTAGAGTTAGTTTAATCTAATAAACCAGTAGGTTCCGGTATTTTTCGCTAAATTCTAGTCACATTAAACAATCTACTGGTTTCGAAAACATTACATTGACGTTGGACAATCGTTAACAAACGTTCAGTTTTAAATCACCGTTGTTATATAGGATATCACATGAACGCATTGGATAAATGGGTACTGCTAAACTGAAAGAACGTCTTAATCATATGCAACACACTGAATTAGCTCTGGTAACCCGACGGTGAGCGCTAGGTAATCTGACGGTTGTGATAACCCATGACCAAGGGTCGAGAAATAAAATTATATGAGCCGTATAAATATTTTGAAGGGGACTGCCAGATTTGGAAGATTATTTTGTCCGACAGATAAGGAATGTCCGTGTGTCGCCAAGCGCTATAAGTTTAACCAAATAAGTTAGTTATTCATTTTTTTTATGAACATATCAGCTGTTTCCTATAAAAGAATAACTATTAAAAAATTAAACCAAGTAAGACGAAATGCGTCCCCTTTAGGTGTAAAATAGAAATCTATAATTAACATTTTACTTCAGTTACAATTAATAGTTGTAGGTCAATAGCTTAGTAAAAATGGCAACAGAAGTAAGGCGAGGTGTAAAGTTAAAAAAACTTCTGCAATTTTTTTTATAACCATACGTACATACAAAAACATTTCGTATGCCACCAACACGCAAATCAACATTCTGACTTACATACGTTCTCGTGTGCATAATAAAGTTGCTACATGTACTCGTGAATTTATTTATTATTGATTCACCCGATCCGTCCAAAAAGTACCGCTTAGATCGGGCTGTGTTACGTTTTTAAAGCCGCTATAAGCGGACTGTGTTACTAACATGGTAACATGTGTTACGTTTTGCAATTTTAAGCGAGACAGTTTCTAACACAGCGTCACATCACGTGACGCAAAGGCGATGTAAACAGTAGTGCTTTCGTACCAGTTTTTTTGTACAATTTAGTTTCGAATAACATTATGCTGAGCAAGAAATCGTGTTTGTTCGTTTTTAAAGTTGGGTAAGTACGTAGTCAGACATTTATTTAATGGGTTAAATTGGTCGCACAACTGAATTTCTAGAGAAGCTTACAGCTATTGCCCGAACTGAAAAGTTTGGTATTTTAATTCTTATCCACCATAGGTGAGGTTTAGTGTGTGCGTCTCATTCCCCAGCAACATATATAACAAAAACTTTATGCTTTTTTGATTTATCTCCACTCTTTGAGGGAAACCAAATGTTGTGCTACTAGATCCATAATAGCCTACTGTTTGTTATGCCTACTAAACCTGTAACATACCTGTTACCAATCTATTTTCATGTGTATCTGGGGTATGCATGGGGGTATGTTGCCCTGTATATGTTGTATGCATGGGGGTATGTTGCCCTGTATTTGTGGTATGTCTGGGGTAGTATTGCCTTGTATTTGTCATATGCCTTGGATTGTGTTGCCCTATATTTGTCCCATGGCTGGGGTAGTGTTGTCCTGCATTTATAGTTTGCCTGGGATAGTGTTGCACTGTATTTGTGGTATGCTGAGATTGTGTTGCCCTATATTTGTCCCATGGCTGGGGTAGTGTTGTCCTGCATTTATAGTTTGCCTGAGATTGTGTTGCCCTGTATTAGTTGTATGCCTGTGGGGTGTGTTGCCCTGTATTTGTCGTATGCCTGGGATTGTGTTGGCCTGTATTTGTCGTATGTCTGGGGTAGTGTTGCCGTTTATTTGTTGTATGCCTGGGGGTAGTGTTGTCCCTGTATTAGTCGTATGCCTGGGGGTGTGTTGCCCTGTATTAGTCGTATGCCTGGGGGTGTGTTACTGTGTTGCCCTGTATGCATTGTATGCCTGGGGTTGTGTTGCCCTATATTTGTTGCATACCTGGGGTAGTGTTGCCCTGCATTTGTCGTATGGCTGGGGTTGTGTTGCCCTGTATTTGTGGTATGCTTGGGGTAGTGTTGCCTCATATTCGTCGCATGCCCGGGGTAGTGTTGCCCTGTATTTGTCAGTATGCTTGGGGTAGTGTTGCCGTATATTTGTGTTATGCCAGGGGTAGTGTTGCCGTATATTTGTGGTATGCCCAGGGTGGTGTTGCTCTGTAGGCCTATTTGTGGTATGCCTGGGGTGGTGTTGCCCTGTATTTGTGGTATGCCTGGGGGTGTGTTGCCCTCTATACATGGTATGCCTGGGGTAGTGTTGCCCTATATTTGTCGCATGCCTGGGGTAGTGTTGCCCTATATTTGTCGCATGCCTGGGGTTGTGTTGCCCTATATTTGTAGCATGCTTGGGGTAGTGTTGCCCTGTATTTGTCGTATGGCTGGGGTTGTGTTGCCCTGTATTTATGGTATGCCTGGGGTAGTGTTGCCCTATATTTGTTGCATGCCTGGGGTAGTGTTGCCCTGTATTTGTTGCATATGCTTAGGGTATTGTTGCCGTATATTTGTGGTATGCCCAGGGTGGTGTTGCCCTGTATTTGTGGTATGCCTGGGCTGGTGTTGCCCTGTATTTGTGGTATGCCTGGGGTGGTGTTGCCCTGTATTTGTCATATGTGTGTGGTTGTGTTGCCCTGTATTAGTTGTGTGCCTGGGGGTGTGTTGCCCACTATACATGGTAT
>CH002173.1:91596-104685 GCA_000149265.1 Ciona savignyi | reverse complement strand
TCTTTTTGTTATCCCATAGTGACTTGTTGACTGTGTTGTTTTGGCATGGGTGCAAAAGTTTATCATCGTGGTAAAATCGTCATTATTTTTGTAAAATGCTAATTATCTTGGTAAAATCTTCATCATATTGGTAAAATGGTTATCATTAGGGCTGCGAAAAATTAACGGTTAACCACGGTTAACCGTTTTTATGGTTAACCGGCACGTCAAATTTTAACCGTTTAACCGTTTTTTAACGTTACTTTACCGCCCACATTTAATTGGGCGTAATTGCGTTTTAATAATCTTCAAATATACATAACTCCACTCACACGTTGATTGTTTCATTATTACGTAATATAAGCAACCATTCACACGTCGATTGTTTGATTGTCAACGTAATATACGCACCATTCACACGTCGATTGTTTGATTGTCAACGTAATATAAGCAACCATTCAGACGCTGATTGTTTGATTTTTAACTCAATATTACGCATTACAATCAAAGTTATACTATGTGTCTTAAGGTGACGTTTAAAAACTATTAAAGTAACACATAAATAAGACCCGATAATGCCGGTAATCACGCGCGTTATTTCTTTGCTGCCCTTTACGGCTGCCTGAACTTTTTTGCCAAAAACGGTGCCGATTTGATGGTAGTTTAAAGAAAATCGGTTAACGGTTAACCGATTATTTTTACATCAGTTAACCGTTTTTTAAATTAACCGTTAATTCGCAGCCCTAGTTATCATATTGGTAAAATGGTTATCAAAAATTTATTTTAATGGTCATTTTCTACAATGGACAAAAACACATACAACAATAGCGATGTCATAATACAATTTATTTTATAGAAGTACCATAGAAACAATACGTTTGAATCAAAATTATATAAATAAAACTCATTTTGATTCACTATGACAACTTAATTTCTGGTAGAACCAAAACGTAATTTCGAATTATTTCTTAATTTAAAAAATGGACTTCTCTAAATAAAGTAAATAGACATGGTGGGTATGTTTACTGTTAAAAGATGAAATGAACTTTAATATCTTGCTTAGACCTATTCCTTCAGGGAAATTGTTGTTCAGTTGTGCGTCATATACTTTCCATGAACCTTTCAGTCACTTAATCATACAGTGAAATGCAAATAGGGAATTACTAATAGTTCTATCTTTATGGAACTAGTAACCAAGTCACATCTGACCACTGATATATATGCTGGTATAATGGCTTAATATAGTGATTATATACATTGTGATAAAGTTATCTGATGACTGATTCTAAACCAAGTTGATAAAGCTCTTGTACAGTAGAATTGTATGGCAATCCAACCTAGCATTGTAGCATCAAACATAAAAACATAACATGATAATTTAAACAGTAAGCATAACATTATGCTAATAAAGCTTAACATAACAGCAATTAAACATACCAATGGCCAACCTAGTATAGGGGTTGGCAACCTGCGATTTTTCCATCCTTCAGATATGGTTCTTATTAATTTAATTGCTACTGCAGCGACCACTTATAAGTTTAATACCCATACATAAGTAAAACAAAAAGAAGAACACTCTCTTCTTTATCTCACACAGTGTTGTTTTCCTTTTTTCAAAAGGATTATTTGTTTTGCAGCTTTTAGTGATTTATAATTAGTGGAATATCGGTTAAAATGATTCTTTAAGTGCAAAAGGTTGTCCACCCCCCACCTAGCATGTACTTCATACTACTGTTTGCTGTTCTTCTTTTTCTAGAAGGCAATATAGCAACATTGAGATTTTAAATACCTAAACTTCGTTCAAACTTTTGCTAAAACTATTTTTTTAACTAAACACCATTTTTTCGTGATTTAGACATATCTTATACTTAACTCTACTAAGCTGTAAACGCAATTAAACTTTCAAAACTTGTGCCAAAACTGTTCCTTTTTTTTAACAAAACATATTTTTTGGGTGATTTAGAAATCCGATGTGCGGGGGGTAGACCAAACAACGTTGGCTAACATATTGTCCCAACTGCCCGATAACCCCCCAGCAAGTATTATCAAGGAAATGTTGCATCAGAACAGCACTCAACATTTAGAGGATGATGGTAAGCATTTTTTTACGTTTTTTTCATAATGTACTTTAAATTGTTGGATATTGGTGTATTTTTTATTACTTGTTGAATTTAAATACCTTGGTTATTGGTGTATTTTATCATAAAAACTTAAAAATTATAAGAAATTATTTTTTTTTACATCACCACTTTTTCCCTAATGTATCCTTAAATATTGGCTATCAGGGTATTTTAAAATCGCTAGATGTTAAACTCACCAAGATATAGTATGCAGCATATAAAAAAATAATCCATTGTCAAAGAACATAGTCTCAGGTGTCATTTAGTCTGTTTCGTTAGAAAATCTCTTGTGGGATTTACCATCTGTTTCCAGCACTTTTTAAAAGTTGATCGGTTGCTTAAGTATTAGAAACATGAATTTTACCTTTGTAACATAACCCCACCGGTATCTAGTTCAAATAAAACAAAAGGACGTGAATCACCTACCGATGTATTGTTCTTACACTGGTATGCCAGGTCCATGTCTTGGTAGTACACCAGGACCAGGAATGTAGGCCCAAGAGGCCCTAAATTTAACTAAGGACATTGTAGTAGTATCGGGGATATTTTTGTTTACTTGTGGTGTATTAAGTAAACAACTATACTTACATTTAGAAAAGTAATTTTGAAATTTTACTTATAATATTATATGGAATTTTATGTGCTTTATTATTTAAGAGAATTGCATACATAACATTAGTAGGGAAAACTCTTCCACCATTTCACATAGAAACAAACATGGCCACTCACATAGAAACAAACAACAAGATTTTAACATCAACACCAACCCAACAGTTGCATCTCGAGGCAGCAGCAGTTCCGGCTATCTTACCCCCTCTGGTGGCTCGGCTGGCGATCTGCAAAGCATGAACGTCTCGTCCAATCTTACTCCTGCCAAGAAAATCTTCTCAAAAAGCACAAGAAGTATGTGAAAGTTTTGTTTTTAATTTTTTTTAATTTTAGTAATTTTATTTTATTTTATTTTTTTAAGAAAACAGTGTTGTACTTTTTTTCTGTCAAAATTGGACATTTTGTGTGTATCGCAACACTGTTAAGTTATGCTTCAGTCGACTAATGCCCGCTATTACACCTTTACCCATAAGTACAGGCGCCTATAAGTGCATACCCACTTTTTAATCTAATAATCAAATTCACTTTTATTCCAGTAAAGAATCGTTCATCACCACGTAGAGAGGACCAGATGGAGGTTGGGGAAGATGTGGGAGCTGGAGGTGAGTTCTTCAAATTTAAACATACAGTGTCTATATCAGGGGTGGAAACAATTTTCTAATCGAGGGGGGGGGGGGAATTATTGTATTCTTAGACTGGTGGGACAGTTGAGTGATCCCCCACTCACATATAGTTTGTTACTGTGGATAAAACATTAAACTAAGAAAATATGGTGTACTGGTTAAAAGCACAAAACAATATTGCGTCAAGTGACGCATAAATGTGTCCATGGCATCATAATATAGCTGTGACATTGCTATCTGGCGAGCCAAAATGGAAGACCCGCTAACCGGATTTGTCCTGTGGGTCGTAGTTTGCCCATGTTTGGTCTACATGATGCCAAGATATATAATAAGGTTTTCCAAGATATACATGTTAGTACAGTCTTATTTTCGGAAACATGGAAACACAGCTTTATCTTGTTCCATCAATAAATCTCCTCATGCATCAGTCAGGTTACTAAATTAATCACAGTGTTGTTTTATGGGTGCTAGTAAGCTTTATTGCCAAACATTCTAAAAAAATGGGAAGTTTATATATGATTTAAAATACTACTTATATATCTTTGGTCTTACAATAAATAAACAGACATAATGTTTTCTTTGGAGCATAGTACATAAATTTGTTACAAATCAACTGGTAAAAAATACCTTTAAATAAAATGTATCATTTTTTTAGGCTAAGAATGCTAAGTGCAGGAATTTTGTACTCAGAAACACCTGTCTGATTTATTTTAATAATTTTTATCTTTTTTCTTGATGTCTCTTCAATCCTAACAACAGATTGTCCAGATTATCAAACTTTTTGTCTTAAAAGGCACAGTTTGTTTATCAAACTTTTTGTCTTAAAAGGCACTTTGGAAATATGGCATTTTGTATATTGTACACACGGCTAATTTGGATCAGTCAAGCACAATTTTAGCCCTACTGATGATTATCCTATAGTTTATCTTTTTAGCCATTAAATGTTTACTTTTGAGGACAAAATTGTAAAGCAAGAAAATATAACCCCCTGACATTTCAATACCTTGTGTCCCAAGACCCACTGACATTTCAATACCTTGTGTCCCCAAGACCCCCTGACATTTCAATACCTTGTGTCCCCAAGACCCCCTGACATTTCAATACCTTGTGTCCCAAGACCCACTGACATTTCAATACCTTGTGTCCCCAAGACCCCCTGACATTTCAATACCTTGTGTCCCCAAGACCCCTGACATTTCAATACCTTGTGTCCCCAAGACCCCCTGACATTTCAATACCTTGTGTCCCCAAGACCCCTGACATTTCAATACCTTGTGTCCCCAAGACCCCCTGACATTTCAATACCTTGTGCCCCCAAGACCCCCTGACATTTCAATACCTTGTGTCCCCAAGACCCCTGACATTTCAATACCTTGTGTCCCCAAGACCCCTGACATTTCAATACCTTGTGTCCCCAAGACCCCTGACAATTTCAATACATTGTGTCCCCAAGACCCCTGACATTTCAATACATTGTGTCCCCAAGACCCCTGACATTTCAATACCTTGTGTCCCCAAGACCCCTGACATTTCAATACCTTGTGTCCCCAAGACCCACTGACATTTCAATACCTTGTGTCTCCAAGACCCCTGACATTTCAATACCTTGTGTCCCCAAGACCCCCTGAAATTTCAATACCTTGTGTCCCCAAGACCCCCTGACATTTCAACACCTTGTGTCCCCAAGACCCCCTGACATTTCAATACCTTGTGTCCCCAAGACCCCTGATATTTCAATACCTTGTGTCCCCAAGACCCCTGATATTTCAATACCTTGTGTTCCCAAGACCCCCTGACATTTCAATACCTTGTGTCCCCAAGACCCCTGACATTTCAATACATTGTGTCCCCAAGACCCCTGACATTTCAATACATTGTGTCCCCAAGACCCCTGACATTTCAATACCTTGCGTCCCCAAGACCCCCTGACATTTCAATACCTTGTGTCCCCAAGACCCCTGACATTTCAATACCTTGTGTCCCCAAGTTCCCCTGACATTTCAATACCTTGTGTCCCCAAGACCCCTGACATTTCAATACCTTGTGTCCCCAAGACCCCTGACATTTCAATACCTTGTGTCCCCAAGACCCCTGACATTTCAATACCTTGTGTCCCCAAGACCCCTGACATTTCAATACCTTGTGTCCCCAAGACCCCTGACATTTCAATACATTGTGTCCCCAAGACCCCTGACATTTCAATACATTGTGTCCCCAAGACCCCTGACATTTCAATACCTTGCGTCCCCAAGACCCCCTGACATTTCAATACCTTGTGTCCCCAAGACCCCTGACATTTCAATACCTTGTGTCCCCAAGTTCCCCTGACATTTCAATACCTTGTGTCCCCAAGACCCCTGACATTTCAATACCTTGTGTCCCCAAGACCCCTGACATTTCAATACCTTGTGTCCCCAAGACCCCTGACATTTCAATACCTTGTGTCCCCAAGACCCCTGACATTTCAATACTTTGTGTCCCCAAGACCCCTGACATTTCAATACCTTGTGTCCCCAAGACCCCTGACATTTCAATACCTTGTGTCCCCAAGACCCCTGACATTTCAATACCTTGTGTCCCCAAGACCCCCTGACATTTCAATACCTTGTGTCCCCAAGACCCCCTGACATTTCAATACCTTGTGTCCCCAAGACCCCTGACATTTCAATACCTTGTGTCCCCAAGACCCAATGACATTTCAATACCTTGTGTCCCCAAGACCCCTGACATTTCAATACCTTGTGTCCCCAAGACCCCCTGACATTTCAATACCTTGTGTCCCCAAGACCCCTGACATTTCAATACCTTGTGTTCCCAAGACCCCCTGACATTTCAATACCTTGTGTCCCCAAGACCCCCTGACATTTCAATACCTTGTGTCCCCAAGACCCCCTGACATTTCAATACCTTGTGTCCCCAAGACCCCTGACATTTCAATACCTTGTGTCCCCAAGACCCAATGACATTTCAATACCTTGTGTCCCCAAGACCCCTGACATTTCAATACCTTGTGTCCCCAAGACCCCCTGACATTTCAATACCTTGTGTCCCCAAGACCCCTGACATTTAAATACCTATGTGTCCCAAGACCCCTGACATTTCAATACCTTGTGTCCCCAAGACCCAATGACATTTCAATACCTTGTGTCCCCAAGACCCCTGACATTTCAATACCTTGTGCCCTCAAGACCCCTGACATTTCAATACATTGTGTCCCCAAGACCCCTGACATTTCAATACATTGTGTCCCCAAGACCCCTGACATTTCAATACATTGTGTCCCCAAGACCCCTGACATTTCAATACCTTGTGTCCCCAAGACCCCTGACATTTCAATACCTTGTGTCACCAAGACCCCTGATATTTCAATACCTTGTGTCCCCAAGACCCCTGACATTTCAATACCTTGTGTTCCCAAGACCCCTGACATTTCAATACCTTGTGCCCCCAAGACCCCTGACATTTCAATACCTTGTGTCCCCAAGACCCAATGACATTTCAATACCTTGTGTCCCCAAGACCCCCTGACATTTTAATACCTTGTGTCCCCAAGACCCCTGACATTTCAATACCTTGTGTCCCCAAGACCCCTGACATTTCAATACCTTGTGTCCCCAAGACCCCTGACATTTCAATACATTGTGTCCCCAAGACCCCTGACATTTCAATACCTTGTGTCCCCAAGACCCCTGACATTTCAATACATTGTGTCCCCAAGACCCCCTGACATTTCAATACCTTGTGTTCCCAAGACCCCTGACATTTCAATACCTTGTGCCCCCAAGACCCCTGACATTTCAATACCTTGTGTCCCAAGACCCCTGACATTTCAATACCTTGTGTCCCAAGACCCCTGACATTTTAATACCTTGTGTCCCCAAGACACCCTGACATTTCAATACCTTGTGTCCCCAAGACCCCCTGACATTTCAATACCTTGTGTCCCCAAGACCCCCTGACATTTCAATACCTTGTGTCCCAAGACCCCTGACATTTCAATGCCTTGTGTCCCCAGGACCCCTGACATTTCAATACCTTGTGTCCCCAAGACCCCTGACATTTCAATACCTTGTGTCCCCAAGACCCCTGACATTTCAATACCTTGTGTCCCCAAGACACCCTGACATTTCAATGCCTGGTGTCCCCAAGACCCCCCTGACATTTCAATACCTTGTGTCCCCAAGACCCCATGACATTTCAATACCTTGTTGGTCCCCAAGACCCCCTGACATTTTCAATACCTTGGGTGTCCCCAAGACCCCTGACATTTCAATACCTTATGTCCCCAAGACCCCTGACATTTCAATACCTTGTGTCCCCTGCAGATATCCTCACCCACGGTGGGAACCAGCCAGACAGCACCGAAGTGGTTCTCGTGATTCAGCTCAGCAACTCCTCGGCATCTGAGCAGCTTCCTGGAACTTTGTCCGAGTCCGAGGTGAGAGAATAAAATAAAAAAACAAAGTGAGAGAATAAAAAGAAATAACAAATTAAGAGAATAATAAAAAAAAAATTAAGAGAATAAACTAAGTGAGAGAATAAAAAGAAATAACAAATTGAGAGAATAATAAAAAAAAAATTGAGAGAATAAACTAAGTGAGAGAATAAAATAAAAAAAAACAAATTGAGAGAATAAACTAAGTGAGAGAATAAAATAAAAAAACAAATTTAATCACAACAATCTGGACTACCTGCTTCCTTCCCTCTACCATATTGCTTTACAGGATGCATTAATTACAGTGACCATAATGTTGTGTTATTGGCAGCCAGTAATAAGCCAAGTGTAGATGACAATATTAGCGCAGCTATGCTTTAATCTTGGCACCAACAACACCCAATACTGCACACTTTTCTTTAAGGCTTAGTGTAATAGTGTATTTTTTTTTATAAACAAATAATTATTTGTTTTATTTGTGTTTAGCGACCACGTCTAATTACAGCGAAATTTAATAACTTATTGCTTTTTAAACGTGTTCTAACGACTGTCGTTATGCCTTTTTTTCCCGTTTTCCATTTTTTTCCATAGTCCTGCTTCATGTTTTCATTGTGGAAACAAAAAATAAAGTAAACTAACGAAACTAATACCCAGGTGATGGAGTTCCAAGCCACACAGAACATCGCTCCACACTCATCGAACATGGAGGCGGTCTCTTTGGACGATGCATCGCTTACTGAGGCTGATGGACTCGAAAAACGATCGAGATTCTCACTTTACTCTGGAGGTAATATCAAACTCCTGCTTTATTTTGGGGAGTAATAATAAATTCCTGCTTTATTTTGGGGAGTAATAATAAATTCCTGCTTTATTTTGGGGAGTAATAATAAATTCCTGTTTATTCCGAAGGTAATAATAAATTGCTGCTTTATTTTGGGGGTAATAATAAATTCCTGCTTTATTTTGGGAAGTAATAATAAAATTCTGCTTTATTCTGGAGGTAATAATAAATTCCTGCTTTATTTTGGGGGTAATAATAAATTCCTGCTTTATTTTGGGGGGTTATAATAAATTCCTGCTTTATTTTGGGGAGTAATAATAAATTCCTGCTTTATTTTGGGGGGTAATAATAAATTCCTGCTTTATTCCGAAGGTAATAATAAAATGCTGCTTTATTCTGGAGGTAATAATAAATTCCTGCTTTATTTTGGGTGGTAATAATAAATTTTTGCTTTATTCTGGAGGTAATAATAAATAACTTCTTTATTCTGGAGGTAATACCAGATTAGAGGTTCTTTAACTTTTAAAGCAGCCGCCCCTTTACCCTAATCCTTGTAATTTGCGCCTCACCTAATATTAAGCAAGTATAAATAACAGCCCTGTAAATACCTCTGCCAATATGTATTACTAACCTTAAAATGGCACTAAATAGCACTTAAACCTTAAAATGGTAGTGGACAATTATGCTGCAATTACATTATTTTTAACTTATATAAAAACACACCTGATTTTCTGTATCTGTTTATCTTAATTTCCTTTATGTCCTCTTTATGAACACAAAAACAAGATAATTCACGCCCTCCCAGTTTAAGAACCCCTGAACTTTATTTTTTATTCATGAAAGCCTGTTTTTTCCCCTTAAATATATGTCTTTTAACCCTACATTCCTGGCGTTAGGAGCCTCTTAGGTCAAGATTCCTGCTCCAGACGTGTAATTCTTTACCTGATTTTAACAATATAATGTAACTTGTATTTTACCTTCAAAACTAAACCAAAAGTGATATTTTCCCAACTTCAGTGTCATATATGCCATAACCTTGCTGAGATATTGGTTTTTTAAGCCCCCCCTCATAGGGTCAGACTTGAGTGAGCCGGGTGAAGGCCTCCCCACCGAGGACGGGATCTCCAGGACTTCCGGCTCCTCCTCAATAGATCTCGATCAACAGGGGGAAGTCCCTGCTGATGACACAAGTAGCATCCATGCAGTCAGTTCCCATGGCAACCAGGTGAAAAAAATAAAATAATGACTTTTTTTAGTGGGGTGGGGGCAGTATTTTGGGGTGGTTTATGCAATTTTTGGTATTTTATGTGTATATTGGGGTTGTTGTGGGAGTTATGCAGTGTTTTTTCCGATCTCTTTTACTGATCTATTTTACGTTTTTTCAAATTGTTTTTTATGCCTTGCACTAAATTTATTAAGTGCCCTTACCCCCATGTTAAAAGATGATTGCAGATTATGACTACCAACTTCCCAACCAGGGTCCAAATAGGCTGAATATTTCTGAACAAATCCTGGTGCCAAAAATCACTGTTAGAATTTATTCTTTCAAATAAAAAACTAATTAACATTTCGCAACCGATTTTTATTCAACTGGTGTATAGGGGAATAAAAAACAAATCCCCATCATTTACTCCCATTCATAAAGCTTGCACACGTGAGCTCGCATAAAAGATTTAACCCCGTTACTCGTTACTAAGTATCGCTGGACAAATTCCAAAAATCTGTGTTAGTAACTCGAGAAAAATAAAAAAACTAATTAACATTTACCGCGACCGTTTTTTATTCAACTGGCGTAGGGGAATAAAAAACAATTTCTAGTTGTTTACTCCCATTTCTCAAATAAAACATTTACTCTCGTTAATCGTGAGCTTGCACACGCAAGTAAATTCTTACTCATCCAAAATTCGATGATTTCTGTCCCTGAATCCCATTGTTCCACCAGGATGAAGATGACGAGGACGGGAGGGGACCAGGAGAGCGTCACCCACGCCAACAACGACGAAGCACTCAAAGCTCTGCGGAGAAAACTACCGACATCTCGGTGGGGTTGGAGTTCTTCCCAATTATTCATATTTTTTTTGAAACATTGCATCGGATAGAACAACTATTCAAGCTTCATCAATGTCAGCTTTTACCGTTTTCGCTTTTTTCCCCTTTATATTGGCTGTAGTTTACAAACTGTATCTTGCAAAAAATGTGTATAATAATAAGTCACTTGCTTTCTTACCATCTTTAGTTAAGAAGTTGCCAAACTGTTTTTCAGTAAAACCAATTCATGGTCATCATTACACATTATGAACCCGCTATTGTGGATCTGCCATTCAATTCTGCCTCTGCCAGTTTTCAATAAGTTTTTTTCATTCACAGCGAAAGCATTGAGGACAAAATGCGAAAATTCGAGATCCGTCAAGAACTCGGGGTTCGTTTCGCCGACCCCGGGGTAACTGACCCCCGCCGAGATGAACCGGGGAACCCCCCAGCCCCAGTGGACGCACGGAGTGAGACGTGGAGCATGGATGTGTACGCTTCGGACTCTGAAGCCCCGACGGAGCAAGACTCGCAATCGGAGAGGTTGAACGAGATAGCTGAAGGTCCACCGGATAGATTAAGGTGAGATCTTTATTTCTACTACAACTAATGTGCAACTAATTTATTTCTACCTTTTATTTCTACACCACTAATTTATTTTTACTCAACTATTTTATTTCTATCACAACTAACGGTTGGTACTGTATAATTTTTACAGTTGTTGGACTGAGTGCAATTGTGCATCGCGGACATTTCGTAACACTGGATATTTAGCACAATTGGGATATTCTGTGCATTCTGAGATTCATTACATTGGTCAAACTCGGCAAACTCGGCAAACTTGGCACATTAGGCACATAAGGCACACTTGACACATACGGCACTTTCGACACACCTGGCACATTAGGCACATAAGGCACACTTGACACATACGGCACTTTCGACACACCTGGCACACTCGGCACTTTCGACACACCTGGCACACTGAGCACTTTCGACACACCTGGCACACTCGCACTTTCGACACACCTGGCACACTCGCACTTTCGACACACCTGGCACACTCGGCACTTTCGACACACCTGGCACACTCGGCGCTTTCGACACACCTGGCACACTCGCACTTTCGACACACCTGGCACACTCGGCACTTTCGACACACCTGGCACACTCGCACTTTCGACACACCTGGCACACTGGGCACTTTCGACACACCTGGCACACTCGGCACTTTCGACACACCTGGCACACTCGCACTTTCGACACACCTGGCACACTCGCACTTTCGACACACCTGGCACACTCGGCACTTTCGACACACCTGGCACACTCGGCACTTTCGACACACCTGGCACACTCGGCACTTTGGACACACCTGGCACACTCGCACTTTCGACACACCTGGCACACTCGCACTTTCGACACACCTGGCACACTCGGCACTTTCGACACACCTGGCACACTGGGCACTTTCGACACACCTGGCACACTCGGCACTTTCGACACACCTGGCACACTCGCACTTTCGACACACCTGGCACACTCGCACTTTCGACACACCTGGCACACTCGGCACTTTCGACACACCTGGCACACTCGGCACTTTCGACACACCTGGCACACTCGCACTTTCGACACACCTGGCACACTCGCACTTTCGACACACCTGGCACACTCGGCACTTTCGACACACCTGGCACACTCGCACTTTCGACACACCTGGCACACTCGGCACTTTCGACACACCTGGCACACTCGCACTTTCCACACACCTGGCACACTCGCACTTTTGACACACCTGGCACACTCGGCACTTTCGACACACCTGGCACACTCGCACTTTCGACACACCTGGCACACTCGCACTTTCGACACACCTGGCACACTCGGCACTTTCGACACACCTGGCACACTCGCACTTTCGACACACCTGGCACATACGACACATTCAATACACACAAAAAACCCGGCACACTAGGCACAAGTCATATAAAACAAATATCCATTGTTGATTAAACCTTCTACAAGATACCTTCTTCCTTGCTGCTCCTTGATGTAGTTGTTCAACCCAACCTCCACCCAGGGCGTCCAACAACGGAAGCATCAGCTCATTCCTGGCTCTTGCTCGAGATGAGGACTCCCGGAGCGACGTATGGAGCGTTGAGGTCCTCCCCAGCGACAGTGAACCTCCGGACATACGATCGGAAGACAGGCTCCAGGAACTGGAGTCGGAAACTGGGACGGCTGTAAGTTTTCGGAGGGTTTATCTGGGGTGGTGTTTCGTGTTTTTCACTGGAATTATGTTGATATTTTTCAATTGATGTTGTCGTGTTTTAAAGTGGAACTAAAACAGCAACATCTTATTAATATACAATACACTGCAACAGCTTGCACGTTAGTTATAAGATGTTAACCAGTGATAAATCTTTTACATATTTTCACCACCTGCCAGAATTAAAAAGACATATCTGTCCATCCATGTTTATAATAAAACAGATGAATCCGGGAAAAAGT
>CH002173.1:56235-69575 GCA_000149265.1 Ciona savignyi | reverse complement strand
TTTCCGACGCGACGCCTCCTTGTGGAGGGCGCTGACGCGGTTCTTTCGAAAGTTCTCGAATTCCATGATCTGTCTGACGACGTGGGCGAACACTTCCTCCACTTCGTGGTGCTCGCGAGCCGACGTCTCCACGAACCGGCAGTGCGACCATCGCTTCGCCAGCTGCCCGCCGTCCTCTTCCTCTACCGCCCTCTCGTGTTCAGCCAGATCGCGCTTGTTCCCAACCAACACTATAGGAACTTGCTCGCTGTGCGAAAGGAAAAGCGTAAGAACCGCTCTTTTGATCGAATGCTAAGCGCATCTGACTCGTATACAGCAGTACACAGAATATGATATTCATTTTTATCTGATGAATTGAAAAGCGCAAGGATGTTAATTATTAATACACCGCACGCACTGTCGGGTAACCGGAGCTATTGCAGTGTGTTGTGTTTAATTCACACGCTCCTTTAATATTTGTAAAACCCATTAATCTTGATAAGTTGAAGAAGTGTCCGTAAAGTGCCTTGCCCACATAGTTTCCATCCGTAAACCCTGCTACTGAAAGGCATCGTAGATTCTAGATTCTACTGATAAATCGGTAACAAATACACGGGTCGTGTAGCCCGGATGGTTAACGCGACCAAATACATATACCGACCTGTACATAACAAAATGATAAATAAAAGGCAACGCACCAAGCTAATTGACGGGATTATTTTAAAAACAACCTAGATACAATCCCATGAACGGATTCGAAACCAGTAATGACGGCCATAATGGCTTGGCAACAATAAATTTACGTCTTGTGTTGACATATGACGTAAAATCAAGTTTTTTTTGTATTAAAAATTGTAGCGCTGTTTTTTACAGGAATGACTACAGACTGAGCATAATATGATCGGGTGATTTACTCTTCCCATGTGTTCCCATAGCAAGTAACCTATAACCCTCACTTAGGTTGACTACATACTAATGCATCAAAAAGCTAGCTGGACGTTCTTCTCATTTAATATGCTTTAATTATGAACCATACACAATTCCACTGGATAAAGCAACACCTAACCCAGGGCCGCTAACGAGATAGCTGTTTTTTTAGACTAACCGGTCATTCATTTCAACAATACACCATATGGCGGAACTACATTCGAGGTTATTTTCTGCGTGTATGCACGGAGGCAGCAACGGACAATGCGGTTCAATCTGAGGCCAAATCCACACAAAACCTTTCATGCTGGTAAGCAAAAGTTCACACACAAGCGTGTAAAAAATGGAAGCTTATATGCGGGTCTAGCCTAGTGGAATTTCTACATGCAAAACCTAATATATATAATGAATACTATGTCTAACCGATTAGGCAGGTAGGTTGTTGCGCTGCCTTTCAAGGAATGCTAGTTTAAAACTGGTCACTAGGTATGCAGTTGTGATCTTGTGATTCGAGACATTGCCCTGAATCATATACAACACACTGCAATAGGTGCTGCAACCCGATGGGGGACATGAGGTAATCTGACAATTGACCATGTGTTAACTCTCATTGCGTTTTCCATCCACATGGATAAACATGAATATCATATCACTATCTGGTCACATACCATTTACTGCGATTCTCTATGTAATTTGTCAACAAAGCACATATGATCAGTATAAATAAATATAAACTGACAAGCCCACGCACCACTCACACCCACCTTAATTTATTTCGGACAATTTGCTCTCTAATCGATTTAACGTCTTCAAACGTAGTCGGGTCGATTATGGAGTAAACTAGAATGAACCCATCGCCTTTCCGAATGTACAAATCCCTCATTTGACTGAACTGGTCCATGCCGGCTGTGTCAATCAGTTCCAACATGCACTGCTCTCCGTCCAATGTGATTGTTTTTCTGTGGATTTCCTCGATGGTGGGTTCGTACCTGAGATGTGAGGGTGTTGATTTGTATATTGGGTTAGGATTTGTTTGGGTAAACGCAAGGTAAATCTGGATAGGATGGAATATTTATGTTTATTCCCGTAAATGGGAAAATGCAAGGGACGTTAACACGAGGGTAATTGTCAGATCACCTCCCGCTCAACGTTGGATTATCGGAGATATTGGAGTGTGTTGTAAGAGTGTGACGCTTCTGTGATGTTTTAATTTGGTAGAACTCAATAATGCACTGCGTTCCTTAGCCAAGAACACAACCTACTAGCGAGCGACTAGTTTCTAATCTGCAACCCTTCGGCTGAGAGGCGACCAACTAACCCACCAAGCTAATCAGTTGGATGATATTCGAACATAAAGGTCTCTGGGTGGGAAGGGCTTACTCATGGTATTAGGTAAGTGGGATAATGAAGGTCGTAATAATTTGCAGATTGCATCGTGCCCACCGTTGAGTAATAGCAGAGCAATTGCAGTGTGCATGATAGAGACGTTGCTTTAGCTTTTTAGGCAGTTTTATCTAACTAAATGGCTAGTGCGACCAATTCAAATGCTGAATTCATATAAACAAAGCTGTTTTGGTAACGAGCCAATTGCGGAAACGAAAAAAGTTAAAAAAAATCCTGAGCTTTGGACCCAACCAACCAATTTTAAATATTTTGTTTGCAAATTGTTTTAATTTTGCATAACTTGCGTCAGTTATTATTAATAACCTTGTTTTAATAATTTAATTTCCGTCCTTTTCTGATCTTGTTTTAAAATTTGTTTCACATGCTACGATAGGGGCAAAAAACTAAACTGAAATTGGCTTGTGTCCGATTTCGATTTAAACTGAAAGCAATTTTGGGCAGATTTTAATTACTATGTTTCGGTTAACGTTTTGATGCGCTACCACTCATGAAACACACTACAAATTTCATACATCTTTGTGACCACTTCAGCTAAATAACTTTATAGAAGTATACATTCGATACGGTTACGCAGCAGTTACATTTTTTATTTAACACCCAAGCAACAAAATAAACCGGTATCTGCAGCCAAACGGTAGCCTACAGTAATTAAACCTGTAGCTTACAGCCAAACGGGCGGATTTATTGCAACCCAATCCACGTGCGCAGAAGCGGACTAAAAACATCCGCTATCATCAAGGACCATTTAATTGCCACGAAACATCCGGTGCCGTCAATGCACGCGGGTTTGGAATGCAATTTATTTCTGGTATTTGTTTAATAGCATGAAACCATCCGTGTTTTTCAACTTAATCACATGCAATCGTTCTAAACTACAGTAGCTATGCCAAACTTATGTTTCTCGTTAATATGAATGTTATTTTCACTGACTGGAGAATAACACGTAGCATTGTAGAAAATGCATCTACACAAAAAACGCCGAACTAACGAACCGACTTAGTGTAGACTCAGTAACTTAATGGCATGCAATCGTTCAAAACCACAGTAACTATTTCTTTACTCGTGATACACTTTAATGTTGTTTTCACTGACTGGAGAATAACATGCAGCACTGCAAAAATGCATCTACACAAAACACGCCGCATTAACACCGACTTTGCGCAGACTCTGCATATAATTAACGGTTTCTGCAGAAACCTACATTACACTCGAAACTCGACAAAATCAGCGATGATAAAGCGTCAGTCATAACTATAAGAGTATTCTACAATAATAGGTCGCTGGGTAAAAACCACATAAAAGACAGGCCACACACAAACGCTTGCACACCGGCGGACAAATGTTTCATTGCAGCCAAGCAGTGTACTTGGGTCCGGTCATAGCGATGTTGCTTTTAAAATGCATTAGTTTAATGCCGGCTTGTCAAAAATATTTAATACGAGTAAACATTTCGCGTTTTGGCAAGATCTATCCGTTATAAATGGTATTCTTTTTTAAAATAAATAAATCTTTTAATGTATACGTCTTGTCACATTCGCCAATAAACAATTGTAAACCAAAAATTTTAGGTATAAATGATTGTATAAAAACATACACGTATCAGCATCTAAGTTTGTTATAGTAAAGATGCCAGTCATGTCAAATTAACTCGTAAATGATGCCAAATTATTTGGCCGAGATTTTTGGATTTGTCTTGATAAGAAAATTTAGCTATATACTTTAAGCATTTATAATTTAAAATTATTGCAAAATAATTGAAATGCGATTAAAAACACTTTCAGACCACCACGGCTAATATCGCAGATTTGACTATTGAATACCTAGCAACCAAACTATGTATAACATATACCATTAATGTCAGACGTCCTTTCAAAAACGGATGTAGCTATTACGACGATATTACGCAAGTCATAACTCTTCTGAAGCGGCGTATTAGTCATATAAGCTATCATCTGCGTCATTTTATAAGCCCAAGCAAGCATTCTGACATAGTAGCATAGATTCAAAGGGAGCGATTATAATGCTGGCTCGACACAAAGTAATCTCCTGGCAGGTGGGAATCCGCACTGAGGCGGACGCTGGTTAATATTTGGGGGAGGCGGAATACAAACGATTGATTTTTACCGGTCAGTTTCGAACCCAGCACATGGCTTGTTGTTAAAGCCGATTTTTGTATATATAATTTGATATATCATGTATCGGTACGCGTTAACCACTGGGGGCTACATTACCGACCCGATTTTTTACTGCGCTAGATTTCAAACCCGAAGGGATAGTCAGCAAGACAGTTTTTGTATTAAATTGGTATATGTATTTCAAAATGGCCTGATTTACACATTTTACGTCGTGTCTGGCCGTTAGTTCAACACAATAGAGATGTATTTATGTTTATAGTACTTTCTGATATAAAAAATAAATGCACATCGGTTATATGGTATAAGAGTCCGCCATTAGATAACCATATTAGAGACCAAAAGTTACGACATTCGAGTTTTACTACAATGTTGCGTTTTATCAATAGGCAAACACGGTTTAATAAAATACATATTTCCTAATAGGTCCGAGAAGTTTTTTTTTGTGGTTCTAGATTCGAACCCGCGCTCCACCAAAGTGTTATATACATTTTAAAATATTGAAGTGGACAAGTACACCTAGCTTAGTACTGTGGATAGGATACCCAGAAAATGGAATAACGCAGGCTTTGTCATTAGACGGGCAATTGTCATATCACCTCGTGTCTATAATCGTAAAGGATTTCGGAATTATCGTAGTGTGTTAAACACGACGAAAATATTACAAAAAATGATCGACCCTTTAAATAGTTGGTTCAGTAAACGTTAAGTGCCTTGCCCAAGTGCATATAGCTGTGAGCTGGTTTCGAACCCACCATATTTTTCCGAGACTGACAGACTAAGTGTGAGTAACCGGAGACTAACATCCGGAACACCAAAAAACTGCACTCTCTTTTATATCTCCACAGAAATAAATAGTTCCAGCCGGTTATTTTTGGAAATAAACATGGCCAATCGAAGTTAACAACTTTCCGACATGAATTGACTCGTAATAACCGTAGTAAATTGTAATTTCCAAGAAACAAACCGAGCTATAATGTTCTTGCTGTTTCCTACACTCACGTTTCCTCGAATTTCTCCGTCACGAATTGTGTCGTCATAGACGTTTTCCCCACTCCCCCGGCGCCCATGAGGATGATTTTAAAATGGCGCATCCTTGCGCAGCGATTGTGACGTATACAATACGTGTGTGACGTAACTTCTACGGTGAGTTGTTGTCAAGATGACGATTACACAAATTTCAAAACTTAAAAATAGTAACTAAATAGTATCTGAACACAATCAAAAGGTTAAATAAAAGTAAACAAACGAATATATGAGACAATAAATTGCACTTACACATAAATATCTGATTCCATCGTTTAATTAAACTGAAAGCGTTGCTTATAAAAAAAATACATTTTTAGCCATGTGTCTTAATTATCTCTATACAAGTACCATATAAAGAACTTATGATTTTGCAGATAAGCAAAACTGGTTTTCTAAATACAATATTGGTTTTCTATCGCAATACCGCAGCATTACTTTTTATATTTTCAAACGATTCTTTCGATTTTAAGTTTCTGAAACTGCCTCCTTTTAAAAGTTAAAGTTACAATAGAAAGTTATAAATTCTAAGTATACTGCCAATTGCGGTAACTTGTCTAAGTTAAAAAGCATGAATAAGGTGCGCTAAACACGAAATACTGTACCATATTACGTGTGTGTATTTAAACTAATTACGTGCTGACGGCCTACTATTTTGGTACCACATGCCTACTGTATTTAAACTATAGAAGTACATCATTTGTCATAGTACGTTGGCGTACTCCAAAAATACTGTTACACTAAGCTACATAATCTGTTTCGAGCTGTTAACTGTACTTTTCTGCCAAAAAAATGCGCGTACCTTGTTTACTAGACGCGCATGTATTATTCCCATTACGTCGTTTATTATGATAGCAGTTCGCATGAGCTCACTTCCTGTCTCACTATTCATGTCTTTCACTGATGCGCTGCCTAGATTAATGCTCACAGCACGAAACTGTCGAAAGCAAAGCACACTCAAGGTACACAGCATAGACCATAGAGCATAGACCAACGAAAGTTCGCCTTGTTAGTTGAAAGAAGAAGGCCATTATACAATGGCTAATATTTATACATACTGTACTTATATAACGAACATAATCGTTATTCTCCTATACCTGACACAACACATGATTGTAGACTAGTCATACAACAAGATATATATTTTTAGACAAAAATAACATTTATCTTAATGTTTTTATAGCAAATCTCACTTTAAGTATTTTCCAAAATCGACCAAAGTTGGTTATAAAGACTAAAAAAAGTGCATACCGTAGTTAAATCGTTTAAAATATTGCACTGACCGAAGTCCGCGCTATCCTGATGCCTTTTCAATGTTCGTGCGAAAGGAAATCATTCATTCTATGTGATTATACGATTATTAGAATACTATCGACAATAGGCTATACAATAGTTTGAACCCAAAACTAGTAGTAATATAATTTAGTCACACAGTACCATATGAGCCAAGCCTGTATATGGAGTTTCAACCTTATTTTAATTGCGCTTTTAACCTACAAACAACTTTTTTATTTAAAAACTTCTAGAAAATGTGCAATGATTTATGCTATTATCTTTTCGAAATTTTGGACAACTAACTATCTTATGTGGTTGTTTTTTTCTTTTGTTTACCACCGCTGTACATGACTAGCTGCAAGTAAAATCGTGTGTACAACAACATCCCTTGTGCGATTTCGGTTTCATTTAAAGTATGAGGCGTGTGACATAAATAGATGCGATGTTAGAAACTGCAGTTTGTTTCCCTATGCAATGCACTTAGCCGACCACGCTTAAACCGAGTGGGTTATTCGGTTGTACGGATATTGAGGGTTAACACATAGATAATCGTCAAATGACCTTACGAATACGTAATTGAGCGAAATTGCACGGGTAACTATAAGATTACCTCGGGCCCTCTGTCGGATTAAAGAGGATATTGTAGTGTGTTGAATACAAAGAAAAACCTAAAAAACACTGAGTAAAGGCCGCCTATTCCCTTCCCCACGGACACACACGTCTACCTAGCGGCTAAAGGTTCGATCAAGTTTGCATGAGCTAACTGCGCACTTTGCACAGCCGGTCTAGTCTGGCGGTTAAGTGCGTTGCCTTTTAATCGAAAGGTTGCAGGTGCGAAACTGCGGGTCGCTAGCTAGTCGGCTGTGTCCTTGGGCAAGGCACTTTACGGACATTGCCTGAACCCAGCGGATTAATTTGTTCTACTAAATTGAAGGAACGTGTCTATCATATACAACACACTGCAACTGCTCCGATAACCCGACGATGGGCGCGAGGTGATCTGACGATTGCCCGTGTGTTACCCCCCTTGGTTTTCCCATTCACGGGGATAAACATAAACATTTTATCCTATCCTGTAAGGACGGTAGCTTATAGTCGTGAAGTAACAAACCATTATTTCCGGGTGTAAGTCTGCAAACCCTAAAATACTACGCCTTTACCAGAGGTGGCGTCGACCTATAGTGACGTTAAATAGGCGAAACCGACACTAATGGAATGTAAACTTTTTTAAACCTGAGTGATACGATTTAAAAGCCAAACTGCAATACAACAGGTACTCCCCTTGCAGGCCCGGTGCTAGGAACCGCGAGGCCCAATTAGAAATGTGATGGCGGGGCCCCTACTCTTCATAGCAAAAATTATGGGTGTTTATATATCATAAAATACATACCACTACATACAAACTATAAAAATAGACATTTAATACTTGCTATAAAACAAAATAAAGGTAATGTGGATGCTTTTTTACGATATATTGTTTTACTTCCAACCATATGTGTATTGTTTAGCAACCATATTCATTATGACGTAACAGGCAGACACAGAAATATAAATTTGACTAAAAAGGGTGTGGACGACATTATTTCTGGCCTAAACCCTTAGTTACGATGTATAACAAATGGATATTATGAGAAAGAATATTATTTCACTTTTTATTTAACGTTTCAGTAGTATTTTAAACCTCGTAATACAGAAAGACCCCCGCTAGCGCGGGGCCCCTTCAAGGTGCAGGGCCCAATTTGATCTAATCGGTCAAATCGGCCTAAAACCGGCCCTGTCCCCTTGTTATAACAATATCCACACTTCCCCTTTGAGGTTATTACCTAGTACGCCTTTCAATTCTGTTGAAGCCATATTTTTTACCGGGGTAGGTTTCGAACCACTGATAGGCTCGTCACCAAAACCGTTTTTATATAGGCCTAGAGCCCTAGAATGTTATATGTATCGGTCGCGTTAACCATACAACATTCAAAGAATACTGTAAGGTTCCCACCATTCTGTGGATAACATATAACAGATTTAAAAAAAGACAAAAAACTTTTCTTATAGCTTTGGACAGCTGTGCTTTAATGTTAATTGTCTTATCCGATATTCAAATTAAAAAGCGCAATGTCTTCGGCACCCCAAATCCAGTATATATGGTTACACGAATGTGTAACTAACGTTTATACTCACAATAATATAACGATAGTTGTTATAACTTGGCAATATAATGGGTTTCCTATCAAGGGGGCTAAAATTAGGAACCATTCCAATCTATACCAACCATTACCAACCTACATCGATATAATTCTAAGGTGATCCTCTTCGTTTACACAGGAAATTCTGCTCATAATTATTTCTCTTTTTGATTTATAGTAGGTTGGATAATCAATAAGAAAATGCCTTTTGTTCAAACCATTCAACTTAATGGTCCCCACCGACGGCACGGATTTGTGGAGATCTAAAATTAATGTAGGAGTGGGATAGATCGTACATTTGTACTATTCGTTTGGTTTGTAAACTGTTTTGGTTTTGTGTAAATTTTCTGTCATAAGACACAGGCCAAAAACTGTCAGTTATATTATGTTGGGAATTCCCCTAAACAACAAACAAAACTAGGATAGGATATTCATGTTTATTCACGTGAGTGGGAAAACCAAGGAGGTTAACACACGGGAAATCGTCAGATCACCTCGCGCCCATTGTCGGGTTACCGGAGCTATTGCACTGTGTTGCGTATGATAGACACATTCCTTTAATTTGGTAGAATCCACTAATCTTCTTGGGTCGGACAATGTCCTTTAAGTGTCTTGCCCAACGCCACAACCTATTAGTTAGCGACCAGTTTCGATCTTCAACCTTCGGTTAAAAGGCGTCGCACTAAACCAGCAGACTAACCGGTCGAAATAAATACATTCGTTCTCATCTAGATGGTGTTGTTGGATAATTTTTTCTCCAAATTATAATCTAATTCTTCTTGGTGATGTTGGGGCACTATTTTTGCAAAAGGCATCAATAATAACAAGCAGTTCACTTAATTAAAAATATTTCCAGTACAATATTACAATAATAAAAAATGTAATGCAAATCATTAGTGCGTGAAACGTAGTAAAATAAACGGGACAACAGCTGTAAATTTCAACCAATCAGAATCGACTTTTCGGCGTCCGGTTACATTTCCGATGTGGATTTCAATTTAAAATATAGAACCGAAATGTGTTTTGGTTAAGCAATTAGATTTCAGCAATTTTAATAAAAATTTGTAATGGAATATTGGTGAGAAACCGGCCAATAACTAGGTGTTAACTTAAAATATTGTGGTAAAAGAGGTATTGCGTGTTGGAAAATTTGAACTTTAGTGTTATTGTCACGTAACTTTTGTCGTGACCACCTATGTACGTACGATGCGAAGTAAGACTTTATTCTCTGGGTTGAAATGAAGATTGCAAAATATTTCATGGTTTATCTAATTATTTTATTAGATACCTATAGGCTAATAACTAAAAACTGTACTATTTTAGCACATTTTTGTCTGTAAATTAAGGATCAAATGTGTGTACTGATAAATTAAAAATAATGGAAAAGCTGCAAGCTCTATCTGATTATTTATCAACTCTCGGAGACGATTTACGATCCCATGAATCTTTAAGTGAAGATCTAGATGCTGCGTATGCCGCTAACATTGACACACTGCGAAATCTGCGGAAAACTATCACCACATTAAGTTCATACATAATTTTTCTAACTGAAATCGGAAAACCAGAGAGTGAATGGATGAAGGAAGAAGTGCAGGCAAGCATTCAAGAAATGGGGGCTATTTCCAACCCGGAAATCAAAGCTCATAAAGCTGTGAAAATTCGGAACAAAAACTTGCTAAAAGTGCTCGATGAAACCGAGGTCGCTTGTCTTCAATTTCAATCATTGAAAGACGTGCACGAAGCAATATTGGTGAAAAAAGAAGAACTTCTTCAACTAGCCAAGGATTTCAAAGCAAAAGCGGAAGTATTTTTAACGGATTTTGTAAACGAAAAACTAGCAAAGGAAATTGTCAAAAAACAATTTCAAGAAATCGAAAAACTGCAGATGGAGATTACTGCAGATTCCCCAGTTGCGAAGTCCTTATTTGAGGATATTACTTATGACGAAATCACCCGACTACTTGAGTTTGCAGACATGCAACGAAAAAACAATTGTAAGCCTGTCGAAATGGAGTCTAACACTGATAAGGAACTATCTGCATATCAAAACTATGCTTCCTTTAATATTGTAGAAAGTAGTCCTACTTGTAAAATACTAGAGGTGTTTTATAAAAAGGCAAATGGTGTACAATCCAGTGTAATGGTAAAACTAATTTACAATCAAGGTGGCGATTCCCAACCAACTGAAATTTCTGTACAAAACTGCCCTATCCCTGTTGATGACATTTTAAATTTAAGCGCTCAATCATTTGTATCAGAATTACAATACCGATTAATGATGGTTTAAATCACATAAACGTTTCCCATACCATATAAATTTCACCCCAGATATGCACAGTTTAACACTATTCTTATTTGACTTTTGATGATTTTAAGTACAAATTACAAATCATAGCTGGAAATGCATATTTTTTTGGCAATATAAACTTGTTGTAAAATAACAAGTGTGGACATATGAATCACAGCATATTTTGATTTTATTGCCTTTTTTACATAATTACATACTGCCATAAAGTTATATCTTTTTATATAGTTGTTTTTTCTTTTTGTCATCTGAGGAAAAAATATTAATAAAAAAAGATACCAAAAATGAAAAGTGGCAGAACATGCACACATGATGCTAATGAACCTGCCAGTAAAATACCAGTACCACAATCTTTTTTAGAATCAACCTTGTTGGCTGTGTTAGTTCAGCAATTACAAATTATAAAAACCCGTTCCTAAAATAAAGTAAACATTTAAGGGGAAATTTTACTGTCTTTAACAATTAACATTCATTTATTTTAGATTTTTGTTTAAGTTGTATTGTATAAAGTATATTATAAGCATTGTAATTGCATAATGTCATCGCCGATCCATGTGCATGTGCAGGATAACACTCCTTTGCACGTTCATGTTAAGAAACCGAAAAAAGGAGAACTTTCTAAACAGGTGATAGGACTGTGTGTTTTCTGCAGTTCTTTGAATATCAAGTATAGGTTTGCGTTTTTACGATACCGGTATTGTATTTCTTATTTCATGAATAGTTCAGTTAATTGACTGAATAGAATGCAGTTTTTTACTACAAGTTTTTAGTCCTTGGTTTGCCCACTTTTAATTGTAATCTAGTCCTAAATCCTTTTTTGGCTCATCTTACTCCTGAATTACAAATAAACATAATGTTAGTTATATAAACGTCACCACCGGTTTATTTTAAATTGTAAATTCACAAATTTACCTTTATTTCGCAGTGCAGTAATCTGAAATATACTTTGCAATGGAGATTTCTGTGACTATTTCATCAATTCTGTTAGTTGTTTAGATTCGTTTTAAAATATAGAATAGTCATGTCTTGTCACAGAGGGACATACAAACACAGTCATTTATTATATTACTATATTCCCACTTAGGAGCTATAACACTCAGTGATGGAAATATTGCTAAATTTTTTTAACCATGTAACAACCTTATAGTTATGGCTAAATGCCTTCCAAGGATGCATTGTTTACATTTTGATTTCAATTGATGTGGCGTACTACCAATAAACTCGTCTGAACTTATTCTTATTAACTTTTATTTTTCATTTTTACAGAGTTCTCTTCACTTCAAGGGTGGAAATGACCGACACAGTGTTAGACCGGGTCCCAGAGCTCGTAGGAAAGACCTCAACGGCCCATGGGTTCCCGCCCCTGGTAAAACCAGCACCCGCGATAAAATAAGCAAGAATTTCAAATGGGAGGTGGGTTTTTGGATACCTGTAACGGAATAATGTGGGTAACATTAACGGAATAATGTACCCCACACACTAACTAAAATTGCATGGAAATTAGGCGAATTAGATCCCAAAGTTTTGTAGAATTAAATTCTGTTAAAATGTGAGAAATTAGATAGTTATACACCAAATTTACAATTTTAGTTGAACAGTATATTAAACAGAACGAGTTTGGTTATAAACATTAAAACTTGAGCATATTTGAATTTTAATACCTTGCGTCCTAGAGATATAGGCATTTAGTAGCGCCAGTGTGGAAATTCGATAAGTAGGGGTTTTAGATTGTTTCAACTCAGTCGACTTTCCAAGGAGATAATCCTCCCTCTCATAGGGGTGTTGGCTTCAAAGAAATTCAGGTGTTTTTTAATTTTATTGGAATAGGCGTACATTTAGGGGTGCCAGGGGTGCAAAATGCCTCCCTAATATTGTAGCCCTGCTAACCAGTGGATTTTAATACCTTGCGTCCTAGAGATATAGGCATGTAGTAGCACCAGTGTGGCAGGGGTTTTAGATTGTTTCGATTCCACCAAAAAGGCACAGAATTCAGTTCACCCATAGTATCAAATTTTTTAAACCACAATTTATTAATGCACAGTCCGACGGGTCTCGTCTTGAAGTCAACCAACCCCAGACGAACTTACGGATCCATCCAAGCGACAGCAACCG
>CH002173.1:40631-53867 GCA_000149265.1 Ciona savignyi | reverse complement strand
CTTGGTTCAGATATTTAAATAGATATTCCGTTGGTTTATAGATATAGACAACAGTCTTAAGTTTGTTTTAAGAGTCAGTCTATGTACTAATAAGACTAAATCTTTTTTGGAAAGGACTTTCTACATCATACAATGCAGAACGTCACACTAGAACAGGTTAAATACAATGTTCGAACATGTAGGTTTCATTCAGAGATCCAATAGAGGATTCTTATTCAGACGAATATGAGCAATGTTGTATTGAGGAGATAGAAAGACATGCGTATCAGGATTGGCTCAGGACTTCACCTAAGGAGGTTTATTGTGTGGATTGCCTCGACTTTTATATCTCCATTTGTTATTTCACTTTAAATCCGAAGGAAATATATTTTTTTCTTAAATTCTTTGTTGTTTTTTTGCGTCATGCTTGTAGCAGGCATCTCTGGTTGAAAGGTCATTCGATTGAACATTTTATCCAATCAGGTTAAAACTTACAGTAATCCCAAATAATGGTAGTTTGCCAAACTTTACATGCTCTTTAAATGATAGTTTGCATTGACTTCGTCCTTTATATCTTTTGTTATTTTTATTCAGTTAATTTTAAAGAACTTTTTAAATTGTATAAATTTACTCTAGTTTGGAATAAAAATCTGATTTATTTTAAGAACCATGTTATTTCTTTACAAAAAAACATGATTGATTTTGCATTTGTTCAGATCCCAGGTTCTGCAGTTTTGTGTATTCGACCAAAGCAGATTTTTTTATTCTTAAATTTAATATTTTATTGATATTTTGCAGGCCGAGCTGATAAAAGTTGAACAAGAACTAGAAGTGAAAGAAGGACAACTGGATGCATCTCATGCTGTAAGTACTTATGCTGTATGATTTGAATCATTATACAGTATGCACCTGTTATACATAAACTTGGTAAACTAGCAGCATTTTGTTAAGTTATTAAAAATAACATTTAAAAAAAATCATTCACTTTAACCATACCGAATTACATACATATTATAGTATATAATTCGGTATATAATTCGGTTTGGTTATAGGTATTGGTTTTCATTTTAAAGAGTTAGGCCTATTAAGAACGATTTTAGTTCACTTACATAAGGTATGCCTTTTTGTAGTAAAGGATTTAGTTTACATCCCTTGTACCCATGACTGTTTTCCCTTAACCTGAATGCACATCAGTGGAATATTAGAGGGACAAATTGGATGGAAATTTAAATTACCTCTAAGGTTAATTTTAACCGGAGCTCAACTGTTAATCTTAGTGGTAACCTATTTAATGTTTAATTTTCTCTATTTCCCTCTTTTAGTTTTAAATCATCATAAAAGGGAATGTCTGTTTTTATTAGTCTTTTTAGTTGGGAAAAGCCAAAAATCTATAAATATGTCCACAAGCATACATTGGTAATACTATTAGAACATGTGTTTCTAATTCGATGCCCTATTACACACAGCCATATGGATAAAGTAGTAGACAAATATATATGGTACACTGGCTTTAGCATATAGTTGAAGTGAGTTAAAACATTGTGTTAAAATGTTTAAAACCTATGAAACATTGCAGTACCATTGCATGTAGAATCACCAACCTTATACACAGGCTCTGGAACTCAAAAAGAAAGAACTGGATTTCATGGCGAAGGAATATAAAGAGACTGAGAAAGAAAATCTAAGACTTCGCAAGAGCGTGGATAAATTGAACAGCAGTTTGTAAGTTTTTCTTTCTATCTCTATGATTATAATGGAACCAATTAGCTCACCCCCCAAAAAAATACCAAAATAGACAGCTTAATTATTTCTCCAGTCGCATCATTTTAGCAATGTAAATTTCTAATTTACATAATCAATTATTGTGTCACATTCACAGAATTTATTCTAATTTATAAAATTCACTGACATATCATGGCCTTTTAATGTGGAGTGTTTTTTTGGAAAAATTGGTTTACAGTCTTTGCTATTTTACTGAGTGTTAGGTATGATGTATATACGCTTATGTGGTAATTGATTACTGAGAAATGGTGTAATTCTTAAGTGACTTCACATTTTCTTCTTAGAAATTCTCTGTACAAACATGTCACTACTAAGCACAGAGTAAAAAAACTAGCTGTTTTGCGCTTAAAATTAGGTTTCATTCATTCTACATTGGTTGTATCAATGCTAATACATTGTATTTTACAATTTAGGGCCTAAAATCTATCAATTCTGGGCGAGTAAGAATTCATGTGGAAGCTCATGCGAGTACCGCGAGTAAATCTTTCACGCGAGTGACAGTAGTAAATGCGCCTAGTGTATATTAAGTTCGCGATGGTGAGAATTTCGTTTTTATTCTTCTATACGCCAGTTGAATAGAAAACGGTCCCTGTAAATATTAACCAGTTTTTTATTTGCAAGAATAAATTCTTACTCATATGGCGAAAATGTTAGTTGCATTACTCGCAGATTTTTGGCCCTGACAATACTTTATTTTACAATACGGAATTTAAAACACTATTTAATATATAAGGAGTCCTCGACCTTCTACGTCAATCTGTTCTTGAGACGGGCTGTAACCTGAATTTCAGTGTAAATAGAAACATTATACATAAATTACTCTATGCATACTGTACTGTAAAGTATGGTACTGTAATAAAATATACAAATAAGTGCGTTCGTAACCTCGAAATAGCGTAAGTTGGGACCATCGTAACCCAAAGCATACAGTAAGATCTTCCTTAACCGCAGGCATCAGTCCGATGACCTCGTGATCACCAAGCAGGATCAACTGCTTCGTAAGTTGGTGGAAGTTGAAGTGAATGGGGTTGAAGCAGCTAAGCAAGTCGCTGCACTTCGCGACGTCATTAATCGACTGAAATATGTAAGTTTAATGTGTGGCGGCGTCGTTCTAGTGTTGTTAAAACTTAATGCTTTTTGAGGTTGAAAATAGTTTAGTGTCCGACCGTTTAGTCTGGTGGTTTAGTTGGGCGCCCTCCAGCCGAAAGGTTGCATATTTTAAATTTGTCGCTAGCTAGTCAGTTGTGTCCTTGGACATGGCACTTAACAGACATTGCCTTTACAATTTTACAAACTGTTACTGCAAAATTTTGAAAACTATTTGATTTGATAATACCCTAATATCAATGTGATCGATCAGATTTAATCTGATTTTATTTTTACAAAATTTTTTAATTTTACTTTTGAAAACTGTTTGATCTGATAATCCCCTGATAACAATGTGCTCACCAGGAGAAGAGGTTATCTCACTCTGATGTAAGTTTGGTGGCCAAACACCGGGAACTTTTGCTTCAAAAGTTCGAAGAGTTCGAATCAACCAACAGAGATACGAGGAGACTGCTTCAAACTGAGCACAAGGTGAGGTTTCTTGCACAAAGCATGGTATCCTGCTTTATAAAACCTGCCGAAAAGCTAATTTTTCCAGCTATGATTTGATTTTTTCCAACGTTGTTTTTCTTTTATTGTTCCAACCGTTTTCCTATG
Source organism: Ciona savignyi (assembly GCA_000149265.1). NCBI lineage: Eukaryota > Metazoa > Chordata > Ascidiacea > Phlebobranchia > Cionidae > Ciona > Ciona savignyi. The sequence continues at coordinate 50,402 of CH002173.1, read as the reverse complement.
TAACGAATTATTATATATTTTTCTATATAAGTTTTTGCCATATATAGAAAGGTGAATTCTCGAGTATATTTTCTGTAAAATCAAAAACAAATAATTCAACACATCAAAATCTCCAGACAGTCTTTGGCGTCCAGAGGTTTTTACAATATGAGAAATGTGTTGGTTGAAAATCAACTAAATCAATTAAATCAACCTATTTAAATATATCAACAAAATCAACAATTCAACGGACAACACCTCAGACGCTCTCGGATGTCCAGAGGTTGGAAGAGCAGCGAGACATCTTAATGAGGAAGATGGCTGACACTGACTCCGAGATCCTTCGTCTCCGATCCGAGGTCACTCAGAAGAGGAGCGAAGTGGAGCAGCTCGAATCACAGGTTGCGTTTCCTGGATATGGTGTTTCTTGTAATAAGTATCTCATTCCTTGCAATGCCTTCATTTTTTAATTTTGAAATTTTATTAAAGTTACCACCAACAATTTAACTCTTGATTCAGATTGATCCAGAACGGGGGATTTCCCTTAGATTTCCGCGATTTATTCGAATTCCCCTGATGTGTCTGCTTTTTGTAATAAGTATCGCATTCGTGGGCAGTTCTATGCAGAAAATTATGCTAATCCTTTACCCACCCTATCGCGTTGCATTAAAAACTAGTAAATTTTAAAATATTTACTATGGGACTCAGATTGGGGAATTACACAATAGTATGTCCAAAAATAACATTGATATACACAATAGAATGTCCAAATTGTCTGTTCAAAATATAGATTTGTCTTAATTACACACTGCACACTTGCTCCTTAAGTATAGTGAGTTAAAATTGCAGTATTTCCTTAATTAATACAAGTCATTTCTTGCCCTTTGGAAACAACCATTTTCTTTAGTTAGGAGTGTCGTTTGGAGGGCAAGGGTTTAACCATGGATCTGTACTTTAAAAACTTGTCACCGTTAACCGTAACCGATGTGCTGTTCCCCAGATATCAGAAGAGAAAAACCACGCGCACACATTGAACGAGTTAAACAAGTCAGTCGACGCCACTCGTGCCCACCTCCAGCGTGAACTACGTGCAAGGGAGATGGAAAACAATAGACTCCACGTCCAGCTCAAGGTACCATAACCATATTTTTAACATTTGTCAACGTTTGCCATGTTAAGCATGTGTGTAACTATGTCCTCGTCTAAAGCAGTTTGTATTCTGGTATATTGTTTTAGAATTGATAAGTATCTAGAACTTGTAACCGCTTTGCAATTCAATGAGTATTTAAAAAACGTTTTTGTTCATCATCAAGACAACATTCAAAATAGAATAATGGAAAAACATAAGCCAATATGGCACTTATTATTCGGGATGTTCAGAAAAGTTGACTCGTTTACATCTCATATACATGGAATTCATGTCAATAATGTTCCTTGAAAACAATTGAGAGTTGACTTAAGTAAAACCTCATTACAATAATATTATACAAGAATGTATAATCTATAGTGAGCCCGAGTACACGATCTACTAGCTTTATTAGGTAAAGTGACATATAATAGCGGGATAGAAGCATGGAAAAACTTTCCATGAATGTTATTCGTATCCAAGGTCAACTTTACCACGAAAATAGTATAAACATTGGAATGCCACCCCCAGAATGGTGACCAAAACTTGTAAGTGTGAAAAACTAACATGTTAGAACTACCATTAAAAACAGATTTGAATCACAGTTATATGGTGGTGGAGAAAGCAATTGTGATTTTCCATTCACATCTTTTTTTACAATACTATGAGCAGGTCACAAGTTAGCATAATGGCCACATATTTGGGCCATACAAGCCTGTACTCCAGAAACATCTTCCTCTAATCCTCCTTAGAACATCGAGCGAGACACTGACGCGGTCCGAAGAGAAGCGGAGGAGGCGACCGCCTCCGCTCGCTTGGAGAGAGAGACGATGGCAAGAGAGAAGGACGGACTGAAGAAGGCAACGCGAGCCCAGCGTGGCCGCGCAGAGAAAGCCGAGGAGTCGTTACGGGTCATCGAATCGAGGTTGGATGACCGAGAGAGGAAGTTGGATGAGGCGAGATCGCAAGCTGATGCATGGAGGGACAGGTGGGTTACATAGATGAAATAGGATCCTATTTTTATTTTCATGTTCACAACTCAAGCCCTTATAAATAACACTTTTAATTCTCAGGCTCACAATCTCATTATTGAGTTAGTGCAGAGTGTTATTTTATAACTTCGGTTTTAAACAAGTCAATTGGATGATAATTTCCGTTAAAGTGCTTTGTCCAAGGACACAACTATGCAGTTGGAACTTGGGTAGTTTGTTGTGGATAAAATGAGATCCTATTTTTATTTTTATCTATACAACAATTTTTTTTAAATGTCACTTGTACTCATTGGACCACATCTTGCTTACAATCTGTTTTTTCAGGTAGTATATTAATTGATATCAGTTTTAAAAGAATCAATTAGGTCAAGACAAGTTCCGTTAAGTGTTCTGTCCAGGAAAATATAATGTAGCATTAAACCAATGGAAGGTTGACTGGAAAACGCAGGCCCTCATATGTTGAAAGTCATGAGGGTTTAAACTTGTTTAAGTATAAACTACTGTAGGTAAATAGTTAGTGTTGGTTGAAAAGTATAAGAATGAAATCATGTGTAGGTTAAAAATTGTATGGCTTGAAACTTGTGTGGGTGAATACTTGAGTTGATACCTAAAACTGGGTTAAATCTTTTGTGTTAAAATATCTTTGTAAGTCGAAATAGAAGTCAAACTTGCTTTACTTCAAGTGAAAGATTAGACTAACACAATTAATAATAATCATTTTGTGTCGTCCTGAAAATAGATACCAGCGAACCAACGAAGAGAAAGCAGTTCTGGACGACCACGTCGTATCTCTCACACAGAAAGTTGCCGATATGGAATCCACGTTAAGAACAAATGAGATGTTGGCACGAGGCAAGGGGGATGATCTGAAGCTTCGAATTGAACAGTAAGTTCGAAACTTGTCTGTTATCGGTTGGGATTATCATCATTTTATATCTCAGAATACTTATATACTATATATAAGGGAATTGTCAGCCCCCAAAATGGTGAACAAAACTTGTGAAAAACTAACATGTTAGAACGGCCAGTAAGAACGAATTTGTCTTAAAAAAATAAAAGCATGCCACATTATATAATTTTGGTGGCATATAGGATTCAAAATCACCAAGTTATCATCTCATTTTGGATGTCAACTATAATGTGACATTAAACTGTGATGTGCTAGTGTTGTAGCTTTTATTTTTATATTGTTTTTATTAACATTTAAAATAGTTGGAATATAAAATAGAGTTTTTAAAATTTTTGCTCCTCCGGTTATTAACTATTTTAAAACCATTCCAAAATTATTTAAAACCAATATAAATTTTAAAACCATTATTTACTATTTCAAATTGCAACACCATGCCCTGATGAACATCGCCCTTTTGTATCATCAGATTGAGCTCTGAGAACTCCTCGTATCGCTCGGATGCGGAGAAGTACAAGAGTGAAGCTCTGGTATCAGAGGAACGTGCGAGAATCGCACAGAAAGAGGTTCGTTTTATGCATCCGGATAACTTGGTATTGTGTTTAAATAATTAAAATGTAAAATATCTTGTTGATTTGGAAGGATTGTTCATATTAATATTAAATTTAAGTTACATGTATATTTAATCATATTATCCAACACCGTAAAATAGGGGAAGAAAAACTTAAGAAATTTGTAAGTAAGGAAAACAATCCTATTCTATCATCGGTCAGAGGAAACAGACCCTAAGAAACTACAATCTCGATTCCGGTTCTCTATTAAAATAATGAATCATTAACCAACACTGTAAAATAGGGGAACAAACACCAAGAAATTTACTGGGATGAGTATCTATAAACTATAACATTGGTATTAGTTATAATTTATTTAAATCATAAAAAGGTGCAACATTGTAAGGCATCTCGTCACTGAAAACTTGGAACAGCAGCATAGACATGTTGTTCAAAACATTGGTGGTTGTTTAGAAAATAACACAAAATGACTTTCCACAGGTTGCTGAATTGAGGTCGGACACACGGCAGAGGGAGGGCGCCATCGCTGAGCTGAAAGCGCAACTCAGGAAAGCTAAGAGCGAAGCTGAAGAGGTGAGATGAGAATTTTTGAAAAAAATATTCTTTCGGTATTTGATATTTGTAGAAAAGAGGAACAACTGGTATCAAAAACAAAATGTTTAAAAGGCAAAAACTAACTTAAATGACATCAAAATAAAATATTAAAACAATGTAACATTTGCTACTCATGGTGAGGGTGAAAGGAAGTAATTAATCCTATTTTTTGGTCAAAAACTAGATACATGGTGACACACTAGGATGGGAGTGTGTCTTGTCGGCCAGTTACTTTAGTGCCTCGTGTGTCATCCTGGATGCAGGAGGTTGTTATCCACTGAGATAGATCATACAAACAGGTCCAAAAATTATCCGAAACACTTGCTTGACGCAGGGAGTAAGGATTTACTCTTGCAAATAAAAACCAATAACTTTACTGCGATCGGTTTCTCCTAACTGACGTAGAAGGGAAAAAAGTAAATCCTAATCATTTACTCCCGTTACCCGTGCAGGCTTCACATGCGAGTAAATTCTTCATCGCCCATAATTTAATGGATTTTGGATTTGTAGAAACCCAACTTGTTCCACTAGACGATGATCCTGGATCTAAAAATGTCCATGTTTACTTTTCCTGAATCCTTTTCATCAATAAATCCTCTTCCTTCAGGCGCTCCTCTCGGCTGAGAGAGTGGAGCGGAACTCGCGGAGGATGCGGGAGGATGGAAGCAGTGAGATCGAGAGAGTCCGGGAGCAAATGTTGGATCGGATGAGAGACCTGCAGCCTCTTCCTGAGCTATTGAAGGTGAGGAGACAAACCACAGTGAATTGAACAAATCTTCACAGACTAATTTCAAAAACTGCTATTTTTTATTAAGAGGCATACATTTGTAGTTGGTTAGTTAGTTATGTGCATAGGGGATAATGCCCCCTTGCGGTCCATTAGACTACATCTTCATTTGTAGGCAAAATTTATTAAAAATTAAAATGCTAATTGACTTATTTTTATGTTTAGCTTTGCATTTATTGACAGTTAACACACATGACACATGTTTGTTTGTTTTTTTTTTCTTTTGAAATATTTTGGATTTTCATTCACAAACAATTTGTATTTTTGATTTTTATACATTTTTTTTTCACACACTTCCCACCATCCACATTGATAGGAGACAGAGATGAAACTGCAGGACGCACAAGATAAACTCCACGTTTACGAGCAACGCTCTGCAGAACAATCAAGGATCATTGCCGACATGACCACAAAGGTAATTCCCCTGTTGAACCCCTCATTACCCCACACCCGAGCTCACAAGGAAAGTTGCACGGCAAAGTCAAAAAAAAATTGTTAAGATGCTCCACCTATTATTTGTGCTTGATATCCATGTTTTATTTTCTGTAAAAGGGGAAAAACTGTACAGTTATGCAAGGCATTTAAACAACATCACCTGAACCCAGTGGATAAATGTTTGCCACTAAAACTAAAGTATGAAGGAATGAAGCATATAAAACACATAGCTCCAGTAACCGGACTTGCAGCACACGGTAATCTGACACGTTTTTTACTTGTGTCAAAGCACCTTTTGTTGTCTCAACCATGAAAATAAATATGTAATCAACATTCGATTGTTACCAATTGGGCACTTCTTATATATGACATCACAATAGACTGAAGATCACTCAAGCGAAACAGCGACACTACGGCAACGCATCGCGGCGCTGTCGGATGAAAACCGAGCCTTGGAAGCTCGGTTGAACATCATGCACGTCAAGCTTGATGATCGCGACACCAGAGTGAAGGAAACTGTGCTCGACACGGCGACCAAAGATGAGAAAATACAGATTCTGCAGGTTTGTGGATTGCCTTGGTTAAGGAATGTTGGATAAAAAAACAACTTTTGTATTCTTTAAAAAAAACTCTATTTTTTTTATTATCTAGAAAAAAAAAATTGTTTTTTTATTCAGGAAAAAATTGTTCTAAGCCTTTGTAGCTCAGTGGTTAAAGTATGGTGGCTTTTATGCCTTTTATGCCAAGTCGTGAGTTCGATTCTCACCCGAGGCCAGTTTTTTCTGTGTATAGGTTCACATAACACTAATAACTCTATCTGGATAATTTCCGACTATGTATATTACATTTACCCGACTACTATTCAAATGCAATTGTATAAGGAATTACCTGGTCAATCCTTTAGGGTCGGTAAATTTAAACTGTTAGCTTGAACTAAAACTGAAAGAAACATTCAAGTTCCCACCAAACAGCATTAAAATAAATAACATATCCCTGATAAACTCTTCTGTTCTGCAGCTCAAAATGGAAGAAGTCACCCACGAGAGAAATAGTTTTAAACGTCAGTTGGAATCTGCTATCGCTGATACAAGGAAAGCTATTACTGCCGAAAATGAGAAGGCATCCATAAGGGTGGGTTGCTGGGGAAAACTAAAAAGAGGGAAAGCGGATAAGAAATTTCTCACTAAAATAAGGATTATGACATTAGAGTCAGTTTTAAACATGGGGTTGAAGTTAGGGTTAGTTCTGGGATTGAGATTAGTGTTTAGGGCAGGATTTAAATTAGTTTGCGTAATTTTACTGTGCAGTTTTCCTCCTATATATGTAATATTATAATCCACTGCTGTTATCTATACCGTTTGTTGTTATGTAAACATAAATAGCTTTCTTCCTTATCTTGGTGGGTTGCTTTATTTACAACTGTAAATTCTTTCTGTGCATTTATATAATTTGAAATCTCATGCTACCAGCGCAGCCAGTGGGTTGTACACACTATATTTTAAAACTTGTACTTGCTTGTAAAAATATGAAGGTTTGCCAAGCTGTTATACAACTCTCACTCATCAAACTGATTCTACTTTAAAACTTTTACTGTGGTCAAATTTGTCTTCTTGAGAAAATATCATCTTAAATCTGTGTTTCCCGTATCCTCCACAGGACCAAGGTGCACAAGCGCGCATAGTTGACCTTGAAACACAAATCACTCGCTTGAAGACCGATGTGGCTTCAGTGAAACGACAAAAAGAGGACGTGAGTTGTCCATGTTGGTGATGGAATGTTTGTTTTTTGTCTCCGTGAATCATGACTTACTGGAGGTTGAGATAATATTTAGGATATTCATGTTTATCCCTGGGAATCGGGGTGTTTGCACATGGGCTTACCTCACAGCTACCATTGTGTTAGCGGAGCTATTGCAGTGCGTTATGTATGATTCAGACGAGTAGAACCCATGAATTTACTGCGTTCAGTAGATCTTAACTGAGCAATTGCTAACTGCTTTTGTCCATGCACATGTTTAGGATAACTCTTCAAGGCAAGTTGCAACATATATTTATAGCATCAGAATTTCACATGTCTGCAGTTGGTTTACTGGGACATTTGTACTCACGTCAATAATCCACTGGGTTCAAGCAACACCTGTCCGTTGCCTTAAATAGGCCTCGTTTAAATAGCGAGGTGTTGTTTTAAAGTTATTGTTTAGCTGAAAAATGCTGTCGTTTAGCTGAAAAAAGCTGACCGGCCACACACAATTTTTCATCCACGGGGATAAATTATATTGTATATTATTGTTCCGTATTTACAATAGTATGGTTGACCATTTTCGAAATAAGTTTTTTTCTATGGTGAGAAAACAATAAAAAATGATTTGAATTTTTTTTAATATAAAAAAGTCTGATCAACGGCAACAAATTAGTCAAGAACACATACGGATACGGCACTAATTTTTTTTAGTAAATATGGTGTAAACCCGTCAAAACGTAAACTCGAAGCACCCAACATTCCAGTCCGACCGTCGTAACCAGAGCAAATTGCAAGATGTTCGAGATCGATTGGAACAATCGGAATCCACCAATCGATCGATGAGGAATTACGTCAACTTCCTTAAAACCTCGTACAACAATGTGTTTGGGGGTGACACGTCTCTCACCTCCACCCCTGTACGTGCGCGCCCCGGGGGTTCCCCACATTCACCCTACTAACTGCAAGCTGACACCTTAAGTTGCAGACACCTCTATCATTTCTAGTTTAACACTGGCTCTCTTATCCCCTTTTACTACAAATTTTATTATAACAATTTTTTATACAAATTGTACCCAAGTTTCGGACACCAGCCTCTTTCATATCTCGCTTAACTATGGCTCTCTTATCCCCTTTTACTACAAATTTTATCCACATTCACCCATATACCCTCACATTAGACACTTTCCAAAACTAAACCCCACAAATTTTTCCTTAAACGCTATCATGGGGTTGTGGGGCTGGTGGATAAACAATGCCGTAGCTTCAATTTATACTTCTAGGAAACCAGAATTGTTACTGTGTTTTTACCAACTGTGGCTTATTTTTTAAATTTATAAATTGTTATTACCCAGTGACGAAACATGTCTAGAACTGCTATGCAGGATTAGGTGTTCGTAACTTTTCAATGTGGGTTACTGAATTTTATTTCAATTTTAGGTTTTATATTACCCTCTGTATGTTTATTATTGCAATATGCTTAGGTAACTGCAGCACAATTTTGTATCACACACTTTAGTTAGTAGGCACAATATACTGTATTCTGGGTTTATCACAAACGCGGTCATTTGAGCCGCAGTATTCTATTTTCTGTAAACCATGTAAAGGTTTAATGCTGGTTTGTTAATTTCTATTTAACGGAAAGAAGTGACCAAAACACCACACATACATTCAGATATAGATTCGTCAATATATACACATTTAAATCTATTTTGTCACAGTATTTCTCTTTAGTTTTAATTTACACATCTAGCTATCTCGTAGTCCTACTAAAGTCACATGAAACACAAAAATTCAAATTTATTTTTTATCCTACAAATTTTTGTTGACGTTATTTGTCTGTTTTAACATCTCAACTTTTCTGCAAAATGTGCATTTTAATCACTTTTTTTGAGCACACCAATAATGCAGTGTTCAACTGTACATTATGCAAAGCTATAATTCTAAACTAGCTTCATGCATTTTTCAGTTTGCTACTTTTGTAAGTTTTTGGAAAATGTCTTTTGGATGGAAATACATATGAGTATAAATATGCAGATAGAATTGTATTTTATAACAAAATAAATTTTTTATAGAAACGAAAAATTATTGCATTTCTTTTAAAAACCAGTCCGGTAAAAAGCAGAATTCTTCTGAATCCAAATTGTCATAAATAATTACTTGCTTCTGGGCATCATAAGTCAACATACCAACTTTTGACCAATTTGGTGCGTTTGAACCATTGCACTTATCCTTTACAAACTGCAAAATATTATCGAGAAACACTAGACAGGTATGTGCATCCCAGGCATAGGTTTTGGAGGGCAAATCAAGAGTCTTAAAGTCGCACAATTCAGTCACAATCCCACTGTCATTACGGAAACCGCAGGTTATTTGAGGAACGCCTGCTAGAAATGACTGAGCCCACCACTTAAGTGCCTGGAAAAGACAGGAATTAATAATTATTAAATGATAAAAATAGTGTAAAAAGTCTGATTTCATTTATGCAAGCATTAAGGCTTACACTTGTTTTGACCGGTGTTTCATAGTGCTTAAATATGCAACTGAGATGGTTATAAATTATGTTTGATTTTCAGTGATCATCTAAACAAAGTAATTTAGGGTGAGGATGGTCAATTGTAAGTAATAACATTAGGGCAAGT
>CH002173.1:0-30301 GCA_000149265.1 Ciona savignyi | reverse complement strand
ACCCACTATTAATTACCACAATTTTTGGCGACCCACTTAACTTTATATATAGGTTGTTGTAACATGTGTGAGAGACGAAAGGTTCAATGACCTGAGGTCAGGTGAAGATCACGCCACCCATTCAAGATTGTGTGATGTCACAATTATGATAATTTCCCCTTGATTTTTGTATAGAAAATAGCCAGTATAGTTAATCAGAGCTTTCTATAACTTTTCACGACCCCACCAAGAGACCCATAGTTTGAGAAACGCTGGTCTAGTAGGTTGTTGTTGAAATGAATGGCTGAGAAAAATGCTTCCAAACACCAGACAATTTTCATTTCACCAGTTTGGTATCAAGACTAGCTATTAATGCCCTTGCACAATTAAACATTAATTTACTATTTAACACAGTTATACATTGGTAAAAGTATAATAAATTAATCACTGCAAAATCACCTAACTAAATAACACATAGGATATCATTAAATTGAATACATAGGATATCATTCATTGTGTTTATTGAAAACATAGTTGTTTAAGTGAAATATATATTGCAAATACTAAGGTGTTTAGTCTGTAAATAACTCTTCTGCCTTTGGAATAATTGCGGCATACTTAAAGGTGCGATAAACCACGTGATTACAGCCTGGCGAACGTGACCTACTTTCTTTGTGCGTGCATTCGTTTTAAGCGCGTCTGTCCACGATGCATGTGTATGGGATAACTGATAAGATAATGTTGTTGTGCTTTGATGCAAGTTGTATTTCCGAGCTACCGCAGGGCTCTACATAAAGTTTTAAAAGCACTTGTCCTGTAGGACAAGTTCAGTACCAAATTAACCTGTCCCATTTAGCTTACACTTGTCCCATAAAAAAATCACAATTTAAATTCCCGATTCCCGAGGTTCCAGACCATGTGATTAACACACCATTTAGCGATTAGGTAATCTCCCCTCAAAAGTCGTTCCTTATCAGGGCCAAAAATCCGTGCGAGTAATACTTGCGTAGAGCACGCCGTCCGAGTAATAATATACTATCGCTGTGCAAGAACCTAGATTCTTATAACGGCTAACCGATGAAAAAAAACGGTTAACCGGATGTTTACCCTACTGTTCTCTCTAGCTAGTACTTAGTAATGGGAAAAACGCGCGCAGGAGTGCGTCAGTAATTGAATCTAGGTCAACGTAATCCTAGGTCAAACCGCCGATCAAAGCAATAAACACCGCTACGAATCTTTAAAAAAAGCGACGCTGCGGTTAGCAACTCCAAGACCTACAAAATTATAATACTATATTTAAACAGTTGTTACGTCATACAAACTACAGTTGGGAGCCATGTTTACTTGCTTTTCTTGTGTGAGCTTCCACATGCGAGTGAATTCTTACTCGCCCGAAATTTGATGCTTTTTGGCCTTGCTTATCATGGAAACAGGAATCGCCTTTCTTATTTCGTTGCGGTTTACATGAAGATGCGCGTAAGATTGGTATTAACAAACAACATGGGCTACTCTGTCTTTCGAAATCGTTTTTTAATGTTGCACTCGAATTGTAATAATTACCATTTAATATTACTAAGAATTAATAACCCAGAGGTAAAATTGTTCAATTACCTAACCAATTGAATCAGAGACGAAAACCCTGGATTGGGATGTCATGTTTACTTCGCGTTCGACTTTAATATAATTAACCGATGAAAATTCGTTTTATATAATTAACCGATGAAAATTCGTTTTATATAATTAACCGATGAAAATTCGTTTTATATAATTAACCGATGAAAATTCGTTTTATATAATTAACCGATGAAAATTCGCGTTATTTTAAGAGGTTTGTCTGTGCGTTGACAAAAGATATGTGATTATTTCACACGCTTTTGGAGTTTATTTTAATTTTATTTTACAACTTTATTATGACCCGATGCGAAGATTGCTTATCGGTCTTTATCATATTCGCCTCACAGAAATTGCAACCGAGTGTTAGCTCTTTTCAACTCGTCTCAGTTACCGCTAATAAATCCTAATTGTAACAAAAGCAACGGGCAACGAAATAGTACGAATCTTATTCGCGCATGGTGGTAGATTAACACGGTTTAAACTCGAAGATCAACACGGCGGTGAAGGATAGTAAAAATAGCGTTTAGTTTGCATTTTTAACCTGTCCCGTCGGACAAGCGCCGCGCAGAATTTACTTGTTCCACGCTATAAATCACCTGTCCCGGACAGGCGGACAAGCGTGTATGTCGAGCCCTGTACCGCTTTAGAAAATGTTCGGACGCTTTCGCACGATAGATGCACTTTCGCTATGGAGAAACGCATTACGGGTATTACATACGAATGAAGAAGCCATTTTACAATTTTGAGATTACGAATTTACTTCAATGACGATTCACCAAAAGTTTCTTATCATAGTTATCCACTGTCACACGCTTGCTGAAACGATGCGCTGACGTCTGCATAATCGGCATCACGTGTGTTGTTGCGCGTTGGATCGCAGCCAATATTTTACGTTTTTAATTTCAAATCCTAACTATTCTTATTAAATTGCTTGTAAAGATTCGAATCCCTAGAGATTCGAATCTCAAAGAAATTCTATATTGTGCATCCCTAGTTAACCCCCTTGGTTTTACCATTCACGGAGTTTTTAAACCCATTACCAGATTATCATGTTATTCCGCTGTATGTATTACCAAGACATAAACCGTTATAACTTAAAGTTTGCACATGACTGCGAAAGGAACACATAGCACCATTCTAAGCTTAAAAAGTTATTTTAGAGTTGGGTTGTATTTTCTGCCCAGCAGGATAGATGAGGGTAAAAGGTCAACAGAACCTTTTAATAGGAAGGTTATGAAAAACCAGTCGCTTGCGTCCTCCGACAAAGCCATAAATAACGTCAACTGAAATTCCAGTTGAATTATGGCAATCTCCCTTACATTCAACCTACTTCAGTAATTACTTTAACCCGACAGTGAGCATGAGGTGATCTGACAATCGTCTGTTTGACAACATTAATCGTATTTTTTACGTGGAGATAAACATATCCATTTCTATATTTCAATAACCAATCCTATATCTTTAGGACGCAGATGGAAAGGGGTTGTCAGATCGAGAAATACGTGCCGAGGTTGACACTTTCATGTTTGAAGGCCACGACACAACGGCCAGTGGTATTTCGTGGATCCTCTACTGCTTAGCCGAGAACGCTGACCACCAGGAAATGTGTTTTCGTGAAATCCAAGAACAAATGGGAGACCGGACTGATATTGAATGGTGAATATTATTTTATGGTGGTTTTTTAACCAAATAACTGGATTGCTATTGAAGGGTGAATTATTTTTTGACATTTTTTTAACCAAACACGGACCGATATTGAATGGTAAATGTCACTGTTTTTTTAATATTTATTCAATTAAATCTACTTATTTCTTTCTGTCCGGGTATATTATGAAGCAAACATATGGTGTAATAATGGACCTAAAACCTTTAATGGTGGTACACTACACTCTAGAACCTTTGATGGTGGTTTGATGGTGGTACATAGGTGTGTAACCTTATATAGGTACCTGTAATAAATATACAGTATAAAAAGCTTCTTTTTAAATGTACACAAGAAGACTAATAGGCTGTGATAAAGTATGTGTGGGATATAATAATGTTTATCAGTGGGTGGGACAATAAATATGTGGGACATCATTTGTTTGCAAGATTATAAAACAGAAAAATACCAAAAAGATTGTTAACAAATTTTTATTTGAATTACCGTTTTATATTTTTCTAAATTGTTTATCATTATTTTATATTGTAGTAAGTTCTACAAAGGCCAGAAAAACTTGCCTTGGATAGTTTATTTTTAATTTCATGGTATGTTTGGTGAGTTCATATATAACGCCATCTAACCGTATTGTCCAAGGAAACAACCCATCAGCTATTTGTTTTAATTTGAACCCCAAGCTGTTTGAGGTTTATTGCTATGGATAAGCTAACATGCCAAAAGAGGAATAACCCTCTTTATGTTTTTCACCCAAATATAGAAAATTAGGTCAACCATTATTTTTGCTCTACCCATTACATGAAAAAAATAATAGTCATTATAATAATAGCTAGTCATTATTATACAAGCAAATCATTATAATACCAGCAAATCATTATAATACCAGCAAGTCATTATAATACTAGCATGTGATTAAAATTATAGCTATGCAATATAATACTAGCTAGTCATTATTATACTACTCTTTATTGGGAGAAAAGCGTGTGTGTAAACTAATTTATGGTGTTTTTTTATTATTTACGATCCATCTAAATCCAGTGCATCACTACGTATAATATGGGGCACAAAAACCACAAAATTTTATCCTTTTTTTGGATTTTAACAAATGTTCGTTTTCCGTCTTTTTCTGTTCCTGTGCTTTTATTTTTTTGTTATCTTATCTTAGGACAAAAAATAAATAAAATTAACTAAAAATGATGGTCAGTGTGGTGGTTGGTCCTTGAAATGACTTGAAAGTACAAAACCCAAAATAATCACTTATCATTCCCAGGGACGATCTAGCCAAACTACCATGCCTCACAATGTGTATCAAGGAGAGCATGCGTCTCTTTCCACCAGTTCCTATCATCTTCCGCAAGCTCAACAAAGACATTGAAGTTGATGGGAAATTGATCGCGAAAGGTTTGTATAGGGAAACCAACATTTTAAAGCGTTTAACAAGTAAATTTAATTGTGCTAAATTACCGCTTTTTTGTGATGAAAAATGCAATGACTCCACTTTCTGATTTTCAAGCCAGAACTTGTGTACCAAGGGGCTGCTAAGAGGCCTTTACCCCAGACATGTTACTAAAAGACTGTTCGTCTACTTTGCCACTGTTATCCAAACAGTAGCACATTAACAACAGGTGGCTAGGTTAAAACCGGTTGCTGGCTACCTTCATCCTTGACAAACGCAAAGGCACTTTTTTGAACCGAATAATTTAATTTGTTTAACTAAAACTGTAGCAATGATTTTAATAAATTCAACTTACTGCAATAAGTCCATAACCTGACTGTGGGCTGAAAGTATTTTGACAGTTACCTGTTATAAGGAATTTTATTGTCCCACCAATGGCAATAAACACGATAATATCTTTTCAGACTTTTTGTAAACTTTTTCTAGTTTATTCATGTTTTTTCCCTAAGACCAAACCGTAATTAAAACACTCCAATAAAAAAAAAAGAATATCAATATTAAATATAGCGGACACGGATGCTATCCTAGATGAGAATACAAAAGTTGAAAAAAAATAACCCCCAAATCCTCACATTACCCCCAAAATGCCCATATCCTAGCCCATAGCCATAATAAACAAAACAAAATCAATTTATACCAAACGATTAAAAATTTTACACAGGCACCGATATAGTGCTGCACATCTACGCACTGCACCACCATGAAATGTTCTGGAAGGATCCAGAAAAGTTTGACCCCAACCGATTTTTGCCGAAGAATTCATCAAATGTGGAAGGATATACTTACGTGCCCTTCTCAGCTGGACCAAGGTAATCACCGTTTTATGCAAATTAGAATAAGTTTTGATTTAGCTGTCAGTTAGGGATTTTTTATTGCCTTAACCAAAAATGTGATTGATTTGAATATGGATGTATTTTAATGACTTTTAATGACTGTTTCTTTTGTTTTTTTTTTGTTTTTTTTCCTGTTTTTTATTTTTTATATACATTTTGCGTGTTTTGAGGGGCAAACAACAATTGACATACGCCAAGTGCATTTTCCAAGTACAAAAACAACATTCCAGCCTATATTTTTAATCTCACCACGTTTGGCTATAAAAACAATGCCCAAACGAACACCCGTTTTTTTTTCCGTCTGAAAATAATATCTTTAAGCATTTACCCCTCTTACCCCCGCAGAAATTGCATTGGACAGAGGTTTGCAATGAACGAGTTAAAAATAGCAGTTGCTCAGGTTCTAAGGAAGTTAAGAATCTCACCAAGTTCTGACCGCAAAATACAACACGCGGTGGATGTTGTTTATAAAACAAAAAACGGAATTTATCTTCGTTTTGAGCAGAGAAATTGCTTGACATCCTCACCATAGGTGTTCGAAAAGAAATTCTGATCAATTTTGATGAAAATTACAATGTAAAAAAACTAGTTGACCTTTTTGAAGTTACAAGTTAAAAACTTCAAAATCTGCCATTTTTAATGCAATAATGATTAAGTTTGATGAAAATGTCTGATAATATGAATGACTGACAATCACCATGATGCCATAGTTTCATAAACTTATGAATTAAAAAATAATTTTTTAAAACAATTTTATTTTTTATGATAAAGTTAAGCTGGCGTTTTTTATGCTGAGTTTGCTTTAACCCTTTGTGTTTATTATGTGATTTGAGAATAACTTACAATATACTACTTTATGCATTATTACATTTGTTAACAATTTAATTACCTTGTTTACTTGCTATTTAGGTTAATTTACCAAAGAATTAAAATTATTATTTTAGACTATAGATAATTGTCATGTACATTATACCATTACTACAATAAATATAGTCACATAGACTTTACCTTTTCACAATAAATATGAGCACATACATTTTACTCTTAGCATTATAAATTTATGCATATATATTTTTTGATTTCAAAAACCAAAAAAGTTATGTGAATATCCGAAATTATTTTTCATATTTTATGTTTTATTAAAACTGGTCATTCCACACTTTATTACTATTATCGCAATTAATAATATGCAATTAACTTTTGGTAGTTAATTATTTAATTACTGACCTTTAATTTTGCATTTATTCTAATTTACATTTCTGCCAACTTTATATTTCTCTCATATTTTGTTTAAATGAAATTTCTTTTTTATATTTTCTCTCATGTTATGATGAAATATTTTTTTTTAATTGTAAAAATTCGGTTAAAACAGTTTTTCTAATAGTTGAAAAATAATAATCAATTTTTACTTCATGTATATTGTACTTACACATTAATTTTCCAATGACTTTTATATTATCTTACTTTATTTCAAATTTGTAACCATAACTTTCTATTATAAATTTTGTTTACCCTTTTTTGCAATTTAAAGCATGTGTCCTTTTGTACAGTGTATTTTTAAGTTTAAAAAATGTATTAAACTAAACTAAAACAAGGATATTTTGTATGAATGCATAATATGTTAGAAAAATTAATTAAAAACTATTGGTTTGTAAATAAATAAAAAAATTATCACTTACAAATACCAAATTTAAGGGTAATAAAATCCTTTTATAATATATGTAAATTATAAGCAGTGGATGAACATATGACAGCATGCTGAGGTAGAAATGTATTGTCTAAAAGATAGTTGCTGCTCTTGTTTTCAACATTGTACGACAACGAAAAGATGAGAATAAAATGTTAGAGGTGAGGTAATACATTAATGTTTTATTGCTTTGAATAAAAAGGCACTGAATGGTATCACAATGAAAAGCATTGTGGGGTTATTCATTATTTGCTTGGTTTATATTTGTATTTGCGCCTATTGCTGGCACTAAATCTGGCCTGAGGTTCCCCAACTAACAGACGTCAGCCAAAACTCGCAATCTGACTCTTTACAAAAGGTTTCTTTATTGTAAAAATGCAAACTGATACAGAACAATACATGTGGTCAAACTTATTCGTTATACATGCCTGGAGATGTGGCTCCAAGCAGGCAGTACTTAAGTCCGCATCTCAGAACGCGTTTTTGATACTGAAATATTTAAAAAAGAATTTACACACAGAACAAAACCAACCAGCCCGCCACGTATTGCGTAATGTGGGGGGGATTATATAGGAAGTGTTGGTTCTGAGATTATGCCCGGTTTACAAGCAAAGAATATGATTGACAGGAGAAACAGCCCTGCGCGCATTAAACGCCCACTTCAACAATTTTAACATAACTTAATATAATGTGCAAAAAATATTACACAAGCCGCGAAGTTACTACAGCATTAAAGTAGTTTGTGACTACCATCAGGTTAGGATGGGATATTCCCACTCATGGGGTTAAACTTGAATATTCCATCCCTGTGACCCCGAATAAACTTCATGTACATTAAATGGATTTAAAAGAGTACATCTACAAATGACTGTCAGTACACTATGAATTAGAATCTATGTTCAATGTATGCAAAACATGAATGCTTATCATTAAGTGGATTGTAGCAGTAATTGTACATAATTATATACAAATAAAAGACACCAAAACTTCCTTTATACATAAATCTATCCAGTTTATATGAACTGTTTTTACAACAGCATACCATACACCAACACATGCTTATGGGAGTAATTAATTAAAATAAAATACTGGCTACCAGCGAATATTTGAAATGTGGCCTGACTAAAGGCAAAACTAAAAACCCTGTGTATTATCATAAAAGTTGACACATATATTTACTGAGATGTGCAGCTGTGCTAAGAAAGCAATAAAAATTGGATTTAAACAATTTACGATTTGAAAATTTACAGCGCTTTTACTACCAAGGTCAAAAAACTTAATATGAGAGCTTTATAACAGGATGTTGTAATACATCACCCAATTTTGTTGCAACACATTACCCTAATTACTTAGAGCTAATATAAATTTATGATGCAATGTTAATAACCAACCAAGGAAATCATTTGCATATAAACTTTCGACCAAAGGATTTATGGGGTTGGTCTGCACACAGCAAAATGCAAACAAATAAGTTCTATACATTTTAAGTGTTGTGCAGTGTCAGCTACATTAAATAATTAAAGATGGCATGTTTTATTACATGGTGGACGGATTTTGTTTTATTTATCCTTTCTCACCAATAAATTGTTACTGCCCAGACCTGTAAAGCTTTTAATCAAATATTATCTCCACCTCCCACGATGTAGTGAGTTGGGTATGTCAATAATTACCAGTTTTAAAAATAACACGTTCAGTATACATCGTATCAAAGTGTGTTTGCATTTAATAAAAAGTGGTTTGCTTTGCGCAACTTTTACGTGGCAGGAGACATTACCAACTATAAAAATGTCTGGGTCCTTGGAAAACAAAAGGTGAAACACCAATTTAAGTTCCTCATACCTGGAACTGTATAAGTTATAGGGCGGGGTATTTTCCCGTCAATAAATTTCAACAGCCAATTTATACTCGGCCTGTATTTGTTTTATCAGCATATTTGCTATATATATAAGGCAGCCAGTGTTCGTTACTATATTGTAAGGAATAAAATGAGTCAATTTCAAATACTTCTGCTGCTATTTGCAGTTTCTAGTGCGTATGGACTGTTTGAGTCTGTGACTTTAGTGGACAACAGGTACGAAGGTATTGTGGTAGCAATCAACCCTTCTGTACCGGAGAACCCATTCATTATCAACGAAATAAGGGTAAAAAACTTTATTTATTCAATTATTTAAATGCTTAAATTAAAGTCAAATTTGTTATTTGGTATTGAGTCAAATTTTGTCATCTAAATTTAAAAATAGTTAAAGGTAATGCTTTTACATGCTGGTTGTTACAATATATGTGAATTTATTTAATAAAATATACATAAGTACCATTTTTAAAGATCATATTGTTCTAACCAAACATTTACATATTAGCAAAGTTTTACTGATGCACTAATTTGAAAAATCAGTTATATTCTATCTAATCATCTTCCTAACTTTCAGGATGTTTTCACTGATGCATCCTCTGTACTTTGGGAGTCTACCGAACACAGAGCGTACTTTGGAACCGTCACCATTCTTGTTCCCTTAACATGGAAAGGGAACTATAACTTAGCTACCAATGGAGAAGTTTATGCCAAGGTTAGTGATAAAACTGTGGCCAAAAATTCAATTTAATTTAAACTAAATTTTTGGATGCTAAATTATAACTTTGCATATTTTATATTGAGTTTGATTAAATAGTGTTTGGCATATTCGATTTCACTTTTGATACACTTTTAAATATGAAACAAAATTTGCAGGCTGATTTTGTAGTTGCTGATCCCAATCCAATGTTCGAGAGCGTTCCATACACAGAGCAATATACAGAATGTGGTCAACCTGGTGAATTCATTCATTTGACGCCAGATTTCCTTCTTAAAGATGACTATGCACAAAACTATGGACCAAAAGGTAGGAAGCAAATACAGACTACAATATAAATTTAATAATTATCTGTTTAGATAGGATATTCATGTTTATCCCCGTAAAAGATTAAACCAAGGGGGTTAACACATGGGCAACCATCAGATCACCTCGCACCCACCGTCGGGTTAACGGAGCTATTGCAGTGTGTTAGGTATAAATCACACGTTCCTTCAATTTAGTAGAACCCATTAATCCGCTGATTTTAGGCAAGGTCCATTAAGTGCCTTGCCCAAGGACACACCGACTAGATAGCGATCAGTTTGAACCTGCAACCTTTCGGTTAAAAGGCGTTGCACTAAACCACCAGACTAACCAGTTTGGATTATATTTTTAACCATTGTTAATTGAGTTTTAATCTTTATAAACCACATGATTTTAAATCATAAATATCTTATCGTATCCTACTCATATCTTTATTCCTTTAACTTTATGATAAAAATTAGGTCCTTAAAAGTGAAAATTATATCCCTACTTTTTATCGTGAGTTAATTAACAGAGGTAAAGCAATAATTACCTTATCCTATTAATATTTATCACAAAGTGTGGTGTCAAAGTAGTGTTGACATGGCAACAAAAAATACAGCATAAGGTATCTGAATTTTTACCTTATTATAACGAATTTTAATGTATCACCTAAAGATAACAATATTATCCTACTTTATCAGCAAGGCAAAGCAATTGGGAGTTTCTAATAAACGTTCCCTACTTTCTAAGACACATAACCACTCCCATTTCGCTCAGGCAAGACATTGATACACGAATGGGCTCACTTGAGATGGGGGGTTTACGATGAATACGCAACTGAGGGTTACGAACCCTTCTACTACAGCACCCAAATATATGATCAAGGATACGTAGAGGCGACTAGGTAAGATAGTATGTGGCAATGATTCATATGCTTGGTGAATGGTTGCAGACTATTTTTTGTTGACACTCATTAGAATTTTGTTTCCTAATTATTTTTATTACTTTGATTTATTTAATATTTCCAGGTGTCCGCTTTCCCTGGCAGGACACACTGTCTATCCAAACCCTCAAAATGGCAACAAATTAGAGGCATGTCGAGTTAACATCTCCAACAACTACATGCCAAACGAAGGCTGTGTATTTATCCCCAATGGTCCATATGGTCAACCTGATGATTTAGATGCCTCATTGATGTCCCACCAGTTCATGGACCAAGTAAGATATAATTTTTTATAGCAAATAGACTTAATTTAAATTTATAAACAAGTTATTAAAAAATTGATTAAAATTTAAAGTTACATATTTAATGAAATAAGTATAAATAAATTACTAATTGCTGGACTATGACCACCAGTTTTTTATGACCCTAATATACAAATATATGACCATATTGTACAAATATTGAAAATAACATTAAGCGATAAACAAATTTTGCTTTAAATATATGATCTATTTATGAAAATAAGAAATGACATGAAGCGAAAAACAAGTTATCATGATATGATTGCTTAATATAACATACAAAAGTTTTAAATTTAATAAACAAAAAACAACTTAGTTTTAATTATTGACACAAATTTAACTTTTTTAATAGCTTTAAACAATTGCTTAACCAAAAGTGGATTTGCAACAGAGTTTCAATGCAGGTGATTCATTTCTGCCACGACGACCCAACCGACCCCACCAACATGCATAACAAAGAGGCTCCTAATGAACACAATCGGCTTTGTGGCCAGAAAAGTGTGTGGGAGATTATTATGTCCTCGTCGGATTTCAGATATGCAAACCCGCCAAACCCATCGATTTCCGATGTTACACCGTCGTTTAGTATTGTACGAAAACCAACCAACAGATATGTGCTGGTACTAGATGGCTCTGGAAGTATGGGTGGGGTGAGTAGCAAGTTTAAACAATCCACAGAGTTTTTTACCTAAAATAGTAAAAGAGCATGTCAAGTACATTTGTTTCAAGTTTGGAATAAAATGCTGTTTTAAATAAGGGAGTTTAAATGAGCTAAAGAAATAACTTAGGGTATCAATGTGCCAATTCTATCATGTCGGCTGGGGAAATCAACATAAATGGATTTATTCATCTTATTGTTTGATATCGGAGATCTGTGCATTGTAAAATTTAAACTGTATCTTCAAATAACTTAAACACAAAGTCTAGCTGCCTGAAAATTTTCCGTGTGTTATATTTGATAGGGTAATTGTACATTTATTGTTCCTTCCTGTGTCATATTTGATAGGGGAATTGTATAGTTATTGTTCTATTGGTTATATGATTAGGTATTCATATTTTATTCCCGTAAATGGGAAAACTCAGAGGCCACACGTACACAGGAAATCGTTAAATTACCTTGTGCTTAGCGCTGGGTTACCCTTATCTGTTTGTGCAATTAAAACATTTGTACTGTAATAGTTCAACCAATTAATCCATTTACTTCAGGCGATATTCATTATTAGTGATAAAAATTCATTGTAAGGGGGAGAATTCCTTTTCTTTCGTACATTTGTAATTTCCATCCCAAACATCGACCTTTTATTCAATGTTTTATATATCAATAAAGAAACAAATTCTCTTTAACAGGATCGCTATGAAAGCATGATGCAGGCTGCAACAGACTTCATTATGAACTATGCCACAGTTGATTCTTACGTGGGAATTGTTGAGTTTGATTCCTCCTCCTATATCCTTTCTTACATGGTGGAAATTAACACAAACGCTGACAGAGAATTTCTAGTTTCAAAGTTACCTCCTCCACCAGGAGGTTCAACATGCATTGGATGTGGTATTCAAAGTGGTATTGATGTAAGTTTATATAAAAAAAAGCCTTATATATATATATATGTCTATATAAATATATATATATGAAATTTGTTGATTTCATATTTACTTTACTGATCAGTGAGATAATAATCCAGCTTAAAAGCTCAACTGTTTACATAAGATAACCTATAAATCCCTAGAAAAAAAAGTCCTAGATATTACATGGCAACCGACTTATACCACACTTAATAAACAACCACACAATAGGCCACACCAAAACAATAACTTAAAATTAAATATCCTCTTTAATTGTCTTTCCCTTAGGTTCTTGAAAGGTCAGGGGAAAATCCTGCAGGTGGGGAACTTATAGTTTTAACTGATGGAGGGGAAAACGCTGGGCCGTATGTTGACAATGTTCGCAATGAAGTGCTAAACAAGGTTACACATATATATATATTATATATTGTATTTTAGCAGTTTTTTAGTATTTCTTGGCTTAAACTTAAAAGTTTTACTTCCATAGGATAGGATATTCATGTTTATCACCGTGAATGGAAAAAAACCAAGGGGATTAACACACGGGCAATCGTCAGATCGCCTTGTGTCCACCATCGGATTATCGGAGCTATTGTAGTGTGTTATGTATGATACACACGTTCCTACAATTTGGTAGAACGCATTAATCCGCTGGGTTCAGGCAATGTCTGTTAAGTGCCTTGCCCAAAGACACAACCGACTAGCTAGCGACCAATTTTGAACCTGCAACCCTTCGGTTGAAAGGCTCCGCACTAAACCGCCAGACTAACCGGTCGGAAATGAAACACAAAGGAAAGTAAATTGTATTATGTCGATTAACATCTTTAAATGTATATATATATGCTCTTAAAAATGTGGTTTCACATAGATTAAAGAACCTTTACTCAGTTGTTGCTTATCTTAAATAACAAATTGTTTGAAATTATATAAATATATATGCTTAAAATACTTAAAATTTTCCCCATCAAATAAAATTAATGAGTGATATATGCCACCTAATAATTTTAAATATTCTCATAGAAAGTTGTGGTTAATTCTATATTCTTTGGTCCTTCTGTCAACGATGACCTGCAAAAACTTACTGAAGACTCCAGGGGATTATGGTACTCTAATGCTCTCAATAATGGACTTGGGTTGAAAGAAACTTTCAAGCAAATCGCTCTTACAACAGATGGAGACTTGTATTCGAATTCATATCAAGTAATTTATGTCAAATTCATTTACAATTGTCAGTAATAACCAAAACACTGATATTGTGTGTCAAATTAAGTCAATAAGTAGACTGTGTTTTGTCTAAATCTAGTTGTATGTTCTACTAATTTTTATCCTTTTTGGTGGGTAACGAACGGTGTTACAGATCTATGGAAGCACTCACAGTATGGGTTCAAATGAAAATGATTATGGATCGTTCATTATTGATTCAAGTGTAAGCAAAGACAGTGTCTTTTCGTTTTCATGGTCTAGTAGTGGCATCGCACCAACTTTTACTGTAACAAGTCCAAGTGGAAAACCTTACTGCACTAATACTGGATCTTCCTGTTATAATCCCTCTGTAGTGTCTGTGGATTACAACTTAAGAACTGCTGCATTCAGATTTTCAACAACCGAGGTAATTAAACAACATTTCGTTTTTTATATAATAATTATTAAACCCATAAGCCGATATGTTTAAGAATAAACTAAAGTAAAGGGGAATTGTTTTCTCATGACCTTGTATAATATACATTACATTGTTATTTTATAAAAAAGATAGAAAAATGGTTTGTTTTCAAAAAACGCAAATCCAGGGTTAAAATTCAAATATCTCTGTCTCAGTTACTAATTACAGTTGAATGCAAATTCTTCTGATCAATATTAGTCTAGTTTATTATAAAAAATATAAGAATTGGGTATTTAGAATAAAAAATTAACTTAATAGGTTTACAGATACGCAGCATACTATGGCAGAGTTATACTTAGTAATTTATTAATATAAATATAAAAAAAATCAATCCCAAAACACAAAGTAACATTTTATCCAATTTATCAGGAGGGCCAATGGAGTTATCACATCCAAACTAGTTCCAGTTCACAAGTGGTCAGTGTAATGATCACATCCATGGCATCCAGTGTGGGAACACCACCTATTGTTGCTGAAGCTGGACTTTCAGCGACCGATATATCAACCGGTGGACAAGCTATTGTGGTGTACGCAAAGGTAAACTTGTTATTAAAGGAGACTTCAGCATGGTGACATGTTAGCTCAATTGTACTGGGTTTATATAGTGACACTTTCTACACATATTCTCATTGCTAATGATTTATCCCAGTGAATAGAAAAACAAAAGAGAGTTATCACATGGGTAATCAAAAGGTTGCCTTTTAGACAAGAAAGAGCGTAATCTCACACAGGTAACAGATAAAACTACATCCACTGTTGAGTTAACGAAGTTATTGCACTGTGTTGTGTATAATTAAAACATCTCTACAGTTTTATTAAATCTACTAATCCAATAAAGTAAGGCGTTATCTGCTAAATGTTACACAACTGAATAGCTACTGACCAGTTTCTAACCTGCCACCCTTCGAATAAAAGATAATGTACTAACCCACCTACCTATTCAGGTGGACTAATATTGCACTGCCTTAGCTATTTTTAATTATCCATATGCTTAAATTGATCTGAATATCTTTTTTTTATAGTGTTGTCTATCATGCTGTGGTTTAACAATTTAAATCTGTAACAATATTTCCCACTAAATTATCTCCAGTAACCCAAAGGTGGAGGTAATTTAATAATTGCCTATCTACTACTGGGACAAACCGAACAAATACTTTAATTATTAATCCCTTAATTAAACTGTACCACATTAACCTACACAATCATAGGTAACGCAAGGTTACCAGGCAATAACTGGCGCAATAGTAGATGCCAAAATAGCTTCAACTAGTGGAACTGTAACCACCCTTAGACTCGTGGATACTGGCTCAGGTAGGCACATTTATTTTATACAAGAATTCTATGACTCGAACCACCTAGATTGTTTAATATGTTTGTTTGATAATTTTTTAGTAGTCCCAAAAGTTATACAAAAAATTGCTTATGCACAAAAATATTGAAAAACATTTAACCCTACCAATAATTTAAACTTCAGCACCGGACGTGAGGGAAAATGATGGGATTTATTCCAGATATTTCACACAATTCAGTGATAAAGGACGTTATTCTGTGCAGGTACCTTTGCAATTATAAAAGTCTGGATTAAAACGAAACGTATTTATCATAATTATCATATATATCATACCGGGCTGATAAAATAAACGATAAGCCCACTCGTACAGTTAATCAGTTTGGTTTTACTATTGATAATAATTTGTGTTAGATTTTGTGATTTACCCTTGTAGCATCGGTAAAAGAAGAGTTTTATGCTACATATGACTGATTTCACATAGCTTAAAACAGCCAATGTTCAATTGGGGAAATTCACAAATTGTTTCATCAAATTATATTTTGTTGTTTATCATAAATGTATTGACTTACTCTGGGTACTCAGTAAATAAGATATATTGATGCAGGTAACAGTACATGGAGTGGGCAATGGTACAACAGTTAGAAGCAAGAAGTCAAAGGTTTCCGCTGCTGCTTACAACCCTGGATATGTAAAACCTGATGGTGCGTAAGAATGAAAGTAAAATAAGTCAAATAATAAC
The DNA here is from genome assembly GCA_000149265.1 of Ciona savignyi. Classification (NCBI taxonomy): domain Eukaryota; kingdom Metazoa; phylum Chordata; class Ascidiacea; order Phlebobranchia; family Cionidae; genus Ciona; species Ciona savignyi. The sequence continues at coordinate 13,722 of CH002173.1, read as the reverse complement.
AAAAACACGGCTCCAAGCATGTTGTAGCCATGCATAATGTGTTATAATTAACCTAAGAATAAAACTGACTTGTTTTAAGATTACACCTGGTCATATTTCGTTTTCCCCAGGTACCATTGAACAAAACCCGAATGGTTTAACTGATCCAAACATCCATGGCAACCAAGGCACAGATGCCACTGAGATTGAAGCTTTCTCAAGAGTTGTATCTCCAGGAGGATTCTCATACAGCGGGTGACTGGATTGTTTATGTCATGTGTGTATGATACTGTGGTATATAGTATGATTTGAATAAAACCAATAAAGTTATACATTGCAATAAACATACATTTTGTAGATGCAAAACCAATAGAACTAATTCTTGCAATAGACAACCATTTTGTAGATGCAGCTACATAATTGTAGCCATTTTCGGTGCAATTTTTAAATTTGAACAAAAATCAATTATTCGCATACATTCAACAAATTGTTTGTTTCAGGCCAACCTCTTCAAGTGTTGATAATTTCCCTCCAAGTTCAGTTATTGATTTGAAAGCAAGCCAACTTGATGCTTTTGACCCAAAGAAGGGAGTTGTTTTGACATTTACGGCACCAGGAAATGACTATGACTCTGGAACAGGTAGCTTCAGATTATTCCTTATTTAATTAATGATAGTTTAATTTTAAATCTGTCAAAGAAAATACCTAGCTATTCACATGGTATCAAAATTGGATTTAATATTTGTGCTTTTTTCTTTTCAGTGGGACAAAGGCTTTATAATGACAAATTGCCAGAAGTAATATCAGAAGTATTGGAGTCAAATAAACAACTCAAATTTAAAACATTATAGATTGCCAAAATTTGACCTACACAACACACTATTACACTCTCACTAGTGTACTGCGTAGTACACACAGTTTTAACAATTGATTATAATATAAACCGTTTGTTTTACACCTCTAATCATTAACAAACCCTTATTTCTTGCCCATCACCCTTCACAGCAAGCTCATACGAGATCCGTTATCTCTACACCAACCCAAGCCAGCTGAAAACCAACTTTGAATCTGGTATTGAAGTGACCGCAACCGCTGTAGTTCAAGGTGATCTGTCGAACCCAGAGGAAGCCAATGTAGTTGAAAGATTCGTTATCAATATAAAAGATATTCCCCAGAAGGATCTTGTGACGTAAGGAGTAAAAACCTTTTTGATATAGTTTTGGTTACATGTAAGATAAAGTTGATATAGTTATTTTAACATGTGGGATCATTCATCGTAAAACAACTCTTAGCACATTCAGCAGTAGTCTTATTAAAGTGCATGGATAAATGTATCATAAATAGTAACACACTTTATATTTTATTTTAATCATATTCCAACTTTTATCAAAATTGAAACCACAGAGTTGGATTTGCAATGCGTGCCACAGATTCTGCGGGCAACACTGCCAGTGTTTCCAACGTAGCTATGATGAACCTCTTCCTTCGACCACCCCCGGAGTCTTGTCTCGATAAATATGGTAAACCGATGAGTGGCGACCCATTTGAGAAGCCATACGACTGTCTTCACTTTTACCAGGTTTGTAATTGTAACACTGACGAATAGATAAATGGTTGACTGAATTATTTGTCAGAATATTTTCCTGCACAAAATATGCAGATTCATTATGTCATTAGGACTGCTCCAGTACACACTGAATTGGTAGGATATTATTGTTTCCCGAAGGATATGAAAATGCAGTAAACATTATTACACGGCCAATTGTTAAATTATTTTGTACCTGTTATTTTAGCTATAGTGTGAATAGTTTGAAGAAATTGCTACATTTTTTTGTTTTACCCTTTTAGCGCATGGTCAGAAGTGCTTTAATATTAACTTAGCAGTTAAACAGACACTTTGGCTCTTGAAAGCTTCTGGTTAACAACAAATTTAAATTCAGCTTTTTCCCACAGTGCAGCAACGGCAAACTAAACACCATGCCATGTGAACCAGGAACTGTGTTCAATCCAAATATTTCTGTCTGTGATTACCCACATAATGTACCACAGTGCTCCTATATTGATTTCACATCTACAAGTAAGGATTTTCTATATTGAAAGTATATCTTTTTATGTTGACTAATGGGTAAATGGTTGAAGAAAATCTAAAGAGAAAATAATAAATTTAACACTTTAGTTAACCAATTCCCACACAAGGTAATCTGAATAGGATGTTTATCCCCGTGAATGGGAAAACCAGGGAGGTTAACACCCGGGCAATCGTCAGATCACCTTGTGCCCACCGTCGGGTTACCGGAGCTATTGCAGCATTTGTGTATGATTAAGACTCATTAATCCACTGAATTCACGCAATGCCCGTTAAGTGCTTTGCCCAAAGACACAACTAACTAGCTAGTGAAAAGTTTCGAACCTGCAACCCTTTAGCTGAAAGGCGACGACTAAACCACCAAGCCAAGCAACCGGACATAAATCTGATAACTACTCATCATCCCATGTGCTCTAGTCCCCTATGTATATTTATTTTGATTAAAATATTAAAGCCACGGCACCTGGAGTACCCCCTACGCCACCCGTTCCACCTGTGACAACCCCTCCACCACCTGTGACAACCTCTCCCCAACCTGTGACAACCCCTCCCCCACCTGCTACTACAACCCCACCTGCAACAACAACAGATGGTAATCTGCCACCAGTACCTAATTCAGGTATGTATCATACTAATGGTTCGGCATTTGCTGAAAGGTTGTGTGATTGTTGCTGGGTTGAACAAAAGTAATGTGAGCTTAATATGCAACACCCTGCGATAGCTTCGGTCAGCATATCGATGTTGTCCAAAGCTAGAATCTTTAATCCAATTTAGGCTGTCTATGGATGCATACGATAGCAAAGTGCGTTAGCACACATATATTTAGCAGTTTATGCCCACCAGAGGCTTAGTGAATATTGTAGTATGTTGTGTATCATTGGGATGTTAACTTAGTAGAACCCATCAATTCTTTAGCCTAAGGCAATATCCGTTACAAGAAAACAACTGACTACCTAGCAACCAGTTTTAAACCTGCAACCCTTAAGCTTAAAGGAGACGCCCTAACCCACCAAGCTAATCGATCGGACTGATAAAGTAAAAAAATCACAACAATTTACTTTAAGAGATGTGTGAATTTTCTGTTCACTAGGATATTTATGTTTTATTCCCTCAATTAAAAAATGCATAAGGTGTTATTACACCGACAATCCCTGATTATTTTGTGACTTTCGTCGAATTACCAGAGCTATTGCAATGTAGTGTATACTCAGTGGCTGGTCTATTGATACCACACATACAGTATATTAAAATGCCCATTTAAATTTTACAGACACGTGTAAAAATTCGAAAGGAGAAGCCATAGATAGCCTATTTGCTGATACTACTGACTGCACTCATTACTACCAATGCAGCAATGGTAAGTAGAGATAGGATTACACCATGCTATGGTTGTGATTATTGTTTTAGTTATGGTACCAAGAACTGTCCTTTGATGTAATTTTCCGGATAAAAAAAGTATAATAATTTAGTTGAAATTATTAGGAACTGAATAACACCAAACACCATTGCCTAGCTCTATGATTGGTGACATGCATGATTATAAATAAATATTGATATTTTACCAATTTTTCCAGGTATTCTGTACACAATGCCTTGTCCAGCTGGTCTGGTCTTCAATTCTGCTCAGCTCTACTGTGATTGGCCAGCAAATGTTCCAGGCTGTTAACCACTGATTTTATATTGAGACTGAATGGGTTAATTCTCGGTTATAATTGTGTTGAATAAAATAAATTTACATTTTTAACGGGGTGTGAAATAATTTGGTAGGAAAAAATGCCCAGTTACTAAAGGAAGGTAAATATCAAATAAAGTAAAGAAAATTGGTTTGGCGATAACGATTTGCAGGAACTTGGTAGTTGATCTAGAATGGAATTTTATTTCATTTATAAAAAGTGCATTGTAGGGAAAAGGCAAATGTAAACAACAAGTAGCATCAGTATTGTTAAAATAGCTGTGCAAAAATACAGAAATAAATAATTGACTTACCTGTAAAATAATTGACTTAACGATTAACAGATGACCATTATGAAAATCATCAAAATTTTAACTAATTAAATAAAAATACATGTTATAAACTGCATAGTTTACTCATACTTTAACTGCCACAATAATTATTATCGGTGTAGAATAAATATGCTTGCTATGCAAGAAGAAAATGTGGATTTAGGGCAACGTCCAAAAAACCAAAACTTAACAATTGATTGGATTGTAGACGTGTTTAATGACTGACGTTTTGCCCTTTTTTCCTATTTTATAAATTTTTTACAAAGATCCTGCTCCATGTTTTTATCGTGAAAAAAAAACTAAACTACCAGCATATGCTGCTAAAAAGACAAAATTAATATAATCGTGACCACTGATAAATTAGACCAGCATAAAGCGTAAAATTTTTCTACGTCAATAAATTTGTTCACAAGTTGAGACTACTTTGCTGGTTTATCGCAAGGTTTTGTATATGATTGAGGGAATCCTGGTGTTTTAATGTCAAATGACACCGGTGTGAATTTTAACTGATATATATCTAGTCTGATACATTAATTCATAATTAAAATTACTATACAGCTAGGAGATATAACGACACTAGACTATGCTTGGATTAGTGTGTTAAATATGGTATTTTGAACTCTACCAGTAGGTTAAAATCAGTGGAAAAATTCTGGTTAAACTTGTAATTTAGATATTTTGGAGAAACATAATTTTCAGGCTAAAATTAAAGTCCAAGATTGACAGTCTTTCATCATTGGATAAATCTTGCAGAAGTTATTATACATAGGTGGTTGGGTTTTTGTCAAGCAACCACATATGAGTGATCTAATTATTATGGTAAGTTCAAGGAGGAATAAAATAATTTAAAACACAAAGTTTTAGTATTTTATTAATTAAATCAAACATGACTATAAATACATGGCAAAACAAAATTAGCTACTTGGTATTGGTCCTATTTGAAAAAATGGGACAGATTGAGATGACCGTATTTGTTTTCGTTAAATGCTTGACAGATATGGCATGTCGTCCTGACATCTACCAGAAGGAATAATGGAACAGTAATGAAGCTTAGCCATTCAGCGACAAAGAACGACAAAACCCGCCATGAACTTTGCACAAACGTTATAGAGGAGTCGGCACTGTTTCTGTGGATATTGTGATGTTATATACATGTGTCATCAGTATTACATACGAAGTAACATATAATAAGCAAATGGGGGTTTTGCATTATAATGTTGACGTTTTCCTATTATTCTGTGTCCACCAGTCAATATAAAGTCAGCCAAGGTACAGGTTGTTTTCTGTTTTTATCTACAAAATGTCATAAATATTGCTTAATTGGTAATATGAGTTTAATTATATTGTTAATATATGATTAAACATATTGTTAAACAGAGCAACATTATTTTAAGAAAAAAATCCTTAAATAAATAGGGATTGCAGTAAACAAGGAATGAATGCACAGCCGTCACTGTCTGTTATACACCATGGTTAAACGCAACACCTGCACCAGCCCAATCCTACTCACCAATTTCACAATGTGGCCCAGTATGCCCAGGTGTACATATGCATTCGTACCCATCTACTACTGGGCTACAGCTTCCACCATTTTCACATGGATTAGGTGAGCATAGATCTGTAATATTCAAAATGTAAATCGAATAAACATGTTGGTATAAAAACAAACCTTTCATACAAATCCATGGTTTTGCATATTTTCCATCAGAAGTATCCGTCCACCTACCATAAACATTAACACATTTGCCTGTTGCATTAAAGGGCAATACAACTATACGGCTATATGCCTGGTTTTGATTTGGATCAGGTGGACCGCAATTGCCAATCTCCCCATTGTACCAGTTCTCATAAGATGTGCCTCCTGGAGCCCCAATGTTGGTCCCATCCTCCCATTGCCATTTACCCTGATCACTGCTGCCCCCCGTACAACCAACACAAACCCCGCCAACCCAATACCCTCGTTCCATAAGGTTTGTGCTTCCCCAATTATTCTCATTAAAATTCAAAACAATTAATTGCGCCGTAATGAATTGTTGAGTTGCTTCATCTTTAATTTGAGCAATTTGACCTCCATCCGCTTCACATTTGGACTTAGCATCGTCGTAAAATAATCTTCCACTTGGATCACTTGGGTTGTAAAACTTCCACCAAAAACCATTGAACCAAAGTTCTATTAAAAAAAACAAGTAAGAATAAAAATGTAAAAACCAAAATTCTTTTGCACCTACCTTTCATGCAAATCCAATTTGATCTTGAATCTTTCCCAGTATCTCCCCAGGTACCTAATGTGTTGGAACAGATATTACCCCCATTCATTGCTTCTTCAAATGCGTAAACATACGCTCTGCTTGATTCTTGGTTGTTATTAGGTTCATGAACCCCACATGCATTATTGTTGTGCCAGTTCTCGTAATCTGTTGTTGACCCAGGTACCCCGATTTTAGTCCCATCCTCCCATTTCCACTTATCCCTACCACCACCACAAAGACCACCAACCCAATAACCACTCCACTCAGTAGAATAAAAATCTTCAACCAAACCAAGCGCCCTAAGTTGCTCTGTTATAAAGTCTTGAGTCCCCGCATCTTTAATCATAGCCAGACTTCCCCCACCATCCGTACAAACTTGTGATGCATCATCGTAACTTAATCTATTGCTTGATCCTTTGTTGTAGAAGATGAATTGATAGCCGTTATACGTTGCTACTGCTTCTGGTGCTGTGGATTACAATATATTAAGTGATGTTTAAATATTATTATTCTGGTGATGTTTAAGTGACATATATTTTTGTGAGGGTTGAAAAAATCTTTTATGCGATGTCAGGTATTCTCATATAAGAAGAGATATTATTAATTTTAATATTCAAAAACTGCAATAATTCTTGCAACTTAATTTAAGTAAACAACTTTGATATAGGATAAGGATAAAATATATAATTTATCCCGGTAAATGGGGAATATGCAATGGGCAGTAATACACAAGTAACAGTCAGATTAACTCATGCCCATCGTAGATCTGTAAAACAACAACATTTAGATAAAATAATAAAACATTAGTCTAAAACCACCTACCCATTGCACAATTTTCCCCAAAAAATCCGTCTACACATGAACAACTATAATCTCCAGGATGTGGTACACATGTACCATCGTTTTCACAAGGATTTGGTGAGCATAGATCTGTAAATATATATATTTCTTAAGTAGCTGGATAATGATTTTAATGTGTGGCAGTTTGTTTACTGATAGAGCACTGTTGTTATAAAATATCTTTTATAATACACATTGTAATAGATCTGGTAAATTAACTATAAAGGCTTAGAGTTCTGAAAAATGTGACACAAACCATGCATTAATTACCTATATTCTTCAAGTTTTTGTATTCATGTTTCAATACATGATGAGCAGAGAAATGTGAAATTTATAAACCATAATTATTAAAATTGAGTTACCATTTTGACATATGTCTCCAGTATAACCATCATCACAATTGCAAGTGAATTGATTGACACCGTCAGTACATGTTCCACCATTCATACAAGGATTTGAAACACAGTCGTCAATGTCTAGAAAAGTAAATGTTATTTTTTTCTAAATTTAATAAAACACACTCAGTGAATTTTACTTTTTTCACATGTGTGCACAGTGTAACCAGCTGCACAGGTGAAACTGTTTACACCATCGATACATGTCCCACCATTCATACAAGGATTTAAAGCAGTGGTTCCCAACCTTTTTTAGTGTCGGGGCCAAATTTCAAATTTTAGAATACGTATAGAGCCGCATGAAAACACTCATAAAAACACACTGCTTTAAGAAAACAGTGACGTAACAATAGCAGCCTTTTCACAACTTTCCTTGCCTCTAATCTTAACTATGAAGTAAAAACTCTTTTCCCAGCCTTCAAACTAAGCAAGGGTAATTTTAGAATACTAATTTTATTTTTTTTATTATTAGAATCAGATTTTTCTAATATTTTTAGGGGATTTCAAGAGTCAATGAGAGCCGCGGGAAGGCTAGCTGGGAGCCGCGGTTGGGAATCACTGATTTAAAGCATAGTCATCATTATCTGTTATACATAAATGATAAACACAACACCCATGTAAGGTTATCTTTACCAATTTCACAAAGTTTCCCAGTATGCCCAGGTGTACATATGCATTCGTACCCATCTACTACTGGGCTACAGCTTCCACCTTTTTCACATGGATTAGGTGAGCATAGATCTGTAATATTCAAAATGTTAATCGAATGAACATGTTGGTATAAAAACAAACCTTTCATACAAATCCATGGTTTTGCATATTTTCCATCAGAAGTATCCGTCCACCTACCATAAACATTAACACATTTGCCTGTTGCATTAAAGGGCAATACAACTATACGGCTATATGCCTGGTTTTGATTTGGATCAGGTGGACCGCAATTGCCAATCTCCCCATTGTACCAGTTCTCATAAGATGTGCCTCCTGGAGCCCCAATGTTGGTCCCATCCTCCCATTGCCATTTACCCTGATCATTGCTGCCCCCCGTACAACCAACACAAACCCCGCCAACCCAATACCCTCGTTCCATAAGGTTTGTGCTTCCCCAATTATTCTCATTAAAATTCAAAACAATTAATTGCGCCGTAATGAATTGTTGAGTTGCTTCATCTTTAATTTGAGCAATTTGACCTCCATCCGCTTCACATTTGGACTTAGCATCGTCGTAAAATAATCTTCCACTTGGATCACTTGGGTTGTAAAACTTCCACCAAAAACCATTGAACCAAAGTTCTATTAAAAAAAACAAGTAAGAATACAAATGTAAAAACCAAAATTCTTTTGCACCTACCTTTCATGCAAATCCAATTTGATCTTGAATCTTTCCCAGTATCTCCCCAGGTACCTAATGTGTTGGAACAGATATTACCCCCATTCAGTGCTTCTTCAAATGCGTAAACATATGCTCTGCTTGATTCTTGGTTGTTATTAGGTTCATGAACCCCACATGCATTATTGTTGTGCCAGTTCTCGTAATCTGTTGTTGACCCAGGTACCCCGATTTTAGTCCCATCCTCCCATTTCCACTTATCCCTACCCCCACCACAAACTCCACCAACCCAATAACCACTCCACCCAGTAGAAACAAAATCTTCAACCAAACCAAGCGCCCTAAGTTGCTCTATTATAAAGCTTTGAGTTCCAGCATCTTTAATCATAGCCAGACTTCCCCCACCATCCATACAAACTTGAGATGCATCATCGTAACTTAATCTATCGCTTGATCCTTTGTTGTAGAAGATGAATTGATAGCCGTTATACGTCGCTACTGCTTCTGGTGCTGTGGATTACAATATATTGAGTGATGTTTAAATATTATTCTTCTGGTGCTGTTTAAGTGATATATATTTTTGTGAGGGTTGAAAAAATCTTTTATGCGATGTCAGGTATTCTCATATAAGGAGAGATATTATTAATTTGAATATTAAACAACTGCAATAATTCTTGCAACTTGATTTAAGTAAACAACTTTGATGTAGGATAAGGATAAAATATATAATTTATTCCGGTAAATGGGGAATATGCAATGGGCAGTAATACACAAGTAACAGTCAGATTAACTCGTGCCCATCGTAGATCTGTAAAACAACAATATTTAGATAAAATTAGGGATGCACAATATAGGGATACTTAGGTATTCTAGAATATTCTAGAATAGTATATTTCGAATCTAGAATTTCGAATCCTATTCTAGAATGTTTAACTGTTTATTTAAATTTGCTACAATGTGCAAATTTTTTCCCACTAAAAAATAGATACTGGGCAGTATATGAATATTAAATAAATGCAGAAAACTAGGAATATGCCTTTGTACAGTGTTGAGAGAAATTTAGGACTCAAACAACATTCCCCAATAACCTAAGTTTTCATTGAAAAGTATATTAAATTAATAACTATAAATTCAATAAAAATAATTACTAACTATTTTAGATTTTATTTTTTGTGCTAATTAAAAAACATAGTTGTTAAAGTGGAATAAATATTTCCAAAAATAAGTCTGTCTAGTGTTTAAATAACTTTCTAATAATTACGTCATATTTAAAGGTGCAATAAACCATGTGATAAGCGCGGGAAAGTGACCTACTTTCTTTGTGTGTGCGTGCGGTTTAGGCGCGTCGTGAGAGACGCAAAAGATAACAAATCATGCTTATCTATTGTCACACGCGTTCTCAGACGATACTCTGACGTTTGCATAATTGGCTGAACGAGTTTTGTTGCGCGATCGATCGCAGCCGTGATTTTACGTTTTTAATTTCGAATCCTAACTATTCTTTTTAAATTGCTTATAAAGATTCGAATCCCTAGAGATTCGAATCTCATAGATTCGAAATTCTATATTGTGCATCCCTAGATAAAATAATAAAACATTAGTCTAAAACCACCTACCCATTGCACAATTTTCCCCGAAAAATCCGTCCACACATGAACAACTATAATTTCCAGACTGTGGTACACATGTTCCACCATTTTCACATGGATTTGGTGAGCATAGATCTGTAAATATATATATTTCTTAAGTAGCTGGGTAATGATTTAAATGTCTGGCAGTTTGTTTACTGATAGAGCACTGTTGTTATAAAATATCTTTTATAATACACATTGTAATAGATCTGGTAAATTAACTATAAAGGCTTAGAGTTCTGAAAAATGTGACACAAACCATGCATTAATTACCTATATTCTTCAAGTTTTTGTATTCATGTTTCAATACATGATGAGCAGAGAAATGTGAAATTTATAAACCATAATTATTAAAATTGAGTTACCATTTTGACATATGTCTCCAGTATAACCATCATCACAATTGCAAGTGAATTGATTGACACCGTCAGTACATGTTCCACCATTCATACAAGGATTTGAAACACAGTCGTCAATGTCTAGAAAAGTAAATGTTATTTTTTTCTAAATTTAATAAAACACACTAAGTGAATTTTACTTTTTTCACATGTGTGCACAGTGTAACCAGCTGCACAGGTGAAACTGTTTACACCATCGATACATGTCCCACCATTCATACAAGGATTTAAAGCAGTGGTTCCCAACCTTTTTTAGTGTCGGGGCCAAATTTCAAATTTTAGAATACGTATAGAGCCGCATGAAAACACTCATAAAAACACACTGCTTTAAGAAAACAGTGATGTAACAATAGCAGCCTTTTCACAACTTTCCTTGCCTATAATCTTAACTATGAAGTAAAAACTCTTTCCCAGCCTTCAAACTAAGCAAGGGTAATTTTAGAATACTAATTTTATTTTTTTTATTATTAGAATCAGATTTTTCTAATATTTTTAGGGGATTTCAAGGGTCAATGAGAGCCGCAAGAAGGCTAGCTGGGAGCCGCATGCGTCTCTCGGAGCCGCGGTTGGGAATCACTGATTTAAAGCATAGTCATCATTATTTGTTATACATAAAGGATAAACACAACACCCATGTAAGGTTATCTTTACCAATTTCACAATGTGGCCCAGTATGCCCGGGTGTACATATGCATTCGTACCCATCTACTACTGGGCTACAGCTTCCACCATTTTCACATGGATTAGGTGAGCATAGATCTGTAATATTCAAAATGTAAATCGAATAAACATGTTGGTATAAAAACAAACCTTTCATACAAATCCATGGTTTTGCATATTTTCCATCAGAAGTATCCGTCCACCTACCATAAACATTAACACATTTGCCTGTTGCATTAAAGGGCAATACAACTATACGGCTATATGCCTGGTTTTGATTTGGATCAGGTGGACCGCAATTGCCAATCTCCCCATTGTACCAGTTCTCATAAGATGTGCCTCCTGGAGCCCCAATGTTGGTCCCATCCTCCCATTGCCATTTACCCTGATCACTGCTGCCCCCCGTACAACCAACACAAACCCCGCCAACCCAATACCCTCGTTCCATAAGGTTTGTGCTTCCCCAATTATTCTCATTAAAATTCAAAACACTTAATTGCGCCGTAATGAATTGTTGAGTTGCTTCATCTTTAATTTGAGCAATTTGACCTCCATCCGCTTCACATTTGGACTTAGCATCGTCGTAAAATAATCTTCCACTTGGATCACTTGGGTTGTAAAACTTCCACCAAAAACCATTGAACCAAAGTTCTATTAAAAAACAAGTAAGAATAAAAATGCCAGATATATTAAACGAAAATGATGAAATGCCAATTACAAATGATTAAACATTCAAAAAGTTATTAAATAATTGTTGCGAATCCAATAATTCACACCAAATATCACCTTCACATCACTTACCAGCTTGCCCAGAAACAGAAACAATCAACAACAAAATAATTAACATTTTCCTGCAACATATACCTGAATGCTTAGACATTAGAGTTTAATACCTTGCTAGTGTATTTTCTTTAGTTTTAAAACTCTTATGATATTAATCTTCCGTCTTTTTATTCAATCAATTTTAGCTTTTAAAAAATAGAAACACATATAAATCGAAAAAATCATCATTTTAATCTTAACAAAACTATAATAATCAATTTAAAAATATTAAAAAACAACCGAATAAAATAAAGCTGACCAAATTAATATAAGATGAACAACCGAAAAACAACAACAGCAGATTGAACCAGGCACACATTACTGAACTGGTTCCGCCAAAATGAAAGCAGTGCTAATGGTGTTTATTAAGTGTGAAAATTCCCCTATCCCTCATCATGTAAACCAAACAAACTAATATGTCAAAAACATTTATTGGAATTTTAAGGCGCATAATTACCAGAAATGACAAAGCATTTATAGAACATTTACATTTAAAACCGCAAGGTAGTTTAAAACATGTGTTAGTTTAAATAATTAATCCAAACTTAAGTAGGAATCAGTCACATCATTAAACTGACTATGTGTTTGATGTAATCTGTCAAAAAACATTTATTGAAATTTTAGGCAGTCTAATTTACCAGAAATGCAAAAGTGATTTATCGTTAACTAACCAAGTACAATCAAAACCGTAAAGTACATTGTTTGGTGGTTAATAATTAATGTTGAAAGTGCAACATTTATCTTGAGGTGGTGTGAACACAGACACAATAAATTGCCAACTTTTGGTGTGGTCGCGTGGTATTTAGTTTTAAAGTCCGTATACCTTTGGGAATTTTTAAAACAGTGTTAAGTATATTCCTGCTTCTTTACAAATGTCCGGTCAAAAATCTTAAAAGACACTACCGACTTTATGCAGTGGAAAGGTTTTTTGATTAAATATATTTACTGGCTACACATTTCTGCCCTTGGGCAAAGCACTCAGTGATAATCACCTAAACCCAGCGAATTAAAATTGCCTTTAATTTGTTTAAAACCATACCTTTGTTCCCTTTAAATGGTTTGAGAATTATGGGTGTCCTATGATTCCATAAGAAACACATTTAATTTCACTTCGTAATTTTTTTGACATGCTGGTGACAGGCATATTTGCTTGCCAGAACACTGGGTAGAATGCGTTATCCAATTAGTTTAAAACTTCCGGAAATTGTAACAGACATTTTGTTAGTTATAAGAAAAATTGGCTTATTTTTTATAAATTTTGGCGTTATTGCGAATATCTCCTAATTAGATATAAATATTTATTTTTTTAATTATTTTAAGATAGTTAG
>CH002174.1:320318-330554 GCA_000149265.1 Ciona savignyi | reverse complement strand
TTTTTTTTTTCGTCAAAGGTTTTACAGGCATGGCATGGCGCCCCGACATCTACCAGAAGGAATAATGGAATCGTTATGAAACTTAGCTATTTGTTGGACAACATGGTCTAGATATGCAGAAACCAAAATTTTGGGTGATAAATCAAGGGGAATTCCCCTGGGAAGTTAAAAACCAAAAAACGGCATTTTTTATGAAAAAATTAGCTTTTTGTGGCATAGCGCTTAATACGGCTGCGCGCTCCAATTTGAATAAGATTTGGTGGAACGTAAGTGCATTAGAACACTGATTTAACACTTGGAAGAAATAAAAAATTTACCTAGGAAAATACCCTAAAAATTAAGATTTTGTTCTCAAATCATGATTGTGACAGGCATGGCATGTCGCCCCGACATCTACCAGAAGGAATAACGGAATCGTAATGAAACTTAGCCATGTGTTAGACAAGATGGTCTAGATATGCAGAAACCAACATTTTGGGTGATAAATCAAGGGGAATTGCCCCTGGGAGGTTAAAAACCAAAACGGTATTTTTTATGAAAAATTTAGATTTTTGTGGCATAGCGCTTAAAAGGCTGCCCCAATTTGAATAAGATTTGGTGGAAAGTAAGTGCATTAGGCACTGATTTAACACTTAGAAGAAATAAAAAATTTACCTAGGGAAATCACCCTAAAAAAAGTATTTTGTTCTCAAATCATGATTGTGACAGGCATGGCATGACACCCCGACATCTACCAGAAGGAAGAATAAAATAGTAATAAAGCTTTGTCATTTGTTAGACAACAATGGTCGAGATACGCAGGAGCAAAATTGTGGGTGATAAATCTAGGGGAATTCCCCAGAGACGTTAATAACCAAAACGGTATTTTTTTCTATAAAAACTAGTTATTTGGCATAGCGCTTAAACGGTTGCTTCAATCTGATTCAAATTTGGTGGAATGTAAGTGCATTACCTACTAATTTAAAGGGGAACTGAAGTCAATTTTAAGAATATCTTAATTAATGGAAAAAACTACGCTGATTTCAAAAATCAAATCAGTTTCTTCCAATATTTTTTTGTTAAAGAGTTATGAGCAAAAATGCATTTCATTTTATGTTAGGGGATTTCCCGTATTACGTCATTGACGTTGTTGAGATTTCGTGCCTATATGCATTGTACACAATCATGTGCCAGTTTAGAGGTGAATTAGTAACAGAAGCGCCTGCAGCAGCATTGTATTTTTGTTTTTTTTATGGAGACTTAGCATAACACTTGTCATATAGCCTAACTGAACCAATGTACGCGCGTGACAGCTTACCTAAAGCGCGCTCATTCAGGCCTGCACGATCCTGGACCTAAGCTGAATGCTGAGGTATACAGGTCTCGTATTTAAATGACTTTAGAATAATAAGTCCTAGCAATTTATATCATAAATCAAGTGAAGACAGAACAAGAAAACTAGAACAGGAGGCAGTAAACTGTAACTGCCAGCAATTTATAGAAATAAAGCAGCCATCAATCAAAGATCAGACTATGCGGTGGGAACAGCCTATTTCTTTCATGATTGTTGCTTTTCAATATATAGCTATAATCTGCAATATAGACTAGCAATGTTATTATCAACCCCTAGGCTACAAACTGAGAAGTGTGAGGGATTTGGTATACATATGCATAGAAGTTGTAACTAATTTCTTTTGTTTTCTTCATTTCTAGAGTAAATTTAAGTTAATGTTGTAACACTAAAATGGATGACAGTTTTCAGCATTCTGGCATGGATGAAAGAAATTTTATTGTACACAATAAAATAACACAAATTCAGTCATATGCGTTTAAACCAAGGAAAACGTCTGAAAGTATCTTTGAAGATGCAAGCCCTATAGAAGAAAATGTTTATTTAGAAACATTACCTATTGACATGACTTTGTGCCGTTGCAAAAACTGTATTCTTATGGACACACCGCAAGAATGTTTATGCTGCATGAATGTACATGCATTTGTACACAAAATAACACCACACTGGACTTGCACTACTAAAAGCCCTTATTTTTCAATTATCTACTTGGATAAAGAAGTTCTTGAACTTGCACTTGATGTACTCGGGTTGATCACTATGTTTAAAATCATAATCAGAAAAATTAAAAACTGTTGGAACTGTATTTTTCACCAAGTGGTTTGTTTTCATCATCTTGGCCACTCCATTGGAGTCAAATACAATTTTACTATGATAATCCTTGTCACAAATATGTGCACTACACACTGCGGTTCTTTTTCCAGGTAGTTTAGAACGCTTGCATTGTTGTATCCATCGCTTCATCTGTTTTTTGTCGTTGTGAGGAAATCGATGGAAGAGCACAGGTGGATTGGAATTTCGTGTGCTGTAATAGGAATTTGTACATCCCGGAGCAAAACAATATGCTCCAATCACTCTTCCTTCCTTCTCAGTGGCTTAACTTTAGGCATTTTACAATATCTAATAAAAAGAACTAAATTGGAAAAGTGGTATATTCTTATTAACTTATTTGGGTAGTTAAGTACAGATCTATTATATATATTCTTCACTTACTTATCTGAGTGCTTGCTGTGTACTTATTGTCATACTACACATTGGCTACTCAACTGTTGATTAACTGGTTTAGGCAATAAGTGGTATTCTCAACCAGTAGGCTAATGCTCAGTTTCAATAGCAGCAGACATTAAATGCACCACATACGCAACAGCAAAACATTATACAAACAGCCAATGTAAACCATGAAAGAAATAGGCTGTTCCCACCGCATAGTCTAATCTTTGATTGATGGCTGGTTTATTTATATAAATTGCTGGCAGTTACAGTTTAATGCATTCTGTTATAGTTTTCTTGTTCTGTCTTCACTTTTATGATTTATGATATAAATTGCTAAGACTTATTATTCTAAAGTCATTTAAATACGAGACCTGTATACCTCAGCATTCAGCTTAGGTCCAGGACCGTGCAGGCCTTAATGACCGCGCTTAAAGTAAGCTGTCACCATGTACATTGGTTCAGTAAGGCTATATGACAAGTGTTATGCTAAGTCTCCATAAAAAAAACGAAAATACAACGCTCCTGCAGGCGCTTCTGTTACTAATTCACCTCTAAACTGGCACATGATTGTATACAATGCATATAGGCACGAAATCTCAACAACGTCAGTGACGTAATACGGGAAATCCCCTAACATAAAATGAAATGCATTTTTGCTCATAACTCTTTAACAAAAAAATATTGGAAGAAACTGATTTGATTTTTGAAATCAGCGTAGTTTTTTCCATTAATTAAGATATTCTTAAAATTGACTTCAGTTCCCCTTTAACAATTAGAAAAAATAAAAAATAATATTCAGGGAAATACCCTAAAAAATAAGATTTTGTTCTCAAATCATGATTGTGACAGGCATGGCATGACACCTCGACATCTACCAGAAGAAATAATAAAATAGTAATAAAGCTTTGTCATTTGTTAGACAACATGGTCTAGATACACAGGAGCAAAATTGTGGGTGATTAATCTAGGGGAACTCCCCGGAGACGTTAAAACCCAAAACGGTTATTTTTCTAAAAAAAAAAGCTTTTCGGAACATAGCGTTTAACCGGCTGCTCTAATTTTGATCAGATTTGGTGGAATGCTAGATCGTTAGCCACCCTGTGTAACTTAAAAGAAAGAAAACATTTACTTAGGGTAACTCCCTTAATCGAAAAGATGTTCCTGACTCATGATTGTGACAGGCATGCCACATTGCACTGACATCTCCAACAAGGATTAGTCAAATCGGATTAAAACTTTAAGAATTGATAGTTAACATGACCTACATATGTAAAAACATAAACTTATTTACCAAGCCCATGGGGAATTCCCCGAAGCCATGAAAACTAAATCGAACTGTTTTAGGAATTTAGCTTTATTTCAATACAGCACTTAAAAAAAGCTTTAATTTAAAACATTTGTGATGAAATCTTTGTAAACCTATCACGATTGTTCTTTTTACCTACACATGGAGAAGAAGTTTGGTTTGATAACTATGGGACCCATGAGTTTATGCTTGCAGAAACAATAACTACATACACAGCGTATAAAATACAAAATGTGGTTAGGGACCCTGTAGCATGAATATATGGCATACAACATGTGTTTTACAAATAGTGATGGTTAAACACGTGGTTGACACTCTCTAGTTTGTTTTTGTAAGCAGATTTGAATGTGTCCCTTAGTTACAAACCAAACATGTTTACTATGATTAGGGTAAAAATGGTATACTCTCGTTCGGATAGGATGCGACAGAATAAAATAGGATGTTTTTGTTTAAACCCGGGAATGGGAAAACCAAGGGGGTTAGGCTAACACACGGACAATCGTCAGATCACCTCGCGCCCACCGTTGGATTACCGGAGCTATTGCACACGTTCCTTCTATTTAGTAAAACCCATTAATCCCCTGGGTTCAGGCAATGTCCGTTAATTGCCTTGCCCAAAGACACAACCAACTAGCTAGCGACCAGTTTCGAAACAAGAACCCTTCTACTAAAAGCCGACGCACTAAACCGCCAGACTAACCATTGGGCGTTAGATTCTTGGAAGTCTATACCGGCGAAACAACATTGATGAATTTGTTCGGTACACTATCGTATCGGCGGTATCTTGTTCCGAAAAAAAACAGTTTTTCTCAAGTGGACTTAACTCGATACCACACAGCTTCTACCTGAATTTTAGTCAAACAGCGTCCCCAGTTTTCTCTTTGAAGAGGTACTTTCCCTAAGTAGCAAACTATTTTGTGCTTTGTTTATGACCAAGGCATCTTTTGGTTACGTTACATTAAACACCTTGCCGTAGGTAAATGTATGTTAGTCGTTTTTTTAAATTAAACTTTGAGTCAGTTGCTTTATACATTAGTAAAATAAAACAATATCGGTCGTATTGACAACTTATAACATAACCTACTAACCTTTCCAGGTAACAACAGAATGTCACAAATGCCGATTGGAGGGTGGAAAGAATTGGAAAGTGATCCTGGCTTATTCACGTTGTTAGTTGAAGATTTTGGAGTGGAGGGGGTTCAGGTGGATGAGATATACGACCTGCAGGAGGCAATTAACCGGAAAGTTTATGGATTCATTTTTCTATTTAAATGGAATGAAGCAGGCAGGTAAGATTGTATTGAGACGTTAAAGTTAGGATAGGATATTCATGTTTATTTCTGTGAATGTAAACACCAAGGGGTTAACACATGGGTAATCGTCAGATCACCTTGCACCCACTGTCGGGTCGGTACCTCTAAATACTACAGGAGCGCTTGGACCGCATGGATCGCTTAAATCGCTTGGAGCGCTTGGTGCGCTTGGATCGCTTGGATCGCTTACTATACTTAGTAATTACAAAAGCCATGATATTAATGTTAGGGTTAGGGTTAAAGTTAGTTCTGGGGTTGAGATTAGTGTTTGGGACAGGGTTAAAATTACTTTCCATAGCAATCTAAGTGATCCAAGCGATCCAAGCGCTCCAAGCGGTCCTGTAGTATTTAGAGGCACCCCTGTCGGGTTACCAGAGCTATTGTAGTCTGTTGTGTATGATTCACAAGTTTCTTTAATTTAGTAAAACCCATTAATCTGCATGGTTCAGGCAATGTTCGTTAAGTGCATTGCTCAAGGACACAACCGGTTAGCTAGCGACCAACAACCCTTCGGCTTAAAGGCGACAAATTTAACCACAAGACGTAACTTGTTGTTTTTCCATCAGTACATCATCATGTTCTTGCTTGAACAGCATGACATAGCATGCACAACATTACACAAATGCTCATCATACTTTAAGAAAAGACATGTTTAAAAAATATTTTAAATTCACATGAAAATTTTTAATCTCTATGCAATACATCTGTCATTAAATTATTTCAGTGTTGCCAATATTCAAAATTTCTAGGTCCAGGAGAAAAATCCAATCCACAGTGGATGAACCGTTTTGCAAAGATGAAGAAATTGTGAACAAGATGTTCTTTGCCCATCAGCTTGTACCAAACTCTTGCGCCACCCATGCTTTACTGAGTGTACTGCTTAATTGTGAGGATGTTCAACTTGGTCCGCTAATCACAAGATTGAAGGTGAAGTAATGTGTTTTTTTCTGTTACAGTCTTATTTAGATATAGTCAAGTGGTGCTGAGTGATACTGTGGGTAAAACCCTTTTCAAAGCTAAGTTTTACATCATTAGAGGCTGGTAAAGAATGGTCTGTAAAGTCTACAACTGCAATAAAGATTTATTCATTTTTCTCATATTTCTGTATGTTTATAAGGGGGGGCACCTTTTAGTTAGTAGTTACCGATGTGACTGAAAATCCACAAATGGATAGTTATATACCTCCTATGCAAGCCTCTTAATAAATGTTGCCTTAACTTACTCCAACCATGTGGGTCATACAAAATAGCAGTTAAGAAAATTAAAAAATTGTGTTCACATTTTCACATTTTTTGTAATAGCCTATACCTTAAAATATCTACTGAAATTTTGCCGCAACCTAGGAGATAAAAAAATAATATCTATATGTGTACTTTAGATTTAATATTAAATAACCTGTGGTTAATCATTGCAGACAGACACATACAAATTCAGCCCAGAAATGAAAGGCTTTGCGATTGGAAACATTCCAGAACTTGCTTTCTCACACAGCAAACATGCTAGACCTGAAACAAACCCGCTACTGGACATGCAGGTACAACATGAAATATGACCAGAAGGTGTCAGAGCTATTTCAATCTGTTAATGGTTGTATACTTATGTGCGGTAGCAATATTGCAAAAATCCACAGTTCAGCGATGGGGACTAGTTTTTAATAGAAAATCTGGATCCACATCTAAATAATGCCTAATGTAATTTTCAACTGTATTTATAAGGGAATACTTTACGTAAAGATTGTATGGCCCTAGAGACTTGGTCAATAAGAACAAATGCATTTTCATGACATGTCCAAAAAAGTCAACCTAATAATAAAAAGGTCAAATAAACAATTTTACAGTTTAGTTGTTAGTCTATGTTATTGTGTGGGTGTTGGATGATTGATCTAAATGTGTGTATTTTTGATAATCAGACTTAATTCTTCTGTTGTAACTTGTTAGTCCATAGCCTACCAACAGACTGCCTACCAGATCATACATTTTTGCTGTACATAAACTATATTCATCCATGATGGCATAGTATCATAATAATCACGTTATAATTGTTATTTTTCCTCCAGAACAAACCGAATGGCATCACATCCACTCGCACTATGGAGGCATTTCATTACACGTCGTACTTTCCACTACACGGTCGTTTGTTTGAGTTGGATGGTTTGAAGCCGTTCCCCATCGACCATGGTCCTCTACCCAGCGATGGTACATGGCATGACATGGCGCGGAGAGTTGTAACTTCACGCATCACAGCGGCAACTGGCGGCGAACAGTGCCACGATATACGCTACAACCTCATGGCTGTTGTGCCTTGTCAAGTGCAACATTTTAAAGCAAAACTAGAAAAACTGAAAGCGGATTATACGTTTGCAAAGCGCGCCGTGGAGAATTTACTTTCGCAGACCTCTAACTCAAATGAGGAAAAAATAAACTTTGAAACAGGTTATGAATTAGAGGATCCACCTGATGATAACAAATCTTCATTGACCCATAACAATGGGTTAAAAAATGACCAAGAAATTTCGTCGATAAAAACTATGGAAGAATTTATGGAGGCTTTGAAAAGTAAAAATATATCGGAATATTTCGAAAGCAATGAGGTTCTGGAAACGACAGATGATTTTGGAACTAAATCAACTGCGGGTCTAAAACTTATGCGGCAAGCAATTGATAAATGCAAGGCATCTTTACAAGAAGAAATGGAGAAGCGGTATAAGTATAAAATCGACTGTGCAAGGCGAACACACGACTATGTCCCGTTTATCAGCTTGTTTCTTGCAATGCTAGAGGAACGTAATATTCTCTCGAACATTGTCGATAAGAATGTGCAGTTAAGGAAACGACCAATTAGCCAACCCAAGGCTAAACGAAAACCAGAGAAACGAAAAAGTAGGCGGAAATAGATTGAGGTCGTGATGATCTTGATTTTGGCTGTGTTTTCAAAGTTGTTAATGTCTTGTTGGTTGTGATAAGGTTTTCCTTGGGTTTCAGCTGATGGCTCAATAGTATTGCACCTCACTGTCAGCTTGAAAATTAGTGATTAAAACCTGCCTTTTACAAATGCTTTTTTCGTTCAATCCTGGAGATTGCACTTAAGTTATTAATTAACCCAGTAAATTTCCATCATGCAATGCACTAAAAATATCCCTGAAATCTCTACAGTGGTCGCATGGTATTCTGCTTTTTACAAATGCCCACATTGAAACTCCCCTTGTGTTTTCCAAACCCCTGTGATAAACAGGAGCATCATATGCTAACTTTGATGTCATTTAACAATCTTTAAAGCTACTAATAAGCAGAAGGAAAAAAATGTCTGCAGTTCTATTTCTTCTCCCATTGCATTACATTGTTACTAATACAATATTGCTCATTTATATATAGAAGTCTCATTGTATTCTGGAATATTTTCAATAGCCAAGAGGATTTTATTGTAGATTTTTAGCAGTTAGCAGACTGCATGCAGTGTCTGATTGATTAATTGGTCATAGGCATTAACTCACTTTTGCCCTAACCAAGTTTTGCTTTCCCTAAAATTTATTTTTTTGAATAGATGGGGCATTTATATTGTGGTGGGTAAGAATTTCGAATTAAAGTATTTATTTACGGTTAGTCTGATAACTCCAATGGTCCAGTTGCCGAAGCTATTGTAGTGTTGTATATTAATAATGCGTTGCTGGTGTTTTAATTCAGCCCAATACTGGGGCAAAGCAATCCCAAATAATTGCCCTGCCAAGAACACAACCGACTACCTCCCGGTTTCGATCATACAAATTTTCATCAAAAAGGCAACACACTAAGCTATTTGGTTGAACTAACAATAATAATTTTTAGCACCGTATAACAGCCAAGGGGCAGTATCATTGAGACCAGTCCTAAGCTTGTATCCTTGTAAAAATAAACTTTCCAAGTGTTGCCTTCATTTAATGGTTTTAAGGCACAACATAATCTAAAAATTACTAGTGTTAAAAACTTGTGTCACTCCCTAAACTAGTTTTAACAGGAGTTTCTAAAATTAGATTTAAACTATTTCATTTTCTAGTTTTTGCAGTGTCTGGAGAATTTTTAGTGGAATCAAAATAATAAAGAAATTGTTATAGAACGTGATATAACAATATTCTCTTTCAAACTAATCTAATAAAATACCAAAACTAATAATACAGTCAAAAAAACTTTATTGATCAAACTATTCAAGTTGCAAGTATCTTTACATTGATAGCAGCACAACAGTAGGGGCATTCCCCAAACAGAACTCCAAAGCTCTGTTTAACACCAGGTATTGAACGTAGCCATTCCAACAAGCACTGGTGGTGGTAGATCTGGTTGCATTTTTCTTCATTGCAAACCTGTGTGGGTGCTAGTTGTAATCGTATTTTACATGGATCGCCATGTGACCTAAGTTTAAAAATTATAAACATACATGATCGGAATTTTGAAGTGTGGCACAGATATGCAGGGTTTGTGCATATTAACTTAGAATTGTGTATAACAGCAAGCACAATAGCAAGTGAAAAATTAAAAACTATATAGTCAACAGTCAATTCTCTGAATTATAAGAATGTATAGATGGTTAAGTCATATATAGCAGCTTATCATAAAGCAACAATCTGACCTCATTTGGAATATCAGTGCCCAGTCTATAACAATAACAAATTCCACATTGAATGTTAGTTTCTGTATCTCTATCCTTCCGTTTTGGCAGCTCAACACCAATCATTGCGGTTATATTCTGCACATGATAAATTGTAAAAACCAATTCCTGACCGGTTAGTCTGGTAGTTTAATGCGACGTCTTTCTACCGAAAGGTTGCAGATTTGAAACTGGTAGCTAGCTAGTTGTGTGTGTCTTTGGGTAAGGCACTTAATGAACATTGCCCGAACCCAGCTGAATTAAGGGGTTCTACTAAATAAAGGAACATGTGTATCATTTATAACATACTGCAATAGCCCTGGTAACCCAATGGTAAGCACGAGGTGATCTGACGATTGCCCCGTTTGCTAACCCCCTTGGTTTTCCCATTTACGTATATCCTATCCAATTCAAATGTTTAGTTCATATATGAATATCCTAACCAATGCTAATGTATA
>CH002174.1:254309-320218 GCA_000149265.1 Ciona savignyi | reverse complement strand
TAATTTTTTATAGAATTTGAGTTAAAAAAGATATACTAATATAGAGTCAAATCTGTAAATCAACCAACATTTTTTTTACCAGGGTCTAGAAAAACACTTTGTTACTAGAACATTAATTTAGAAAATTTGGATATGATAGTGAGACAAAAGATGTTATCAAAATTCAATTAATAAATACTCTGGCAATTCAACTGCGCAGACTCCTTTTTTATTGAAACAAACTTGGTTATCAATTACATTATTTTTTAAATTTAAGTGTAAAACTTGACTGCTTGTGTTGTAGTAACTGTTATTTTAACACTTCAGGGAATAACATGGGGGACAATCCAACCTGCAAAATTGACAAGTTTTCACTCCAATCTTCATAGCCTTGTTGATACTTGGCTTGAAGTTTGGCCACGACTGAATTTGAACCTAGGAAGTGGCATTCGGGTAGTTCATCTGGCTGCAGTGGATTTACTTGTATTTTCAGTGAACAATTCTTACCTGCCATTAAACATACTTTGTATTTTGGTAAACATAAATCTAAAATAAAATGGGTTAGATCAGGATTAGTTAATTTGCAGGATTTTCGGTGGCTAGCTAATCGGTTGTGTCTTTGGGCAAGGCACTTAGAGGACATTTTCTGAACCCAGTCGAATAATGGATTTTACCAAATTGAAGTAATGTCTTAAACCCTCAATCATACATAATACACTAAAATAGATATGGTAACCCGAGGGTAATCTGACGTTTTTCCATTCACAACCAGATAAACATGAATATCCTATCCTTATTAACTTTTATTTGTGTATAATAGCAAGCACCATACCAAGTGAAATTCTTAGTGATGTACAGCTATAATTTGGGTGTTCCGGCTCCAAGATACAGCATTCCTGTTTTAATTCATCCACACTGTCCCATAGGTATTGGTACATTTCAAGAGAAGTGGTAAACTGTTCACAGACACTCAATAAACTGCCACCTGGCACCCACAGTGGGATAAAAGGACACGGAAGCTCTGTTGATATCTCTGGTGATTCTTGAGGGTAGTTGTCAGTAACATTAATCCTTAGAATATGAGTTCTCTCGTTTGCATCCTTGAATTCTAATTCGATTTTCCTAAATTGTGGGCTGATGCTTTTGATTTTTTCCAAACCAATATCCTAATAGAAAGTATAGAAAGAATATTCAAAGGGTATAAAAAGATTATTCAAAGCACAGATGAGTTGCTAAAGCTATTGAAGTGGTTGTTTTGTTATATATCTATGGGGCAGAAACTTAGGCTTGACGCAAAGAGTACCATTGAACAGTACCGGGTACATATTCACAATTACTACAATGTGTATTTCTAAGTTATTAAGCTTTTAGGGTAGAAAGTCAACTTTATTCAAATGTGCAGTTTTGACTTAAAAAGACACTCCATGTTTACAGTTTATTATCTGAAGATGTTTTATCTTGTTGATTCTTATATCTAAACATACATCCTACATTTTATACCTCTGAACATTTCCATACCTCTAGGTCCTTACATATCACATCATAATATTTTGGAAAATGATTGACGGGTGTATGGTCTATCACATTATCTATGAGTGTTCTCAGATCACTGAGAAATCCATCCAAATTGTTGCATGATTCAAGCCGTTCTTTTAACAATGGCAGATAATCTTTCAGCTTGTGTCTCAGTTTCCAATCACAAGAAATTCTACACAATACGCCGTAATTGGTTCTGAGAATTGCATACTGCAGCTTGATTCGTTTTCAGGTTGTAATCTTTTCTAGGCAGTGTTATGACTATTAACCCAGTACTAAACAGATTTATTTTCAAGTATAGAAAAAAGACTGCACTCCGCAGTGCTTTATTGGTACCTTGGATTAAACTTAGATTCACATTTGTTTAGATATTTTCCCGTAAACCACCTTTGTCAGGCTGCATACAACAGTTTTTCAGTTAGCTTTTCAGTAGAAAGGGTGTTGAATTGAAACTAGTCATTGGCTATTCAATTGTATACTTGGCCAAGAAAATGAAACAAAGGAGAATAATCAGTTTAAGTAAAACAATTAAATTAGCAACCATATACTACACACTACAATAGCTCCCAATAACTTGGAGTATAGGGTGAGGGTTATATAATATAAAGATTACTTGTCTGATAATGCCATTTTTATTTTCCCATTCAAAGAGATAAATCGTTATAACAAAGGAATACAAGATTACCTGTGTTATAACAGCATATGCATTTAACATACAAACTCATTATTCTAATAATCATACATTAAACTGTACATACAAATGTAGAAAATAAAACTATTTCTATTGCATACTAAAATTATTAATTTATAAATTTAAAGCTCTATTTAACGTTTTGCTTTGATTCTTTTTGTTTTGTAAGAGTTTTTTGATCAGTAAAATAATTATCTTACTTGTAGTTTGTCTTCTCTTTTTTATTTGCAGGATAAATTTGTATTCTGTGAGAACGGCCACCACATAAAACGAAACCATCATATAACGTTCTTGATGAATTTAAAGCAATCGGCAGATTCATTGTGTAATTTGTGATCTCACGTCATTTCGTATTTGCATTAGCAGGTGTGTTTAGAGTTGCAGTATTCGCAGCGATGCAGGAAAATTTATATAATTTCGCGGCAAAATAGTTCATCATAGACATCTTAACATATTTAAAGGTAGACACTTTATCAGTTAGACTGCAGTATTATTGTACTAGATAACTAGAATGTTGCTTTATAGATCTTAATTTAATATAATTTACATAATATCTCAACATATTCACAAGTAAATTGTATTTACGATCAGATAAGTGGTAGTTGTATTTAATATTAGGACTTGGATTAAAGGTATTATTAAACTATAGACACATCTTTTTGTAAATAGAGTCTATGATTAAACGGTATTGGTTATACTTTAAGAATCAACATTCAATTGTTATTGTAGTTTGTGGTGTACATGATGGTAAGCACTTAATGTACATCAAACTGAGGCTACAGCTGATCGACATTTGTGACGTCTGAGTCGCTTGTCGGAACTCCTGGTGTGTTGTGCGTAATTTTTTTAAATCTTTTTTTTCTTTTTTTAGGCCGATTCTCTTCTTTTCAAACTGTATATCGGCAAAGACGATTTTAAAACCGCATCTCCTTGATCAATATCCAGAAAATTCACAAATTAAAGGGTGCCTCTAAATACTACGGGATCGTTTGGAGCGCTTGATTCACTTAGATTGCTATGGAAAGTAATTCTCACCCTGTCCCTAACACTAATCTCAACCCCAGAACTAACTTTAACCCCAACCCTAACATTAATATTATAGCTTTTGTAATTACGAAGTATAGTAAGCGATCCATGCAATCCAAGCGATCCTGTAGTATTTAGAGGTAGGCTACCGCAAATTTAATACCGGTATTATATCAATACCAATGCACAATAACCCCATGGTTGACTGATTGGATTAGGATTGGTGTTCAGGTAGAGATTAGCGTTAGGGTTGGGGTTCAGGCTTAGAGTTAGTTTTCACGCAACTAGTGTGTGCAGTTTCATAGAATAAATAGTGTGTGCAGTGCATAGACTAAGCACACCACTGAATACCCAGCATTTGGTTAGCACCCATCACATTTCGAAATGTTTTAAAATCTTCATACAGAAGCGCGCTAGATATATACCGGTAGATATAATCCACAATTCACCATGTGTTTTCACAAGTTACTTGTCGTTTCGCATGAACAACTCTCTCCTAGGAAAAAAATTACCCATAATACATCAGGAGTTCCCATAAGCTACTGTATGACATCACAAATGTCGATCAGCTGTAGCCTCAGTTTGATGTACATTAAGTGCTTACCGTACATGATTAAATACGAGCCAGTTTTGTGATTAGTTCGGCATGGTTTGTCAGTTTTGCAAATCTGCCCACGAACTACTTTCCGGTTAGGGTGAACGATTAAAACTCGGGTACCTCTAAATACTACAGGATCGCTTGGATTGCTTAGATCACTTATATTGCCATGGAAAGTAATTCCAACCCTGTCCCAAATACTAATCTCAACCCCAAAACTTATTTTAACCCCAACCCTAACATTAATATCATGACTTTTGTAATTACGAAGTATAGTAAGCGATGTAAGCGATTCAAGCGGTCTAAGTGATCCTGTAGTATTTAGAGGTATCGTTAAAACTGTTGTTACATTGACCGGTAAATAACAATCGAAGTTTGATAATGCGGATTAAATAGTATTTTTTGGGGTTATTCAAGAGTTCAACAGAAAAAATTATCCATAAACTTTATCCCTGTTACGTCAGGCTAGTGTATGGCATATTGCCCAATCACAGTTTAATTCACTTATAATATAAACAGTGTAAGAAATATAAAGTAATTCTACATGTTATTATTTGGTAAATACAATTTTACCATACTGCTATATACATTATTTTTCACTTTCATTGTTTCAGTGCAGTCAAGTTTTAGCAAACCATGGCGCTATACAAATCTGCTGAGGAGGTTTTGACCCAAGTGACTACATACAAGTCATCCGTTAAAAAGTCACTTTTCGCTTCTAAATTTAAAAACCCAAAACAACTTGCTGCACTGGTAATGGAGACCTTAAAATACAAAGTGATTCTGGAGGAAATTTTGGAGAAAACAAAGCTTTTGAAACAAACAAAAGGTGTGAGTCATAACTTAGCATTGTTGTTGCTCTATGATTTTTTAATTGGCAAGGGTATCCAGTGTGGAGGAAAATTAAAGAAATTTGTATCTTCAAGAAAATCTTTGCTAAATTCTGCTTTTGCACGGATGAAAATAAGGAAAAAAGTTGCTAAAAATGAAGACCTTATTCAAACGAAACATCCTTTATTACCAAAATATTTAAGAGTTAATACTTTGACTACTACCTTTAAAAAAATGGTTGTTGCACTAGAAAAAGATGGGTACAGCCAGGTTGACATCAATGAAAATGAAATTGAACTGAAACAGTTTTCAGTGGATCCAGAAATATCAAATTTACTTGTGTTTAATCCAAAGACAAATTTGCATGCCCACCAACTTTACAAAAATGGAAGTTTAATTTTTCAAGATAAAGCAAGTTGTTTGTCGGCTTTTGTGTTGGATCCAGCACCACATACCCATGTAATCGATGCCTGTGCTGCACCTGGCAATAAAACCTCCCATTTAGCTGCCATCATGAACAACACAGGGAAACTGTTTGCTGTCGATCGAGATAGAGACAGAGTCAAAATCATGGAAAGGCAGCTTCAAAAAGCGAATGTTCAAAACTGTGAAATAATTAACAGTGATTTTATGAAGTTGAATCCAACAGACCCGAAATTTCAAAAGGTGGAATGCATTTTAGTTGATCCTTCTTGTTCAGGTTCTGGTATTGTTAGCAGAGATTTAGAAAATCAAAAAGACACTAATGCTGAGGTACTAAAGCGATTGACGCGCACTATCAAAATTTCTTAAGTTAAAATTCTATGCCTGGACGTCTTGTGTGCGTTTCCAAATCCTGTGAAGAGAGTTGTTTATTCCACATGCTCAATACACCAAGAGGAAAATGAAGATGTCGTTAAGTCAGCTCTGAAACAAAATCCGTTCTTTAAATTGCAAGAAGTGATGCCAGCTTGGACTAACAGAGGCATCAAGATGGTAAATTACGAAACTCAGAAATGTATACGGTGTGATCCTGCGGTTAATTGTACTAATGGATTTTTTGTTGCTTTATTTCTTCACAATACAGTTTCTCAGTAACAATTTGCTCATATTACTGCACATGGCTTTTTGTATTTTTATTACTTAGGGGTGTTTTTTTTTAAATGTGAGGAACCACTGTTATACCCCTCACATGACACTTTTGTTTGTTGTATCATCCTGCACTAACAGGCATTTATTGCCCAATTCAGTAGATTCAAGTAGGTTTTTAAAAGTGGAATCAGTTTTAATTTATTCTCAGAACAAAGTTCTCTGTATTAGTGTCAACAACTAGCTAAAAAGATGTATTATTTAGAAGAACTCATTAATCCACGTAGTTCAGGCAATGTCTGACAAGTGCCTTGCTCAAGGACACAACCGACTAGCTAGCGACCAGTTTCGAATCTGCAACCCTTCGGCTGAAAGGTGACGACCAAACCACTAGACTAATCTGCCCGATACTAAAACTACAAAAAGGCATGTGGTGATTGTTTGCGTTTTTAACCGGTGAATGAAACAAAACCTTATGACATTCATACTGCTATTCAGGGTTTACCCACGCGTTTTTGTATAACAGCAGGATCAAAAGCCACCCTAGGTAAATGCTCGATGTGGGGTTTCGAATGTCCAAAGGAGGCAACATCGAATCCGGCGCCATTCGTTTCGAATTGAACCATTCATAATTAGTCGGGTGTATTGACAGATTGAACAAAAATATACTGCAATTGTAACAAACGCATTCTACAAAACGTCGAAATGAACTACCTTTAACAACAACTAAAACATTTCCAACTACTTTAAAATAAGACAACATTTTAAGACGAAGTATAAGAGTGGTCGTATACGTCTTATGGCATCGTAAGCGAACTGATCAAGTGGGTGAGTGTGTTCTACAATGCCTTAAAATCTGCAAAGTCACCAGAACATCTACCCCTATTTTGAAATAAAATGACGTTGTAAGACTAGTCATCGTGATTAGCAACTCTTTTTTTAGACTTTAAAGATTTGTAAAACTATTTTATGAAATATCCAGTAGTTCTTTTTTTATCGCCCAAGTCGAACAAGCCCCGTTCGACGTAAAGTTAAGGATAGTTGAACAAAAAACGTCTAATAAATACGTGGGCATAAAAACAATTATATTAAGGTAAATATAAGACCAAACGATATAGAGCCCTAAAGAAGAATGTGCGCCAAAGCGCGTCCAGTATACTGTAGGGGAAGGAGCCGACGTTAGGAGAAACTGTGACTTAAAAGCAATCGTGGACCAGAGAGAGAGAGGAAAAAGAAAAAAATATGAAACTAATATGAAATTCCATTGATGTCAACTGACATAATGAGTTTTAAGCATACTTACCCGGGAAACTGACAAACTTTATGTTATGGTTACACCGACGACATTAAGTGCTATATAAAAGTCCAGAATCCTCATGGCTACACAAATGTTTTGACTACACGTTGCTTATATTTATGTGACGTCTTAGAAATCGGTAGAAAGCGCTGTACCGCATAATCACTTCGGTATTTACCTTCGATTTACCACATCGTCACTCAGAATCACTCATATACAAAAAACGTTTGAAAACTTCAAGAGCCATTCGCTCAAATTTAACAGCACACGTCAAACAGTGTCTTAAATCTTTATACTGATCTGTGATTATCCTCTAGAAACGCCTATCTGGTTAAACAAAGAGGTTAAAACGATAAATTCGTATATACTTGGAATAAAAGCAGCTATAGGCGTCCATGAGTTTTTCACGTATGCACAGTTAAAATCAATAAAATCAAAATCTTCAATCTAGGGTTTGCAGGGGTTTAAACCAGGGGTCGACAACCTGTGTCTCTTTAACCCTTCTCATGCGCATCTTTATAAATGTATTGCTATTATGCGAAAAATAATAAATTTTATTACTTGTCCGGCCCGATGGTCTAGCGGTTAAGTGCGTCGCCTTTCAATCGAAAGGTTGCAGGTGCGAAACTGGTCGCTAGCTAGTCGGTTGTGTCCTTGGGCAAGGCACTTTACGGACATTGCCTGAACCCAGCAGATTAATGGGTTCTACCAAATTGAAGGAACGTGTCTATCATACAACACACTGCAATAGCTCCGGTAACCCGACGTTGGGCGCGAGGTGATCTGACGATTGCCCGTGTGATAACCCCCTAGGTTTTCCCATTCACGAGGATAAACATGAATATCCTATCCTATCCTATGCGAAAATAATATTAACTTTGCGACATCCAGTGATTTTTGTGAAGATTCGCTAAAGTGAAAAAGGTTGTACCAATTTTTTATGTCATATACAAACTAGATAAGTTGCCGCATTGTCTAGCTCTAGGGCTCTTCTTTATCTGATGATAAAAATAGAACCGACCCAACTGACAGAAACAAAGGAATTGATTACTTCATGTGCCATACGCTTAAGTTTACCAACACAGTACGCCACACAGTTTCTTAAATCTCCTATATGATCTGTGATTATCGCGTGGAAACACCTATCTGGTTAAACAAAGAGATCGAGTTAAAATGACAACATATCTGGTGTTTTAAGATTAAAGTTGAATAAAATACTGACACCAAGCTTGTCTATTCTGGTCTACGCTTTCGGGCCACACCTTCTCCTAAAGCCGGCTCCCCCTCAGTACTGGTCGCGCTTTACCGCACACTTTTCTTCAGGGCTTTATATTGTTTGGTTTTAATTAAATTTTGTTTGCACATTATTGTTCTTTCGCCTAGGTTTGGCGGCCGCGTCCGCTATATTTATTAAATTATATCCTTTTTTTCAATGACGTGTTTTAACGACTGTTCGTTTTGCCGTCTTTTCCTGTTCCCGTGTCGTGATTTTATTCGCTTGCCATTTTTAATTACTAGGGCAAAAAATGAATAAACTAAACTAAACTATTGGACGATAAAATACGAAAAGATTAGCGAGTGTTTATTGGTGGTTTACCAGAGTTTTGTAGTATGTTATGATTGAGACGTATTTACTGTTTTAGTTAATCCCGTTAATCAACTGAGTTCAGATGACCATTGCTAACGCCTTGCCCAACAACACAACCGACCAGCGCATTGGTTACAATCCATAAACTTCCTTCGGTAGGCTATATACTAATGCTCTAAAGTTTTAAACTGATCTAACAGTCCGTACTAAATGAAGTATTGTGCCCTTGCTGTAGTATGTTAAGGACCTTTATAAAAATATAATTTTAACCAACCCGGCGTAGTCGAAACGGGACAGTTTTATGCAGAATCCAAGAAGACCTTACACCAACACATAATTGATTTTGCCCCAGAACACAGGACCTTTATAAACATATAATTTTAACCAACCCGGCGTAGTCGAAACGGGACAGTTTTATGCAGAATCCAAGAAGACCTTACACCAACACATAATCGATTTGCCCCAGAAAACGTCTAATCAAATGAAGTCTTACAGGTAGGTAGGATAGAAAAATAGGATAATTATGTTTATCCCCGTGAATGGGAAACTTACGGGGTTTAACACACGGGCAATCGTCAGGTCACCTCGCGCCCACCGTCCGCGGTTACCGAATCTATTACAGTGTGTTGTGTATGATACACAAGCACGTTCCTTTAAAATATAATCTATTGTAGTGTATTAAGTATGATACACACGTTCCCCTCTTCCTTTGATAAAACCCAATATTCCGCTGGGTTTTTTAGTCAATGTACCGAATTACCAACAAAACAATAAATAACATGAAAATTGTAAAAATTGTGGAAAAATTGATGTGGTGGATGGTCTATCAGCAGGCCACTTCCCCTGCTGCATATAACCTCACTTTAGGGCGTTTCAATGGATGTGTTATTACTACCTTGGCGTGTTGAGAAATTTACATTTAAGATTCGTGCACGTTTATGCTCGGATAACGTGAGGGAAATCCGTGTTCGGGAATATTTATCTTGATTGTTGCCAAAGAACTTTTGCCCAGGGTCAAATTATTAAAGCTATGGTATTGTGTTAAATACCGTGGCGATATACTGCTAAAGCTGAATACGATGAAACATTTGCTTTTGTTATAATCTATTTAACTATATGATCACTCAACGTCGTCGAATTGCCTTACTCGACGGCATTACCCACTTCTGCTAGCGAGAGGCTTTGCCTCCATATCATTTGAACGCCAGATTAAACAAGAAGGGCTCATCCGGTAGACGAACCATGGAGTCAATAATCACCAACCAGCGCCAGTTTCGTGTCGCTAAAGACAATCGGTTCTCCTATTATCGAAAGGAATGTACGACGTACGTTCTGTTATGGAATATTTAAAGAGAATACCCAATGGTTGGTTATGCCGAATAATTTGACAACTGTTTGGATTAAATTTCGGTGATATGTGCACACTGTCTCCTTACCCATGCCTATATTCTCTGATTTAAAAAAACAAATCCTCTATCTTTATTTAGTTACATCCATTTTCTTTCAAATGACGTATTTTAACGACTGTTCGTTTTGCCGCCATTTTCTGTGCGTGTGCCGCAATTTGTTTTCTTTGCCATTATTTAATACTGGGTCGAAAATAAGTAAACTAAATTAAACAAAAATAACAAAACGATTTTGAAAATGGCTACTGTAACACATATAAGTTTAGTTGCAAGAAGTGTGCTTTCGTGGCTGATTAATTTGGAAGATCGTTATAATTATCCACATTATGAGGTAACAATTAAGATTGTGCACTTACATTTTAACTCAAAACCGCTCATTAACGATTGTGGTAATTTCCCGACAATAAACGAAATTACACTCTGCAAAATGCATGTTCGGTCGGTTAAAGAGTATGTTTTTTTATAGTGTATTTTATTCATGTTGCCCCAGTATAAAATAATGAAAAATAAGAAAGAAAAAGATGACACAGGAAAAGGAAAAAGGCGGAAAACAGAACAGTCGTTGAAACACGTCATTTCGGCAACCTTTTGCATTTAAAGATCCGTTTTAACCGATATTTTACAAAATAAAAATTACTTCTAGGTGCAAAACTATTTCGCAATAAAAGAAAACAACACTGATGTAAGAGTTAAAGACACGAGTGTTATTCAGTTTGTTTCACTTATGCATGAGTATAAAAATGTATTAAGCGCTCGCTACAATAGCGAGAAAATAATAAGGCTTGTCAGAAAGATAAAAGAGCCGCAATATGTATAGCCTCGGCGTAAAATCAACTTGTTAGTTGCGCCCTGACCCGTCGAACATAAGCAGAAGCATAATGTATTCGTTTTGTTCGAAACTTGCTACCTGACACTTAAGGCCGACTGATCAAGTGTTAAGACTGGAATATGAATATATACAGTTCGCCACATATTACGCCTGCCCAAGTTATAATGCACGTAATTACTTCAGTAGTCATAATGTATATACTAATACATAATTTCTATAATGGTACAGAGAGACCTGTTGACCTTTGCCAATAACGTAATTGCACCAAATGAATTTGATTTAATCATTCGAAACTAGTCGCTAGCTAGTCGATTGTGTCCTTGGGCAAGGCACTTAACGGATATTGCCTGAACCCAGCGGATTAATGGGTTCCACCGAATTGAAGGAATGTATCAATTATACAACACACTGCAATAGCTCAGGTAACCCGACGGTGCGCGCGAGGTGATCTGACGATTCCTCGTGTGTTAACCCCCTTGGTGTTTAATATCCCAACCTATCCTCCTATCCTCCTATCCTATCTTGTGGCTAATGAATAAGCGAAATGGAAATGCGATATTTGATTTTAGGTACGCCGTGGGTTTCGCTGCCAGAGTATATCGTTATAATGTATATACGAGATCACATGAAACTTAATTTCACATGACCCGGGTGATTTAATTACACGAAAATTTACTTCATATTTTCAGTTTATGTCAAACAATTCTGATATGCCAAAAATCAATTAGGTTACTTATACACAAGAGGGAATTGTGATTCAATATTACCCAGTAATATAACCAGCATCCCGTGTTACTTCAAACCAATAATGTTTAAAAAGTTCTCATATGGAAAATCATGTCTGCTATTCCGTCCACTTAAACCACATCCGTACCTCGACATAGTGCATTCCTTGTACTGATATATACAATACACGTTAATCGTACTTGTAAATTGAGAGTCGACATGATCACTGATTTAATGACTCCCATTAGCTAATCTTAGCTCGTCAACTGCATTATTACGATCGGTATGTTCGGTTTGTTTTTTCTAATTCATTCTTGATTTGCAATTTCTCAATAGCTTATTAATTACATCATATTAGTGAAGCTCACTCGGTTTATTGTTAAAACAGATTTGGAAGGAGAACTAAAGCCGCTTTTCTGCTTATTATCAAAATCGGCTTAATAAGGCGTTGGCAGCCGCGAAGATGGGCGCAAATTGCGCGGTTTTCACCATTGTTTGTTGTCACAAGCGACCATTGTTTACTCATTGTCGGATTCGGTCCAACCATAATCCGATCTGTGACGTCACAAACCATCAACGCGATAAGATTCTTCCAATTTTTTTCGGGTCTAGACAACACGGCGCTGGGTTCAAAGTCAAGTATTATTTCCAGGAACGCATATCGCACACAATGTAAGAAGCTTATAAACCGAATCCAAATTCCAAACGGAACAGGGCTGGTAATGACTTGCATGAAACGGAATTTTTCATTTTGTTGTTTTTTTGCACCGGACTAAGTCCCGAACCCGTCATGGTTTTGTCTAAAGATCCGTTATAAATGAAAATCAGTATATAAACTGACGTAACCATAAATAAAGCACTTTAATTTTATTTGGATTTCAATTTCATACAATAGTCATACGTACAATTTGAAAAGTAGTTTAAATCCAACCGA
Source organism: Ciona savignyi (assembly GCA_000149265.1). NCBI lineage: Eukaryota > Metazoa > Chordata > Ascidiacea > Phlebobranchia > Cionidae > Ciona > Ciona savignyi. The sequence goes on along the minus strand of CH002174.1, from coordinate 307,709 downwards.
ATTTATTAAAAATAATAATAAATATACATGTTCTGTGAGTTTGTATGGACATTGCAGAAACAAGAAAAATACGAACACTCAACCCGCGCCGAACCACGTTGGCGCGGCATAATGAACAAAGATGTTGGGAGATCATTATGAAATCCCAAGATTCAAATACTTTGGCATTTTCGGCAACGAAAAGACACCTTGGAGGACGAGAAAGCAGTGGTGGTGAGATTGAAAATCGATGTTGACGACCGATGGGAACCGTCCGCACGAATCCTCTCCAGCTGCGCCTTAATTGCTTCTCGCGGTTTCGAGCCCGCAATTATGACGTCACAACGGAATAACACGGTGTTCCGGAGTCGCGACCTCCGCCTCGCGCGACAACAAACCCATTTTGGACGTCACAATCGGTCAGGGCTCGACCGGTTTTATTGAATCGCCTCTCTTTTCCACGGTTTCGTCTATGACGTCGCAATAGCGTGGTGGTACGTCATATTTTGTGACGTCACTATAATGTGGCGGATCGATCGTCATAGAGACGCTGAATATACTTGGAGTGTTGTCGAATGATGTATCTGTGTTTACGTCATGATTCTCGTCATCGCAGCAGCAACAACAGCAGGCTTGGAACACCGAGAGAAGGAGGAAAACGGCGCCGAGAGAGAGGAGCGCGTTCCCGGCGATGTAAGCGTAGGTTACGTCGATGTGTTGAGCAGCCGTCGAGGCCTCGAATTCGACCCTGTGTTGCGCTTTTACGGCCGATTTCTCGATGTGAACGATGCATCCCATCACCAGCATTACCAACCCGAAGAGCGTGAGCACACACGCAACCTTTCCTCGCCTGCCACATTGCGAGTGACGTCTTGTTGGCCGTCCGGTGCAAACTTCAGTTTGTTTCTCCATTATTAATATTTAAGTGCTGCGAAAAACGAATAGAAAATGTTTAGTTCATGTGAAATAACAATCATTTTTTGTCTCCTTGCAGATAAATAAAAACGTACAAAATTTTGTTCACGACACCGAACGAAAATTATACTGCCGCATGAAAACTTGTAAAATCATGGCCAAAATAATATAAAGTATAATAAAAACAATATAAATTTAAAATATAACCAAGGCCACCATCAAACCTAAGCAAAATAAAACCACAATCCAACATAAAATAAATAATATCTTCCTTTTATAATTGTAAATTCTGAACCACTGCTTATTTTAAAAACACGCTTAAAATCCACTTTTAAAACCCTTTTTTTATAACTAATCTGACTAAATTTTATTCACCTGTTTTTTGTTCACCTGTTTACTATTTAATATGTTATTATAAACATCGTTTTATTATTCTCAGTGCCTTTAAACACTATTTAGTAATAAAAATGGTGCTATATAAGTTTCTATAAATGTTAATAAATTATATAAATATTAAAAATATTATCATTACGATATCAAAAAATCTGCGTAACAAAACGGTAACAGGGCAATAACGATGCCCAAATTTTAGCCGAATTATATATACGCCGCGTAAAAGGCTGCGCGACATATGCTTTTTACAGCTGATTAACTGTTGCGGAGACCAAGCTAATCCCCTATAGTTGTTACAATGATGGGTCGATTCTTTTCATCTATTGCTCCTTCGGCCATACGGACTGTGAACGACATTACGGTTAAATAAGTGGATATACCTCAAGCTCCTGTCACAGCCACGCTAATACGCCAAATTCCATACTGCATACGCACGTGCGGGAAAATAAATTGAATAAAAGGCTTCTAATTGAATTTAACTCGCAACGACAAGGCATATATAACACTGACGCTATATACTTGCGTATGCGTCTTCTAGGCTCCATGCCGGGTATTAAGTCTCGGTAATTCCGTAATTTATTTTATTAAAGCGCGAGGTTAGTGGTCTCGTCATTATTTTAAAATTACAATTACTAATTTTTATATTTGTCGGACTAGATTTTGTAAAAAGCGGCTTGCGAAACTGTAATAATGTTCGTATTTAATGAAATCTTTCTGTAACAACTGCGTGCGTTCTGTACTAAATATCTTTTCCAGCTGCCGTCCGCCAAAATTTGCCACAAATATCAATTCCCGAAAATTTCTATTCATTATTTATTGGTCTTCTATAATAAAGCGCAGAAAATTAAAGAATATTATGTTAAATTGCGTAGCGAACTAAACATTTTTGATTTTAGAAAGAACGTCTCACAACACGAATAATTACCCCTTAATGCCGCACTGGGTCAAATCTTCCGACCCTCCTTTCGCTACTCAAGTTAATCTTTCGAATATTTCTTTTCTCTACAAAACTAATATCGGGATGGTCTAAAATAATTCTAAAACTGATGCACGCGGTCAATTATGATCATTAAAAGTTTCCAATATTAACACGCAAATATGACAGAACGGATCTGTTAAGAACCCAAAACTTCTGTTGTCTCAAGCTGAGTTGGAACGTTGACGGTTTAACACTCTGAAGCGCTTCAAGTGTCGTCTGACAGTATTTGGTGCCAGACCCGCCTTTAAATTGGCAGAGAGGTGCTATCTCAACCGCCCAGGCTGGCGGCCTGCGGGCTTTATTGCGCTGCCGAAGGATTATTCGCGTATTAATTTGGCAAAGTATTTTATTTGAGAACCATTCAGCGAAGGAATTACGCGCTGATAAAGTGGTTTAGTCTAAAGGTATTATCATATAATAAAAGGGTATTAAAAAATAAGGCGCTTCTGTATAGACCACTGTCTGTAAACGACTGGATTAAATTGCTCGATATTTCTTGTTGATTTATTTCGCTTCTTAATTTTCAAATTATCCTTTTGTTGGGAAAAGCGTATAAATACGTAAGAAAATAGCGACAAGACTAAAAACATGCATTTAATAAACGACAAGACTAAAAACATGCATCTAATAAAACACACACAACCGCTAAATTAATCTTGTTGACGTCATCATTATGTTGTCATTAAATTCTCTCGCGACTGGTATTGACAATGACATACGTATCTGAAATGTTTATAAATACGAATAATCCATTCCTTAAAATGGACATGACGCGTCCAAATCTTTTAAGCTATCCCACCAACAAGTAAAGCTGACCAAGGTCTCGTTAACGTATATTTAATTGAAATGAACCGAAATGTACTAGGTATTGTCATTTGAATTGTCGATTGGTCCGGTCACGATTTCTCATTGAAACGGCTCCTAAAACTCCTTACGCCTTTAACTAACAAGCACGAAATTGCTAGCTGCTGCAAAGTACCTTAAATAATGAATACTGGGCAGAACAATTACCGTGCTACGTGTATTGACGGGACGTCAGTTAACGCAGTATATTGCAGGATGCCTAGCCGTTATTACTTTTTGAAATGTCAATTAACGAAAGCTAACCCATCAGTATTGAACGACACGACACAACTGCAGTCAAATTGACCAAACAATTGTACATTGTTATGTTCCACGTAGATTGACCAATATAACGTGCGTTACATATGCGAACAACACCACACTTCGTGCCCTCAGTCTCAGTCAGATTACTAGGGCTGTGACAAGATGCCAAATAGCGTTCTATAATACCTGGGTGAACTTTTATAGATACCACACATGTGGCAGAGTCAAGAGGCTGGTCGGGTGCACCCACACACAGCGTTAATGGTTGTGGTAGGATTTAAATCAACCCGATTGTGTTTCTCAAGAAGCTATTCCAACCTGAAGGACAACGTACTATTACATCACACAGCGTACGCGAACGAACCAACGCATTCTAGCATTATTACCTCGGAAGGCCTCGACGTTTTAATTGGTGCTTACGAATGGCGGGTTTTGTCACCGAATAATGGTTATTATGACGGAGCAAAGCGGCGAGAGGTACCGACATGTTTGGAACGTACATAAGATACCGCAATCCACGCGTCCGGTTCTAGGCTTGCGGTATCATTGGACAGTTATGCGGGATTCAACGGTTTCGTGGTGGATTAAATATTTTGCATAATCCTCTTCGGTATGTAATGGCCATGGTCGCTTGTAGCAGATTGCTAGTCAATTGTGTTTATGGGCAACGCACTTACTAGGCTATTTGCTTAAATCCAGTGAAATAATGGGCCGAACAAAACCAATGGTTTTTTTTTCGACTGCAGTGGTTGCTGTAACCTGACAGTGAGCATAAGGGGTTATGATCTTAATCCAATGTAAGTTAATAGCTGATCTCAAAGTGTTCAACTTACACATGTTTCAACAAACAGTTATTCCAACTTTCAACCCACAGTTATTTAAACCCACAAAGGTTTTTTTAACTCACATATACATACCCAAGCTATATTGAAACCCGTGTGAACCTAAAATAAACCAAGAAAAGAGTAGATACATGTTAGGGTTTATCAAACGTGGCAGGTTGAAAATTCTTGAATTGAACTCGAGAGAGTTGATTTAACACGTGTTGATTTAAAACCTGCGGTAAAACATTCCGGTCTTAATCCCATTTCACCACTCGTTCTAAGGTAGAGCTCCGCAACCAGCAAAACATTCCGGTGTGCCGAGACACACTACTGTGTCGTAAGACAATGCTAGGTGTGCCGCGGTAAAATTATATTTTTTTAAACATAGTTTTTACCAAATAAAAAGGATTTTAGTTTTGAAAATTTAAATATTATATAGCTATCACACACTTCGCTAATATAATATCAAATGTATATATAAAGCTGTCAAAAGACCTCACATTGTACAATTGTGACTGCAAGGTGCCGTCACACTTAGCACTTTACTAATGTGCCCTGAGTGAATATAGGTTGCGAAGCACTGGTCGTAATATATGTATTTTTTTTAAATTAAGGCTTGCACGAAGACTGCAATATTTTTTTTCAAGAGAATTACTAATAAGAAAAATATATAGGTTATCACATACACCGTTTCAAAACTATGAAAATACTTTTAGAAAAAGTCTCATCTGTATATTGCCAATACAATATAATAAAAGAATAGCAACAAAGAGTTTAAATAGAGCCCTATTTTTAAATATATACATACATAACCAATGTATTTTCAACTTGGACTGTTTAACGAAACATAAGTAAAATACACGAGGCAGTTTTCGGGCTTGATTTTGCAAAAGGTGCACAGGCTTGAGTCTTTAATTACCAATTTAACCAGGAGACTATTCGTTACGATACTGTGATTGTGAAGTTTTCTTTGGAATTATCGTAAATTTGTTTCTAGTGTGCATTTATATATATTCGTGTAATCTTTCTCTTATTTAACAGAGAGCCCAAGAAAGATGCTACTGCATTTCTGCTGTTGCTTAACAGCGCCATCGTGTGTAACCGATAGTGTTCTAAAGTAGAATGCCTTTGTAGTTTTTAATTCTATATTAACTAGATTCGTCAGTCTGTATCCGTAATGGAACGTATCAGTTTATTGTTGTATAGTTTGTAGTCAACCATATTTTGTCTCATAGAAAAGACGTTGACCTGATCACCGTGGCTGCGGTAGGCGTTAAAGTTGTTTATTAACTGGGAATAACGAAAGATGCCGAATTGTACAAATTTGTCAATGAAGAAACTGCAGGCTTGAGTTTTGACTTTGGGGTTTAGCCATAGATAGTGCTGATCTTCTATTTTCGGCCTTATTTTCGGAGTCTAATATTAAGTATTGTGTTGCAAAGAGATGGCTTATAGGGAATAATTGTTTAATAACCATTTAAATTTTCGCTGTCGACTTGACCCTTTATATTTTCGTGACAAATAACACAAGTTGAGAAGTATACGGCCAATTTTGATCAGCGAGATGGCGCTGGAGAGCTGAATAATTTCTGCGTTTACCAATAAAAATCGATTTATAGGTTTGCATTTGATATTTTTTAGCTATTTGAGTTTAAAGGGAGAAAGACCAAAGTTATTTTACTTGAAATATAAAACGCGGAAAAACGGAAGACGGGAGTAAAAAGTTAAAGCCCTTACGAGGCGCTATAGTCCTAAAAATTACCCCAGTTTCTAATTAAACCGTGCTCTTTCGACTAATAATTTTTGATTTATAAAAATATTGAAATGTTAATACCGAAAATGAATAATATTAATATTCACGCAAATATAAAGTCCTTGCCAAGTATTCTTTTGAATATGTTGTAGTCTATGTACAATAACCGCGGGACTATATGCACGAAGCGTCTGGATATTGATAACTCGTCATTTAGGGATGCTGCAGTTTTCTTATTTAGATGGTCATTTATAGAGTTTTTGCCAATATTCCTTTGAACATGTTGTAGCCTATGTACAATAACCGCGGACTCGTCCGAATATTCATAACTCGTCATTAAAGCATTGTATTGGAAGATGCTACAGAGTTTTCCCCAATAATTCCTTTAGATAAGTTGTAGCCCTTACAAATACCTTCAATTTGATGTATATTTTATGTACAATAACCGGGGCGGCTATATACACTAATATTCATAAATCGTCATTAAGAGATGCAATGGAATATGCTGCGGTATTTTTATTCAGATGAATAGGTATTGGGGTTATCTCATTTCGACATACAAATATATCTTTTTAAAGTAAAATAGCACCATCCGTCGCATCTGAATCATTGGATGTCATCCTTGTCATCGCCAGCAAGACTGGAATAACAGAAGAGATCCACTTTAGGAGAACTGTTTTGTGCTTTTCGTGGTTTCGTTTTAAATGAAGTTTCGTAAAACAACCGAGTAAAGCCTTTTTAGCATACCTTTAATATACTCTTGGAGACGATTAAATTGATATAATAAATGTTCTGGATTTAGCCCCATATGCACAAGGAAACCCTAAACGAAATCGCATAGACTCCGCAATTTCCTAAACCAATCACTTGTTTGCGTACCTTCGGAAAACGAAGCGATAACTTAGTTATGGGTCCCATTTGAAAAAATGGGACACATATTGTTTTTGTCCGTTTTTTTTTTTCTTTTTTTTTTTTTTTTTTTTTTTTCGTCAAACGCTTGACAGGCATGGCATGTCGCCCCGACATCTACCAGAAGGAATAACGGAATCGCAATGAGACTTCGCCATATGTTAGACAACATGTTCTAGATGAACAGAAACCAAAATTTTGGGAGATAAAACCAGGGGAATTCCCCTGGGACGTTAAAAACCAAAACGATATTTTTTTCTAAAAAATTCGCTTTTTTGGGCATAGCGCTTGAACGACAGCACCAATTTAAATCAGATTTGGTGAAATGTAAGTGCATTAGTAACTGATTTAACACTAAGAATAAATAAAAAAATTACCTAGGGAAATACCCTAAACAATAGGATTTTGTTCTCAAATCATGATTGTGACAAGCACGCCATGTCGCCCCGACATCTACCAGAAGGAGAAATGGAATCGCAATGAAACTTTGGTATTTGTTAGACAACATGTTCTAGATGAACAGAAACCAAAATTTTGGAAGATAAGACCAGGGGAATTCCCCTGGGACGTTAAAAACCAAAACGGTATTTTTTTCTAAAAAATTCGCTTTTTTGGGCATAGCGCTTAAACGACAGCACCAATTTGAATCAGATTTGGTAAAATGTAAGTGCATTAGTAACTGATTTAACACTTAAAAGAAATAAAAAAATTTCTTACGGAAATACCCTAAACAATAAGATTTTGTCTCAAATCATGATTGTGACAAGCACGCCATGTCGCCCCGACATCTACCAGAAGGAAAAATGGAATCGCAATAAAACTTTGGTATTTGTTAAACAACATGGTCTAGATATACAGAAATCCAAATTTTCGGTGATAAATCCAGGGGAATTCCCCTGGGTGCGTTACAAAACAAAACGGGTATTTTTTTTCTAAAAAAATTGACTTTTTTGGGCATAGCGCTTGAACGGCCGTTACAATTATATTCAGATTTTCTAAAATGCTAGTGCATTAGTCACCGATCACTTAGAAAAAATAAAAAAAATATCTATAGGGAAATACCTTAAAAATAAGATTTTGTTCTTAAATCATGATTGTGACAAGCATGCCATGTCGCCCCGACATCTACCAAAAGTAGTAACGGAATCGCAGAAAAAAATTTGACATTTGTAAGAGAACATGGTCTAGATATGCAGAAATCAAAATTTTGGGTAATGAATCTAAGGGAATTCCCCTGAGACGTTAAAATCCAAAAGTTTTTTTTCCAATAAATTAGCATTTTGGGGCATATAGCGCTTAAACGGCTGCTCTAACTATTTTTAGATTTGGTGAAATGTTAGACCCTTAGACAGTATGTGCCAATTAAAAGAAGAAAAAACATTTACATAGGGTAATTACGTAAAAAACAAAGTTATGTTCCTGAATTAAGATTGTGACAGGCATGCCATATCGCACTGACATCTCCAACAAGGAGTCTACAAATCAGATTAAAACTTTAAGAATTGTTACATAACATGACCCACATATGTAAAAACAGAACTTATCTACTAAACCTAGGGAAATTCCCTGATACCATGAAAAACTAAATCGGGCTGTTTTGGCAATTTAGCTTCATTTCACTTCGGCGCTTGAAACGACGGTTTAATTTAAAACATTTGTGGTGAAAATTTTCGTAAATTTAAGACGTTTATTCTTTTTTTAACTACACATGAAAAAGAAATTTGGTTTGATAACTATGGGACCCATGCGTTTATGCTTGCAGAAACAAACTACATAATCAGTGTACAAAATACAAGTTGTGGTTACAAGGGACCCTGTAGCATAAATATATGGCACACAACAAGTGTTTTACAAATAGTGGTGGTTAAACAGGTGGTTGACACTCTCTAGTTGAATCTACATTTAAAAGTAGAAGTATTAAATTGGTCTGTTTTACTTAATTCAAATGGTAAACTGTCATATATATTGATTGTAGGCCTACTGCTATATGTGGCAAATTTGTTGGAGACGGTAACCCAGTGATCTCCATGAATATTAATAATTCGGACAATATCGTTTCGAGTCGTATAAGGAAGGGATTTGAAATTGATAGTTCAACCAGCTTGGCAACCCATTAGCAACCCATAATATCTGGAAAATGCTGCCCCAAAAAAGTATGTTTGTGTCTATATGTTTGTCGTTCAACCACTTTCTTCGCTTCGTAAACATTTTTAGAGCTGTTTTGTTAACAGCAAAAATAGGTTCCATTTTCCTGGCGCTGCATCCTAGCCCTGTGGGGGTGCATTCCTGCCCAGACAAATGATCCCAAAACAAGAACTTCTTTCACTCGAATGGACCGAGAAGAGATTTAGTGGAGGTTAAAGGCATTTTCCTAAAGTATTATCCCAGCGTTTTAATCTCTTACTCCATCGCTCTTGGTTCTCTTGTTCGGGTTGAGAGTCGGTTCGTTTTCTTTTACTCGGCGATTTAAGATCGTCCTAAAATCCACGTATTAAACCGTTGTGTTCGTCATGGTATATTTTTGCAAACTCCAATCAGCCTTTAAACAGGCTGCGTTTTAATTCCTACTGCCTATCTTCCATTATCCTCGGTGTTCGATTGTCTCGTGTTAAGTTCCACCTTGCTCCCTCCACGTTCGTCCTCGCTTTACCCTCGTTCACCCGTGTTCCTAATACGTTCCTCGTCGTTACAACTGAAGCACTAGTGTTGTGGTATATTATCCAACTCTATGCATTTTAAGCAGCTTTGTGATAATCCTTTGATTTAACCTCCTCATTTACGTTTCGACTTTCTCTCTTCTGCCAACCACTCCTCTAGTTGACAGAGCAACAAACGCAGTCCGTCATCCGACAAGTGCAACTTGTCATACCTGGTTTGTCTGGCATGACAAACTCCAAAAAAACATGGTGCCATCTGAAACAAACGACGGTGCCAGCGCATCGTTTAACAGTGGATCGAGCTTTCCTTAGCCAGTCATTTTGGACATGACTGCATTGAAGTAAATTTAAAAGAGTTAACAGTTATCACCTAATTTTAAAAGATCTAACAAATGGCTTCCTTCGCTTCGGGATATACTGAATTGGCTGTTCTAATTATCATTTTCGCTCTCGAAACAATGGAATGTACAACATATCCGGAGTATTGGTCGACCTCCCATTCCCGAAATCAAAGCACGTCGTTTGTTCCGAGTGCAATTACCACTGCAACCACGTGATCTAATTTCGTGCTGGAATTCTGCAGCTCCATATCCCCATGTGTAAATTTTCAACGTGGAAAGAAAATGGGACAGAAGTTATATTTTAGGTCTGGTGATGGACGAACTACTGGATCTCGCGCATTGCTGTTCGCCAGGTATAGGATCTTGTTCTCCCACTTCGACTCGGGAAGCAGTCGAGCCGTTTGTTAGATGACGGGCATCCTCGAACCTCGGTGAAATATATTTTGACCGCGATAATTCTAAAAGATATAAAACATTGTTTACAATTTACATAAACAAAAAAAAAACGGTTGTAACATCTGTATCGTAAGTTCACATCGTTTGATGCTGTGGAGAGCGACGTCATGGTTGGCCCCTGATTATAAGATCGGGAAATCCCAATCATTTCAAGGTTGTGACGTCAATCAAAAACGCGCTTCATTTTTTTACTGCCTCGTTTTTGCTTTTTGTATTAGTACTGAACCGTTTAAGAACCATTGCTAAAGATATTCGAAATTGTTTACTGAATTCTAACGATACTTACCTGCAAAGATAAAACTTAACTCTTTGAGCATTGATATTCTGACGATATTTTTAATTGTATTTATTTTTATTTTTAGAAAACCGCACATTTAAGACAGGAATGAAAGCGTGTGCGTTTAAACTGTAAATTGACAATTAGACATTCGCGTTGAAAGATTTCAACGCAACCAAAGGTAGGTCAGTAGGTCAACCCATACCTAAGAAGCAAAAAAACTAGACAAAATCCGACGCACACCGAAACCGACACTATCCACAAAGACTCAATTGCCGGTTTTGAGCAAGCAACTGATGAAAATTATGTTCCATATTTGCAGACTTCCTTTCTTTGGAAACTGGTTATTGTGAACCAGATTTATTATCCGAAACACCAAAAGACTATTGGGATTATGAACACATCGCCAAGGAAACAAACCGATATGCTCAGCAGAGATTAGCCGCCATGACTTAGGGTCTAAAGTCCAGACACTGTGAGTAAACTTAAAGCACATTTTACACTCTCCATAATCATGGGAACCTGCTCAAAGTCAGAACTTTACGATTATTGGACGACTTTCTGGTTGACAGCAACTCCTAGATTTGGGAAGGTAATGTCCCGAAACGTTCAGCTAAAATCAATGTTGCATTTCAACATCAACGACAATCTTCTTCGCAAAGACTACTCAACTTATGACAGACTTTTTAAAGTTCGCCCTAATATCGATTAATTGCTACCGTTTACCCAGTATTACAAATCAGAACAAGAGCGGTCCTTGAATGAGATGACAATACCACACAAAGGGATATATAATGAACAGTACAACCGATGACTCCGGACAAGTGGGGCTACAAAGCTTATGTCCTTACTGAAGCTGGTGCTGGATATGTTCTTCAGTGGAAATTATACACTGGAAGCAGCCAAGATGAGGATACAAGTGTGTCCAAAACACATAATCTGGTAAGACAGTTGTGTCAACCATATCTGCACAATAACCATCACGTGTAAATGAACTTTTATTACAGTAATCCCCATTTGGCTTAAGAGCTGAAAAATAAAAGATGGGTTTGTGCGGAACAACCAACTACTTAAAAAAGGGATCCCAATGAACTAAAAAAACGGTTCTAAAACTAAAAAAGGGGATGACGCTTTGTTAATGCTCTAGAAAGACGTGATGGCGTGTGCATGGCACGACACAAAAAGGTTGACAATGATTTTAACCATAGATAATCCTAGTTCTGTGCAGAAAACAATAAGATCAAAGAAACCCGAAACTAGATGGCGCGACATCAGAAAACCTCATTGTGTTGCCGAGTATAACCACTAACCAGTATATGGGCGGTGTGGATAAAATCGATAACTGTTAAAAACATACATGTTTCTACTACATCTACAGAGTTCCAGAAAATGGTATGCTAGAATGTTCGACAATTAGTGAGGGATGGGGGTCATCAACACCCATGTAATCTACATAAGTGACACAGGTGGAGGGTACTGAGCTCACCCTGAAAAAGTTCATTTATGTGTATGCAGATGAAGCACTGAAAGAATATGTCAACATTACCACATCCTCATGTCGGAGAAAGCGGGTTTCCCCAACCATTGGACTTAATCTGCCGAAAGACTAATTCCCATGCTATACTTTCACGAGCTGGTGTGACAGTTCAAGTTGGACAATTTATCAGATCAAAGTGCTTTAATGTCACCAAATATATGATCAAGCAAGCACGAAACCTAAAGAAAGATGCGGGTGTCCTTGCAGACCATACAGTAAATAAACGAGTCTATCCACAACTGACCGTGGAAAAAAGTTCTACAAAGATGACCGTTTTTTAAGAATGTGCCCAGAAAAATAATTTATTAATGTAAGAAATAAAAATGGGAAAAAATGCAACACCAGAAAAGGATCTTGATGGTGAACATCCATGAACTGTTTGTTATGTTTAAATCACAACATTCGGACTTGAAGATAGGATTTTCAAGAACTATTTTCCTAATTGGTGCCAACAAAAATATAATATAAACAAACTAGTACAGAAATGGATAATACGATATTAATCAGAACATATAACTCTGATTTTGCCATACTTGGCCAGTACAAGGTGAAACCGGCAAAAGATGTGCCAAAGATTTTTTTACTGGGAAGGGCAGTTTGCATTTGCGAAATCCACCAGAATGTAAAGCTGATGGTGTCGGCCTCGGCTCTACCATTTACATCAGGTACCAAAAAAGATTAGGTGGCTCGTGAAGTGTGCGACAGAAGCAATCGTGGCTGCCTGCTGCAGTCAACAAGTTTGATGAAGTGGCTACTTTCATTAAAGCGATATTTGAAAGTGCTGAACTATTCGCGAACGATATGGTGCATTACAAACAATGGTTTCATGAAGGATTGATTGTCTTGTAGTTTAAAGTGGATGGCAGAAACAGTGGATGAATTTACAAAATCTCATAAGCAAAAACTTAAAAAAACTGACATGTCATCATTTTGTTGCAAATATGCAGTCAGCATACTTGTCATATTGCAAAGAGAACTTAAACCAGCATGAAGCAGTAATTCTGCTAGACTTTGCCAAAAACTTCTCTTTTACTGTCCAAAATGCGGTGCAAGGATTCCACTGGAACTGTGACCAAGCTACACTGCAACCATACGTGGCATATTTGTAAGTAGGAACTTAATCTGTGACAAATTACAGTAGATGCATCACCAGTGATTGTTAACGTCATGATGTAATAACAGTCCATGCATGTCCGTCAGTAGTAAGTATAAGGTGCTAAGTCATATTACTTATTTAATTTTGTTAAGGGAAATTAGTTAATAGCCTCTTCAATGCATAAACGGTACGTGGTATATTGACATTACTAAAATCATTATTTTGTTACAGGAAGATCAAAAATGCAAGCCCGGGACTTCAAAAAAATCACATACTTTAGTGATGATGCAGCAAGCCAATATAAAATTTTTATAAACATCGCTAATTTGTGTTGTCACGAAGATGATTTTGGAGTGAAGGCCAGTGGCATTTTTTGCCACCAGTCACGGGAAAAGTCCCTGTGATGTCATTGGCGGCACTGTAAAATGGCTTGCGGCCCGTGCAAGTTTACATGCGCCTCACAGACATATTTTGACTGCAAACGACCCGTTTGCGTGGGGATCGCTAAAATACCTGATATCTCATTTTCATTTGTTCCTGAACAACCGCAACAAAAAATATTTTCCCTAAAAACACCATACCTGAACACGCAGTCACCGCCTTTTTTGCCACAAGCTGATGGCATATTGATGAAGAGATTTTCTGTAGACATGGTGGTGTGGAAGAGTGGTTATGAAACGCACCCAGGATCAGCACAACAAACAACATACATGTTAGGCTCATACGTCGTTACAATGTATGATCGCAAAACTAGATTTTCTCGAGAGAATCCACACATTTGTCCCCATTCTCGTGTTCATTTGTTTCTTGTGTCATTTACAGCTTCTGCAGGTTTTTCTTAGGGCGGGCTGTCGTTCTCTTGTAATCTCTGAAACGCCGGGTATTGGTGAGGCGGGAATCTCCTCGGGCTAGTGGCGAGTTTGTGATGTGGTTCTACAATGCTTGCAGGTCTTAGTTTGTTTCATGATATTTTACAAATAATTCATATCCTGCTACATTTATGTAGCTTCGTATCGGTATTCTTCCAAGTCTGCCTTTTTAAGCATTGCCAGCCGAATCCCAGTTGCCATAACCCGCTTGTCGAATTTGTTCATGGTACTAAATAGCCTACTTTTCCATACTGCTGTCCTTTCAAGGAAAAGGGAATCCATCCAATCACTACTACTGTCCTATCCGAAATATACATATGGGCAGAATAGTCATTTTCCACAACTTTCAGCCTTTCGTATTTCTTTAGGCAATCGTTTCTAGATTTACAAGTGACATAAATTAAGTTGCCTTTCCTTTCTGTTATTGCTTCTTACTGATTTTCTTTGATAAGCAGGTATCAAACAATTGCCAAATACTGTTTCTTGACAAGGTATTTCCAGACCTAAAACTTAGGCAAATAGGTCGTTGCCTGATTGTTGTTCCAGTTGAATTACTTTTGAGCGCCGAGGCGTAAGAACGTCCGACCATGCTTTCCAGTCGCGAATTTTGCACGATGATTACTGATTACGAAGCGCCCATTGCGGTATGACGCAATAGCGCTCGCCTTTTTATTACTGGTCTTAGAAAGCATAAAAACCCTAAACCATATACACTATATGTCATCCTTATTGTCCGAGCAGACGATGTACGAGTCACAAGAATGGGACCGATGTATACAAGTGCTCGGTTTGTTCGGGCATCTTAACAAAAGATGGCTGTTGCAGTTTATTTCGATCTCGTCACTGCAATTTATACACAGGCAATCTTCAGTTCACCTCGCGCCCACCGTCGAGTTACCGGCGCTATTGCAGTACGTTCTGTTTTATTCACACTTTTCTTTAGGTTCAGGCAATATCCGTTACATGCATTGCTTTTATTAAGCGATTTTCTGATACAAATGTAAGGACGACCGACACACCGAAAACATGTAAAACGAGGCTGGTGGCAAATCCAACATACACGATCTTTAACTTAGGTAGCTTAAGTGAACACAGTAACTTTATTCAACCAACTTCAAAGAATTCTTTCTTGAAAGTGATTTGCTTGCGACAGGGATGGTTAATTATTTATGTCTTTTTCTTGTGGATTTAAAGCTTCAATGCTTGATTACTTTCTTTATCCCTTTTTTAAAGAGCGTGATCGCGGAAATCGTGAGTGCGTTGCTGGGAAACTATTAGGAAAATTCGCTAACACTACACCACCGCATGCTCGGATGACTAAGATATCCAGATGTTTGCCCAATTTAGTAAGCCACAAACTGCACTGAAATATAATCTCCTACTGTATTTTTTATAGTTAAAATCAAACGTATTAAAAGAGAAGCATTTATTTTTTTAATTAAAGCTAATAATTATTTATTTAAATCGCAGTTAACGTGGTCTGTTTTCGAACGCCTTATTATTGAAAATCGCCATATTACTTTGTACCATATGTCTCTCTTCGGCACTGGTTTCGAGTGACCATTGGGGGTATATCCACATTCAAATTTGTATAAACATAAGAAGTTATTAATGTAACAGATTTAATACTTTATTTAGCGATAAACTACAAA
Organism: Ciona savignyi; assembly: GCA_000149265.1. Taxonomy (NCBI): domain Eukaryota; kingdom Metazoa; phylum Chordata; class Ascidiacea; order Phlebobranchia; family Cionidae; genus Ciona; species Ciona savignyi. The sequence continues at coordinate 291,965 of CH002174.1, read as the reverse complement.
GTATTTTTTAAAACCTGTCGGAGTATAACGGTACAAGGAATACCTATTTTAAAGAAAAAATGTGGGACAAGTTTCTTTTTACTTCTTCTTTTACTAGTTTATATTTTACTGTAAACAAGTCGCTGCAAAACAAGTTAAAAGTGCAGTGAGGAGAACAGTAAGCATAAAATGACTGATTTATATAAAAAAATGTATTACAGAGATTCTCTGTTTAACCGAGTTAAGAATTTTCATGAACACGATTTTACCACACCAAAACCACATTTCCCTTTTTTCGATAGCATAAAGATGAGGACCAATTTTTAACATATATGATAAACAAATGATTCGCTAGAGTGATTTCTTTTTTTATGGCAACAGTGCTCGTTGAAAAATACTTAAAGGAAGTTATCAATAGACCGTGGGGTAAAAAAAACTCCATAAATCTCTTCGCATGGAGTTTCTTACAGTAGATAAACTAAAATTAAAAGACCAACTGTCTTAGATTTTGTATTAAGTTTTTGTGATCTATAACAACTTACTGCAATAGTTTCGGTAACCCGACGGTTGGTGCGGGATCATATTGCTATTAACGCGCTTTATCTCACAATCCATTGAATTTTTGATCCAATACGATTATTTTGATAGCAGAGGTTATTAAAACAATACTAAGAAAATGTTACCATAATAAACTCTACTCTAGCGAGTACTTTCGTTTGCCATAAATTTCGGAAGGCCCTTAGCTTCATGCTACTCAATAAAGGAAATGATGTATATCTCGCGCGCTAAAATCGTGTTCGTTTGGAAATTCTCGAAGGAAGTTATTAACAGATCGTGAGGTGAAATAACTCCACAAAATCTCTCTCCATACAGAGTTTTTGACAGTAAACCATAAATTTAAAGTAAAAAGACAAATAATCCACATTTTTTTCAAATATTCTCGTTTTGGAAATACCAAAAAAGACAAATGGTACACATGCTTTTCAGTAATATGGCGTTTGAAAACAGACCACGTTAACTGCGTTTTGGATAATTAGTTAATTGCTCTAATTTATTTGATTACGTCTAATTTTTAGAAAAGAATGCAGTAGGAAATACTATTCCAGTGCTGTTTTCTGCCAACTTTAAAATTTAATTGGTTCAATTATTCATTTATTTTACTTAAAAACGTCCCCATTGACAATTGGCTGCGTATTGTTTTTATTAATTGGGCAAACATATGGACATCTGAGCATGTGGTGTATCGTTAGCGATAATTTCCGTACAACGCACTCACGATTCCCGCGATCCCTTTCTTTAAAAAGGAATAAAAAGAGAAATCAAGCAGCGATCTTTTAATCCACAAGAAAAAAGAAGTTAAACATAAATTAACCAGTCCTATCATAGGAAAACCACTTTCAAGAAAGAATTATTCAAGGTAGGTTGTGGTTGTTGGATGGATGAAGTTACTGTGTTCACTTAAGCTACCTAGGTTATATAGATCGTGTATTCTGGATTCACTACCAGCTCCGTTTTACATCGCTGAGTAATTTTGTTTTTAGTATGCAAGTTTCGAGTCCAGCTGTATTATTTGCTAGGATCGATTGGGTGTGTTGAATGTATACCATGTCTTGATCGGTTTAAATTTTGGTCAAAAAGTCTCTAAAAAATCATTTTTACAGATGAACAAACCACTTATTCTCTTGCTTGCGATTGCGCTTGTTTTAACGACAGAAGTCTCTGGTTGGAGTCGGCGCAGACGGCGTTGGGGAAATTGGGCTGCCTATGACCAAAACATGCAGGAACAGATACAAGGTAATAATATCTTTTTCGTATTGTAAATTATTTTTTTCTATTTTATAATGTAATTCTTGAGGTAGTTCAAGAAAATGATTTTTTAATCTATTTCATCAAAACAAATTCGAATAGGATATTCATAATTTATTCCTGTGAGTAAAGTATACACTAGAGGCGTTTTAACCGTCAGATTTTTTCAGTGTGGGGCTACAGGAGCCATTCGACTGTGTTGCATATGAACCAGATGTTCCTTTAGCTTTATTACAATCCAGTAATGGTTTCCAGCGTTGTCCGTTAAAATCGGTAACATTAGTCCAGCCAAAAGCTGGTTTCGATGGAACGACCTGTAGACCGCCGACCCTCTTCCCGACTGGCCAACTAGTCGAATAAAAACGCAGTTTTAACAAACAAAATACAATTTTACTTTATTGTATGTTATGTGGTGAATTCAAATGTAAATTGAATTCTTTTCTAAACATTTGATTTTTATTATCCTTTCTATATATTTCAGACACGTTTGAAGATCTTTTGATGCAAGCTACAGAAGAGAACAATGTTAAAGATAACTAATAAATAAATAAAAATATCCCTCTGCACATTTTGTTTTAATTTTTAAATAGATAATAATCGCGGATCAATAGAATATCCTTAAAATACCTTAATATATCACTAATATAGGCACTAGGGAAATATATTCAATTGTTCATTTTAACTAAATAAATGCGAACTGGAGTCTCTACCAGTTATATCACTGGATCCACTAAGTTTATCGATGGAACCTTAATTGTGTTCATGTGCCAGTCACATAGCAGACGCCACTCGAAGGATTACTTTTTTCAATTTACTGGGATAAAACGTAACCCAGTAGGCTAGTAGAATAAACTTTTGATGAATAACTTAAATCCAATAAACAATAACTTTATCAGGTTATATTTAATAACGTGAAACCACAGAAGTAGGTTATAGGCCTACAATATTCACAAAAAAGAAGAGCGAAAATCAACTAATTAAGAGTGTCAACCACGTTTTATACAGGACTATTTTTAAAACTGCTGTCGAGTGCACGGTATATTTTTCTGTATGCAGAAACGATCGGGTTTCGGCTACCTCATCACCTTTGGTATATCTTTAAATAATGTGTATAACGTTTGTTTTTGTAGGCAGAAACTAATGGGTTCCCGAGTTACCAATCCATAATTACTATCGATGTTTTCTGAATAAAGTATTCATAATAGCATATTAAAAAAAGAACAAAAGAAACAAAAAAAATAATTGTTTTTATAATAATGCGGGCTTTTCGGAAATATTAAAAATTAATCTATTTTTATTAGTATTTTATAATTTTTTCACAATTAAATACCTGAAATGTGAGAAAATGGTGGATGTGCTGATGTTCTTGAGCTTGGTGGGAGTTTCCCTGGCGTTATTTATTCATAATTTGTAACTGCATATCTAATACATGTTAACTAACACTCGTAAAAAGTTTAACTCATTAGTTTACTTTATTCTTATTACTAGTTAAAGCAGACTGATCAGTGGTTCAAGTGCGATTTAAAGTTGGGGGGTTTCCCGTAATTTGGTCCATGCTAAGTATGGGGTATTCCAATCTTTTTTGTTCGCCTTGAAATACACTATCTTTTGTAATGGCTTTAGATAAGTTATGAATATATTTTAACGCATTTCCCGTGGTAACTTACGGTATGTTTAGTGTCCCGTCTCTCACTTCCTCCGTTTATTCTTTTCACCTACAACTTTCCTTATAATTTAAAGTGAATAATCCTTACTAGTTGCGAAATATCGGCTGTTATAGTATAACCGGTGACGAACATTTACAAAACAGCAATCGTGCTTTTATTATTTGGTCTCTCGGGAATTTTCCTGACGCAATTTACGTAGGATAGGGATAGGATATTCATGTTTATCCCCGTGAATGGGAAAACCAAGCGGGTTAACACACGGGCAATCGTCAGATCACCTCGCGCCCATCGTCGGGTTACCGGAGCTATTGCAGTGTGTTGTATATGATAGACACGTTCCTTCAATTTGGTAGAACCCATTAATCCGCTGGGGTTCAGGCAATGTCCGTAAAGTGCCTTGCCCAAGGACACAACCGACTATCTAGCGACCAGTTTCGCACCTGAAACCTTTCAATTGAAAGGGGACGCACTTAACCGTTAGACCAACGAGCCGGACAAACGTAGAATTTGCCACCGTAGATCCAAACAATATTAGCTAACACCACTAGAAGATCGATTGGACATTTTCTTCCTTATGATATAAAGTATAAATCATTACTAATTTCCGTGGAATTTAATAAATGGGTATTTTCCAGAAAAGGGTTAAAGATTGGTGTGGGACAAACGGTTATTTCGTTTTGGGGAATTTCCCCGGGCTAAATCGGGTAATTTAAATTCCTGTAACGTTTTTTTTCTGATTTGTATTGTACATATTTAAATTCCTTGGAAATTTGAAAGAAATATTCCTTTCGAAACCAGAAATATCGGCGAATACGCCAAAAATAGCCATATTTTTAACATTTTTCCGATTGCGGGAATTCCCCTTGGGTTTTTTGTTTTTACAGATGAGCTAAACACCGAGTTGGTAGTTTAGAAATATTTAGAAATGAAAGTGTATTAAAATTTTTGAATTATTGTTTGGGTTTATTTATCGTATAGGGACATATATATAATATATAACACAGCATGCGTATATCTTAAAAAAATTTATTTTTCGTGTATAGAAAAATTACCAAAATTTTATGCGTGTTAACACAGCTTCGACACATCCTTTAATATTTCCCGGGTTTCGATAGATTTTATACCCTACATATACACCTATAAGAGTAATAACTCCAAGTGAAAACATCATCTCTCTCATCATTCTAATCATAATCGGGTGGGTTTCCATAAATTCCCTCATTATAGAAGCTCCAATGTTAGCACGGGGAAATGGTTTGTCTGGTACTTCTTCACCAAGAAATTCACACAGGGGTCCCCAGCCGTCTTTGAAATTGTACACTAGCAACTTGTCCCTTGGAGCATTCTAATTATTAATAAAGAGTGAAATATAAAATTAACCTGAGTGAACACCAGGTACATGTATATGAAATGAACTTGATCAAACGCCTAACCTGAAGAACACCTGCGTTGTGGTTTCTATACATTCGCTTCCATCGTAATGTGTTGTAGTGTACTTTACTCCAAGGATAGGAATATGGTGTGCCGAAGATCAGATTTACTGTGCACGAGATTTATATTTACACCTTTCCATCAGGAGAAATATTCAGCATCTATATTGTGACGTTTCTTACAAGCAGCGCTTCGAAATTTCCAGTATTGCCAACCAGAATAGGAGAAAACTTCCATTAGGAACAACCAAGGGTTATAATTCTCCGAATCAGCTTGTTTAACCATGCTTGAAACCCAAGTTTATACATTATACATGATCACGCCAACAATACTTTTTTGTTTATTTTAGGACCCAGTGTTTTATAATATTCATTGTGTTATCTTTTGGCACATTTCCAATTTTCGATATTTATGGGTCCCAAAAATGGGACATATATATATTGTTTTTGTGCGCTTTTTTTATTATAATTTTGAATCAACCGCTTGACAGGCATGGCATGTCGCCCTGACATCTGCCAAAAAAAATAAGGGAATCGCAATAAAAGTTTTTTAAAAAATGGTCTAGATATGCAAAAACCAAAAATTTGGGAGATAAACCCAGGAGAATTCCCAAGACATTAAAAACCAATAAGTTTTTTTCTAGCTTTTAAAATTTAGGTATTTTGGGCATAACGTTTAAACAGCTGCTCCAATTTTAATAAAATTTGGTGGAATGAAGAGCATAATGGTTGTTTTATTGAAGCTGTCAATCAAAGGATAGTATAAGCAGGATATCTTTCCGCTTAGAGATGTATTGGTTGTTCCTGAGTTACCTGATGCACACAACAGTATACTAACACATAGGGATGAAGTTAGGTATCCTCATCTCAGAAATTTACGTTTCCCATGCTTAAACCTAAATCAGTGGTTCTTAAACTTTTTCAGTCGCGCCCCCCTTGAGATTTGTGATTCATGCTCACGCCTCACCTACTCAAAAATCAAATTTGCGAAAAAAAGAACAATAAGTTATTTGCCATAACCCTGCTTAGTGTAAAGGATGCAACTGTTTTTAGGGAAACAAGTCGTTTAATTTGAGGCTTTGTTGAAGACAACGAACATCGAAGATCCAGTTTGTTACAACATTTTGTCTTTATACTCACAAGTGCCAAAAATCCACTTTCACATAAATATGTCACTGTCATGCTCGCGCCCCCCTTGAGAAGCATTCACGCCCCCCAGTTTAAGAACCCCTGACCTAAATGAAGTTAAGTTACTGATTGTATCAGACAATAAGCTGGTCACAGAAGAAATTTCTTTCCACACCTGCCGGGTACCCAACTGCCATTGGAACACGTCTTGGTTGGACGCTTAATGAACTTTCTTATAAAAAGAATGAAGAGAAAAATCAAGCAGCGAATCTTTTAATCCACAAGAAAAAAGAAGTTAAGCATAAATTAACCAGTCCTATCATAAGAAAACCACTTTCAAGAAAGAATTCTTCAAGGTAGGTTGTGGTTGTTTGATGGATGAAGTTACTGTGTTCACTTAAGCTACCTAGGTTATATAGATCGTGTATTCTGGATTCACTACCAGCTCCGTTTTACATCGCTGAGTAATTTTGTTTTTAGTATGCAAGTTTCGAGTCCAGCTGTATTATTTTCTAGGATCGATTGGGTGTGTTGAATGTATACCATGTCTTCATCGGTTTAAATTTTGGTAACAGATTGTCTAAACATTCATTGTTACAGATGAACAAGACACTTATTCTCTTGCTTGCGATTGCGCTTGTTTTAACGACAGAAGTCTCCGGTTGGCGTCGGCGCAGACGGCGTTGGGGAAATTGGGCTGCCTATGACCAAAAGATGCAGGAACAGATACAAGGTAATCATATCTTTATCTTATTGTAACGTTTTTTTCTATTTTATAATGTAATTCTTGAGGTAGTTCAAGAAAATGATTTTTTAATCTATTTCATCAAAACAAATTCGAATAGGATATTCATAATTTATTCCTGTAAGTAAAGTAAACACTAGAGGCGTTTTAACCGTCAGATTTTTCATGTTGGGGCTACAGGAGCCATTCGACTGTGTTGCATATGAACCAGGTGTTCCTTTAGCTTTATTACAACCCAGTAATGGATTTCGGCGTTGTTCGCTAAAATCGGTAACATTAGTCCAGCCAAAGGCTGGTTTCGATGGAACAACCTGTAGATCGTCGACCCTCTTCCCGACTGGCCTACTAGTCGAATAAAAACGCAGTTTTAACAAACAAAATACAATTTTCCTTTATTGTATGTTATGTGGTGAATTCAAATGTGGATTGAATTCTTTTCTAAACATTTGATTTTTTTTGTCCTTTCTATATATTTCAGACACGTTTGAAGATCTTTTGATACAAGCTACAGAAGAGAACAATGTTAAAGATAACTAATAAATAAACAAAAATATCCCACTGCACATTTTGTTTTAATTTTAAAATGGATAATAATCCAGGATGAGTAGAATATCCTTAAAATAGCTAGATATATCACCAATATAGGCAATAGAAAAATGTAGACAAATACATATATTATAATTGTTCGATTTAACTAAATAAATACGAACTGGAGTCTCTACTATGATAGTGTACTACTATGGAACCTTGATTGTGTTTCTGTGAAAGGCACATAACGGACACCACTCTAACCCAGTGGGTAATGGGTGGTACTGAAAGAGTATAGAACTGTTCCAATCATATACAACTCACTGCAATAGCATCGGTTACACGACGGTGGGCGCGGGGTAATCTTACTATAAAAAGGGTAAATACAAATCTTACATAACTATAATTATTTAAAAAACCAGTTTGGTAACTGAGGGAATAAGCAATGTATGATCGCCGGAACAGTATTGTAACAGTCGGCTTAAAACTTTCAGGAATATCAGGTAGAGTATGCTTCCGAAGTGGACGCACGCATATAAGAATATATACTGTATGTTACACATGATTAACATAATTTGTACATCACTGTCTTCTTGCAGGAACAAACTACATACTCGGTATATAAATTATACCAATTGTGGTTATTAGGGTACCTGAATGCAAAAACATTTAGCATATAAAATATTCTTTGCAAATAGTTTTGGTTTAACGGGAAGTTGCCATTTTTTAGATTCGATTTAATTACTCCTTTTAATAAATGTATGGGTGACATTACATACATGTCAAGTGTTTCACGAAAAAATGATCTGTTACCTCAGAGACTTTTTTTTAAAAGGTTTCCATAGTTGCCTTGCACTGTTTTTTTAAATTAAACTAAAATATCACGAAGGGGGGCTTTTTCAATTTACTGGGATAAAACGTAACCCAGTAGAATAAACTTGTGATGAATAAACTAATCCAGTAGAATAACTATATCGGGTTATATTTACTAACGAGAAACCACAGAAGTAGGTTATACAATCTTCACAAAAAAGAAGAACGAAAATTAACTAGAGAGTGTCAACCACGTGTAATCCACCACTATTTTTAAAACCCCTGTTGGATACATGGTATATTCTTCTGCATCCATAATTAATGTCCAAGTATTCATGTTGACATAAAGAACGACAATAGAAAGAAAGAAAATTAAATTGTTTTTTATATTATTGCGGGCTTTTCGGGGATATTTTAATCAATGTATTTTTCATTGTTATTTAATAATTCTATCACAAAAAAAATACCTAACATGCGAGAAAATAGTGGATGTGTTAGTATTTTTGAGCTTGGTAGGACTTTTCGTTCCGTGATTAATTCACAATTTGTCAACTCCTTAATTCACTTTATTCTTATTATTATGGGGAGTTAAAGCAGACTAATCAGTGGTTAAGTGCGGTAAGTGATGGGGGTTTTCCGGAAATTTGTTCTTGGTGGGTATGGGGTATTCCATTTTGTTGTTTACCTTGAAATTCACTATCGATTTGTAATGGTTTTAGATTAATGATATACGTGGTAATGGTGTATTATAGTAATTTAGGAATTTTATATTTAAACGGATTTCCCGAAAGTGCAGTGCGGATAACAGGAAGCATGAGATCACTAATTTATAAAAAAGCGTGTATCACAGCCATTCTCTTTTTAACGGAGAGATACAGAAAAAATACGGTGTTACCGCGCCAGAACCACATTTCCTTTTGGGCAGAAGCATAAGCTAAAGACCGTTTTCAAACATATGATAAACAAATGATTCGCTTAAGTGATATTTTTCATGGTAACAGTGTTCGTTGAAAAATGCTTAAAGGAAGTTATCAACGGATCGTGAGGTAAGATGAGGTAAAATAACTCCACAAATTCTCTCCGCATTAAGTTTCTTACAATAGAGCATAAACTAAAAATAAAAGACCAACTGTCCTAGATTTTGTATAAGGTTTTTGTGATCTATAACAACTCAATGGAATAGTTTCGGTAACCCGGCGGTAGGTCCGGGATCATATTACTATTACCCGTGTAATAACGCGTTCTATCTCCCAATCCATTAAATTTTTTTATTTAAGACGATTATTTTGATAGCAGAGATTATTAAAGCAATACTAAAAAGATGTTACCATAATAAACTCTACTCTAGCGAGTACTTTTGTTTACCATAAATTTTAAAAGCGCCCTTAGCTTCATGGTACTGCCAGAAAGGAAATGATGATTATCTCACGCGCTAAAATCGTGTTCGCTTGAAAATTCTCGAAGGAAGTTATCAACGAATCGTGAGGTAAGATAACTCCACAAATTCTCTCTCCGTATGGAGTTTCTGACAGTAAACCACAAATTAAAAGTAAAAAGACAAATAATCCACATTTTTTTCAAATATTCTCGTTTTGGAAATACCAAAAAAGACAAATGGTACACATGCTTTTCAGTAATATGGCGTTTGAAAACAGACCACGTTAACTGCGTTTTGAATAATTAGTTAATTGCTCTAATTTATTTGATTACGTCTTATTTTTACAAAAGAATGCAGTAGGAAATTCCATTTCAGTGCTGTTTTCTGCTAACTTTAAAATTTAATTGGTTCAATTATTCATTTATTTTACGTAAAAATGTCCCCCATTAACCATTGGCTGCGTATTGTATTTATTAATTGGGCAAACATATGGACATCTGAGCAGGGCCGGTTTTAGGCCGATTTGACCGATTAGATCAAATTGGGCCCCACACCTTGAAGGGGCCCCGCGCTAGCGGGGGTCTTTCTGTATTACGAGGTTTAAAATACTACTGAAACGTAAAATAAAAAGTGAAATAAAATTCTTTCTCATAATATAAATTTGTTATGCATCGTAACTAAGTCAAATTTATAGTTCTGTGTCTGCCTGTTACGTCATAATGGATATGGTTGCTAAACAATATATATATGAAAGTAAAACAATATATCGTAAATAAGCAGCCACATTTCCTTTAATTTGTTTTATAGCAAGTATTAAATGTCTATTTTTGTAGTTTATATGTACTGGTATGTATTTTATGATATATAAACACCCATAAATTTTTCTATGAAGAGTAGGGGCCCCGCGGTTCCTGCATCTGAGTCATCTGAGCATGTGGTGTAGCGTTAGCGATTTCTTAATAGTTTCCGTACAACGCACTCACGATTCCCGCGATCCCTTTCTTATAAAAAGAATAAAGAGAGAAATGAGGCAGCGAATCTTTTAATCCACAAGAAAAAAGAAGTTAAACATAAATTAACCAGTCCTATCATAGGAAAATCACTTTCAAGAAAGAATTCTTCAAGGTAGGTTGTGGTTGTTTGATGGATGAAGTTACTGTGTTCACTTAAGCTACCTATAAGTTATAGATCGTGTATTCTGGATTCGGCAACAGCTCCGTTTTACATTGCTGTATAATTTATTTTTTTAGTATGCCAAGTTTTGAATCTAGCTGTATTAATTACTAGGATCGATTAGGTGTGTTGTATGTATATACCATGCGTCGATCGGTTTACATTTTGGTCACCGAGTCTCTAAACAATCATTACAGATGAACAAGACACTTATTCTCTTGCTTGCGATTGCGCTTGTTTTAACGACAGAAGTCTCCGGTTGGCGTCGGCGCAGACGGCGTTGGGGAAATTGGGCTGCCTATGACCAAAACATGCAGGAACAGATACAAGGTAATAATATCTTTATCGTATTGTAAATTATTTTTTTCTATATAATAATGTAATTCTTGAGGTAGTTCAAGAAAATGATTTTTTAATCTATTTCATCAAAACAAATTCGAATAGGATATTCATAATTTATTCCAGTAAGTAAAGTATACACTAGAGGCGTTTTAACCGTCAGATTTTTTCATTGTGGGGCTACAGGAGCCATTCGACTGTGTTGCATATGAACCAGATGTTCCTTTAGCTTTATTACAATCCAGTAATGGTTTCCAGCGCTGTCCGTTAAAATCGGTAACATTAGTCCAGCCAAAGGCTGGTTTCGATGGAACAACCTGTAGATCGTCGACCCTCTTCCCGACTGGCCTACTAGTCGAATAAAAACGCAGTTTTAACAAACAAAATACAATTTTCCTTTATTGTATGTTATGTGGTAAATTCAAATGTAGATTGAATTCTTTTCTAAACATTTGATTTTTATTATCCTTTCTATATATTTCAGACACGTTTGAAGATCTTTTGATACAAGCTACAGAAGAGAACAATGTTAAAGATAACTAATAAATAAACAAAAATATCCCACTGCACATTTTGTTTTAATTTTTAAATGGATAATAAACGAGGATCAATAGAATATACTTAAAATAGCTTAATATATCACTAATATAGGCACTAGGAAAATATATTCAATTGTTCACTTTCAATAAAAGAATGCGAATTGGAGTCTCTACCAGTTATATTACGGATTCCACTAAGTTTAGTCGATGGAACCTTAATTGTGTTCAATCGCATAGCAGACGCCACTCGAAGAAGCATTTTTTCAATTTACTGGGATAAAACGTAACCCAGTAGGCTAGTAGAATAAACTTTTGATGAATAACTTAAATCCAATAAACAATAACTTTATCAGGTTATATTTAATAACGTGAAACCACAGAAGTAGGTTATACAATCTTCACAAAAAAAGAAGAGCGAAAATCAACTAAAGAGTGTCAACCACGTTTTATTCGCAGGACTATTTTTAAAGCTGCTGTCGAGTGCACGGTATATTTTTCTTTATGCAGAAACGATCGGGTTTCGGCTACCTCATCACCTTTGGTATACCTTAAATAATGTGTATACCGTTTGTTTTTGTAGGCAGAAACTAATGGGTTCCCGAGTTGCCAATCCATAATTAATATCCATGTTTTCCGAACAAAGTATTCATGTTGGCATACTAAAAATACGACCATTGAAACAAAGAAAATTAAATTGTTTTTTTTAAATACAGTGGAACCCCGCTTACCTGACCACCCATGGGACCGTCATCAAGCGGTCGCGTTAGCGGGGTGGTCGTGTTAGCGAATTTTGATTTTGAGCAAGTTGTCGTCGTATGCAGCTTAAACGTCTGATTTTTTACCAAATTTTCACCAAACGCCATTATTTTTTGCAAAAAGATTTTAAACAACTGTTAGTTCTGAAATTTATCTTATAAAATTCAGTTCTGTTTGCCACAATTTTCTTTGTGTGTGTGTAAGCGCTCATGTAATCTTTTTGTTTTGATCACAAAATAAATTTAAACTTATTATTTTGGTGACAAAAGCACATTATTGGGCACGTGTGGTCGCTTTAGCGGAGTTAAATTTGAAGTTTTGGACCAAAAAATGGCGGTCCTGGTCTGAAAACCGGGGTGGTCGCGGTATTGAAACAGTATGCAATGCATTACCATAGAATATTATTTTGGACCGCACTGAAGTGGTCCTGATAATGAGGTGGTCGTTTTATCGAGGTGGTCGTCAAGCGGGGTTCCACTGTATTATAATTAACGTATTTTTATTGTTATTTAATAATTCTAAAACAATTAAATACCTGAAATGCGAGATAATGGTGTATGTGCTAATATTCTTGAGCTTGGTGGGAGTTTCCCTGGCGTGATTTATTTACAATTTGTAATCTAATACATTTTAACCAACACTCGTAACAAGTTTAACTCATTCGTTAAGTTTATTCTTATTATTATGGGTAGTTAAAGCAGACTGATCAGTGGTTCAAGTGCGATTTAAAGTTGGGGGGTTTCCCGTAATTTGGTCCATGCTAAGTATGGGGTATTCCAATCTTTTTTGTTCGCCTTGAAATTCACTATCTTTTGTAATGGCTTTAGATAAGTTATGAATATATTTTAACGCATTTCCCGTGGTAACTTGCGGTATGTTTACTGTCCCGTCTCTCACTTCCTCAGTTTATTCTTTTCACCTACAACTTTCCTTATAATTTAAAGTGAATAATCCTTACTAGTTGCGAAATATCGGCTGTTATAGTATAACCGGTGACGAACATTCACAAAACAGCAATCATGCTTTTATTATTTGGTCTCTCGGGAATTTTCCTGACGCAATTTACGTAGGATAGGGATAGGATATTCATGCTTATCCCCGTGAATGGGAAAACCAAGGAGGTTAACACACGGGCAATCGTCAGATCACCTCGCGCCCATCGTCGGGTTACCGGAGCTATTGCAGTGTGTTGTATATGATAGACACGTTCTCTCAATTTGGTAGAACCCATTAATCCGCTGGGTTCAGGCAATGTCCGTAAAGTGCCTTGCCCAAGGACACAACCGACTATCTAGCGACCAGTTTCGCACCTGAAACCTTTCAATTGAAAGGGGACGCACTTAACCGTTAGACCAACGAGACGGACAAACGTAGAATTTGCCACCGTAGATCCAAACAATATTAGCTAACACCACCAGATCGATTGGACATTTTCTTCCTTATTAAATAAAGTGTAAATTATCACTAATTTCCGTGGAATTTAATAAATGGGGATTTTCCAGAAAAGGGTTAAAGATTGGTGTGGGACAAACGCTTATTTTGTTTTGGAGAATTTCCCGGGCTAAATCGGGTAATTTAAATTTCTATAACTTTTTTCTGATTTGTATTGTACTTTTGTACATATTGGAATTCCTTAGAAATTTGAAATAAATATTCCTTTCTTAACCAGAAATATCGGCAAATACGCCAAAAATAGGCATATTTTTCACATTTTTCCGATTGCGGGAATTCCCCTTGGGTTTTTGTTTTTACAGATGAGCTAAACACGGAGTTGGTACTTTAGAAATATTTAGAAATGAAAGTGTATTAAAATTTTTGAATTATTGTTTGGGTTTATTTATCGTATAGGGACATATATATAATATATAACACAGAAATGCGTATATCTTAAAATTTTATATCTTTCGTGTATAGAAGGTTACCAAAATTTTATGCGTGTTAACACAGCTTCGGACCATCCTTTAATATTTCCCGGGTTTCGATATATTTTATACCCTCCATATACACCAATAACAGTGATAACTCCAAGTGAAAACATCATCTCTCTCATCATTCTAATCATAATCGGGTGGGTTTCCATATATTCTCTTATTATAGAAGCTCCAATATTAGCACGAGGAAATGGTTTGTCTGGTACTTCTTCACCAAGAAATTCACACAGGGGTCCCCAGCCGTCTTTAAAATTGTACACTAGCAACTTGTCCTTTGGAGCATTCTAATTAGTAATAGAGAGTGAGATATAAAATTAACCAGAGTGAACACCAGGTACATGTATATGAAATGAACTTGATCAAACGCCTAACCTGAAGAACACCTGCGTTGTGGTTTCTATACATTCGCTTCCATCGTAATGTGTTGTAGTGTACTTTACTCCAAGGATAGGAATATGGTGTGCCGAAGATCAGATTCACTGTGCACGAGATTTATATTTACACCTTTGCATCAGGAGAAATATTCAGCATCTATATTGTGACGTTTCTTACAAGCAGCGCTTCGAAATTTCCAGTATTGCCAACCAGAATGGGAGAAAACTTCCATTAGGAACAACCAAGGGTTATAATTCTCCGAATCAGCTTGTTTAACCATGCTTGAAACCCAAGTGTCTTCATCTCGAGCGGAAAAAATAATCTGGAAATATTGCACATGCATTAATAATAATAAACATGTTCTTAAATTATACATGTTGACGCCAACAATCTTTTTTTGTTTATTTTATGACCCAGTGTTTTATAATATTTATTGCGTTATCTTTCGGCACACTTCCAATTTTCAATATTTTGGAAAAATGGGACACATATTGTTGTTGTGATTTTATTTATTATTATTATTATTTTAAATCAAATGCTTGACAGGCATAGCATGTCGCCCTGTCATCTGACAAAAGGGATAAGGGAATCGCATTAAAACTTTTTAGACACTGGTCTAGATATGCAAAAACCAAAAATTTGGGTGATAAATCCAGAAGAATTCCCAGACGTTAAAAACCAATACAGTATTTTTTTTAGCTTTTAAAATTTAGCTATTTTGGGCATAGCGTTTGAACAGATGCTCCAATTTTTATAAAATTTGGAGAAATGAAGAGCATAATGTTGTTTATTGAAGCTGTCAATCAAAGGATAGTACGAGCAGTACGAGCAGGATATATTTTCACTTATAGATGTTTTGGTTGTTCCTCAGTTGTAACCTGATTTACACAACAGTATACCAACACAAAGGGATAAAGTTAAGTATCCTCATCTCAGAAATTTACATTTCCCATGCTTAAACCTAAATGAAGTTGAGTTACTGATGGTATCTGACAATAAGCTGATCCCAGAAGAAATTTTTCAGCGGCGCGTCCTGGGGTGCCCAACCGCCATTCGAACACGTCTTGGCTGGACTCTTAATGGAGTAGAGTCAAATGAAACTTTAAATGACACAGGTGTGTCTGTGGACTGTTGTCAAATCAGCACAAAAACGTTGCACTAACAACATAAACACATATCCTCCCCCGACCCCTTTGTACAAGCAAGCAGGTGGAAAAAGATTTTTCTTCAGTGGAAATCAACCATGTTTAAAATCATGGACGAGTCAACTATGAAGAACATAAATGGACATAATAAAATCGGGCTAAGCAAACCCAACATTTCTGACAATGGAAGTATGGTGGAACGCAGACATAATAGTCTAAAGAAGAAATTCAGGCGTGACTTAGGTCTTTTTGATAAATATAAGAATAATATGAGAGAAAACGGAGATAACAGACTTGCACCTAAAGTTCCAGACAATAGCACTGTCCCTGCTAAATGGATTTGTTATATTCCCAACCAGTTGCAATAGGGGCCGGAGTACACAAGCAAATTGGTAAGAGTGCCAACAAGGTTCCGGCAAGAAGTTGCAAAGGATAATACCACAATGGCGGATTGCTTGAATTCTATATCTTCGACGGAAATGACAGTCTTAAAAATCATAAATTCGCAATCATCTAAAAAAATTTTCACGATGGTGGTTTTCATCTTAACAAAGTATAACAGTAACTGCCGCTCTGTTTTTTTCTTGCTTTAATTGATTTTGTCTTTTATGTGTACAGTTATTTTAGTCATTCAGTTTTAAAAAATAACTTTCTATATTTTGTGGCCGGAATATTGACGCCAACAATCCTTTTTAAAGTATTTTATGAACCAGTGTTTTATAATATTTATTGCGCCACCTTCCATCACACTTTTTCTTCTTTGTTTTGTCTCACCAGTTTTCGATATTTGTGTTTAAAACATGTGTTTGTTTGTTTGTTTTTAAGTGACTATAAAACACTTAATTTGATTTCGTAATATTGCTGTGGCAAATCTTGTGTGAATTTTGAATTAAATGTTACATCTTTGAAACTAGAGCATTAATTAAGCGTATAGCCTTTTATTTATCACGACCTGATCATCGCTGAGGGAATTTAGCTTTAACAATACACAATAATGTTGAGGGAATTTAGCCTTAACAAAACATTTAATAGCTTCAGAAAGTCAAACAGAAAATGGCATGCAACTTACACCGATATTAGTAGGTTCGCCCGATTAGTCTGGTGGTTTAGTGCGTCACCTACTTGGGTAAGGCACTTAACGTACATTGCTCCTAGCGAATTAATGGGTTTTACATAATTGAAGGAATTTGTGATTAACACGCATTTCACTGATATAGCTCCGGTAACTCGACGGTGGACACAAGGTGATCTGACTGCCCGTGTGTTAACCCACTTGGTTTTCCCATTTATGGAGATAGACATAAATATTCTATATCTAGGTCAGACATAACTATACTAACTTTTGCATCAGGATAAGCTGCATGAATTTCCTCCCAGTAAAAGTAGCAAGGAGCGTCAACAATCGCATCCACGTCTTCGTACATTCTTCTAAAATCATCCACTGTTCCCCCTTCCTGGATAATTTTCCTCCATTCCTTGCCAAGGTACCAAGAGTTTTCGAGCCAGTCGTATGTCTTGTATCCGAACTGATGAAACACTGCAGTCATTGTCTTGGTACCAGTTTTACTATAACCGGCGTATATAACCTTCATTTTGCTACTCAAAAGCCCAACTGAATTTTTAAGCACCAGCAGATACGTACATTCTATCAAGAAAAAAACATTTTAGAAAAGTAGCCCACTTGCAACATCTCCACAAGTGTAACTAATTTTGTTGATATTTCTTAGTCGTTTTAGGGAAAGCACCCTGAGACTTAAGCAACGTGTTTTTCTTTATGCAATTTAAAGAACGAAAACACTTGCAAAATACTTGGAAAGCTTTGTTTTTGTTTCTGTAATTATTATTTTATGTGCAATCCAATAGCTATAATTGTTTTCTAGCAACCACAAAAGAACGAAATGTACTTTGCCTGTACATAATTATGGGTTCCCTTTGAGTTCATGAATCCGAAGGGAACACATATTGATTTTACTAGAATAGAACGCGTTTATCCAATCACGTATGCCTGTAGTTTGCCTCGACTTTTAATTTTTCAAAAAACCCAAAGGGAATTCCCGCTATCTGAAAAAATGTAAAAATAAAACAAATTTTCAGCATTTTTGGCGTTATCGCCGATATCTCTGGACTGGAAAGGAATATTTACCTCACATTTCTACAAAATTTAGAGTATTAGAAATTACGTATTAGAAATTACCCAGCGTATCCCGGGAAATCCCCCAAAATAATATCGGCCTAACCAATTATAATTACAATCTTATTACGCGTATAAATGAGGTGGAAACACAAAACTAAGATAATTTTTTTGGTAGAAAAAATAACACCAAAAATTAATTAACCTAAACCCTTATTACACAAGGACGAAAACTGGGGCTTTCTGAGGAATTGTAACGGGCGTTGACGGCCTAAAACACCATCGAAGTTACTCGATCGTGAAACGGTATTTAGTAAAACTGTCCCGAACACACAGGGTCATGTGTACGGCAGTAGGGTTGGCACACAAGTAGGATAAAAAATATCATATTTTTAGTTTATGTTAAATTCGTCCAACAGAGGCGGATAAAGATGAACGCAGAATTTGTTTGTTATTAAGCTATATGCTTAAAGTTTTTCACAGACTTCCTAAATACGGAAAGTTTACGATTATTGAGATTTGTAACTATATATAACTGTTAAATCTTTAAAAAATCTTTGGGATTAGCCTGTAAAAATTGTGTGAGTAATTTCTGCAAAAAGTTCGACTTATAGTTTTATTTTACTTCCTCTATAAGTTATTCATTCCTCGTTGATTTATTATTCAATACTGTTTATTGTATGCTCAGACGGTTTATCTTATTTAGAGGTTAAAATTACGCCAAAAGATGTTAATTTATTCGGAATGACACGGGAATGATTGCGGGAACGAAAAGTCTTGTAAATAACGGTTTTCTAAGAAAAAAAAATATATATATATAAATATATATATATATATATATATATATATATATATATATGTATATATATGTACAATTAAATGATCACAAATTTACCTAATTTAAGAAATGAAAACAATATTTATCAAAATGTGACTAGACAGGAGCCAAATACGTCATACATATCTTATAAATCACCGACTATTCCAAAACATACTAACTAAAACTATGAAAGGACCGTTAACTCACCATAATGATCAGGCGGTAAAAAACGAGCGTTTTATACTTTGGTGAAATGGTGGGAAAATAGGAATACTATAGCGATCTTATTCCGTCGTGACATCGATGGTAAATATATACAATAAGGGCGATGATAAATCTTACAATGGTTGTACATGCAAAATATAAATATAACGGACTCGGTAATTGAATATAAGCAATGGGCATACTCATTGTTATCTTTAGATAATGAAATTTATTTGACAATCGACCGAGCTCCCATCCGCTTATTGAGGCTGTGAAGTCCTTTGAAAAGGGCTTCGCCGGAATTTGGTGGATTATAATAGGTTGGACTCTAAATGTGGCAGACAACGTCTCAAATACTACAAAATAACACACTGTAATAACGCCTTTAACGAGAGGGCGGGCACGAAGTATAAGCTGACATTTGCCGTAAGATAAGATATTTTCCCATTTACAGAAATTTTACAGAAAAAAAGTTATAATATAACCATTATAACTCCTTAAACTAACTATATATACCAATCATTACCTTTCATAAAAAAGGCGGGTATGGTAAATTTCTTAATATATTCCACAGATATTTTACGATATTTTACTAATTTTCACTATGGCTTATATTCCGGGAACTTTGATCTATTTTTTGGTTCAATATTAAAAAAAGTACCACAAAATATCTATTTTCATTTGATTTTTGTAAACCATCATCTATAAAACCAATGTCAGAATCGTTAGGAAAATGTCTGTTTAATTAAAATTTGTTAAATGTATAAGGTTTTATCATCCCCATGTGTAATCGATCGATTTCATAGGGAATTATAATTCTCGATTATTTCAGTTTTCCCCATTATGACGTATTTCACCACAAGAACCAGTTTTTCTAAGTATCGAGTTAGTAAGTCGGGAATTAATGTTTTGGCTAGCAGGATAATTTATTCGAAGCAAGCTCGTGTTTATGTTTACGTTTATTATAAGTTATGGCGATTGTATATATAACCCGGCGGCTCCTTGTTCAGTCAATTTGAAAATCTCCATTTCACCAAACTTGTTCCCGCCATTCTCCCCTCTACAATAAAATTATAAAGATTGTCCGGCCGGTTGGTCTAACGGTTAAGTGCGTCGCATTTCAATCGAAAGGTTGCAGGTGCGAAACTGGTCGCTAGCTAGTCGGTTGTGTCCTTGGGTAAGGCATTTTACGGACATTGCTTGAACCCAGCGGATTAATGGGTTCTACCAAAATGAAGAAACGTGTCTATTATACACAACACACTGCAATAGCTCCGGTAACCCGACGGTGGGCGCGAGGTGATCTGACGATTGCCCGTGTGTTAACCCCCTTGGTTTTCCCATTCACGGGTATAAACATGATTATCCTATCCTATCCTCCTAAAGAGCAATGATGCGACATTCAAAATCCGAATAAATAAAGTTGTTGGCAAGCATACCGTAACTTCTGAAAAATGCAGGTGTTGGGAGCCTAGTTGAGAAGTTACATTAAACATTAACGATACAAATCTACAAATAGTTGATGTAACTTGTCGATTTAATATAAAAAAATTGTCAAGAATGACCCTAACTAAATCATGTACAATGAGTTAAATTCCAGTGTTTTCGCAAGCTATTGCAACGAGTTCAAAATTAAACAGTGCTACAGTATTTCGTCAAAATAAAGCTGTGTCCGTGTGTTTGGTATGAGTGAGACGTCTCTTCAAGTTTGGTCAAACTCAATAATTCCCTGGGCTCAAGGATACTTATTTGGAATTTAAAGAGATGACAATTGTAGTTTTATGAAATCACACGTTTTACATGTGTTAATCCTATACCCATAAATGTCTCGCCCAAGAGAGCAAAACCAACATGCTATTGAACAGTTTTGAATGCACAGCCGTCCGGATATGGGGAAATTTTATTTTTGATCTCTCGACCTTAATTCTCTGGAAATGCCCAAAAATGACGAATTTCCTTGAAACTCTTCCCAGCGTATTCAATTCTCTAAAATAGTTAACCTTCTTCCTGGGATTATAACGTCATGCATCTCAAATACGTTGTCGGTATTACTTTATAAGAGCTTCTGACATCGAAACCAGGAAACTCGGAAAAGATGAGATGCGTGAAGCGTTGAACGCTTTGGAATTATTACTTATGAAGAGTTTTAAAATAAAATAAGTTTTTATTATAAAGGGAGAAAAACAAAAGTTTAATATAAGTCGAGTGATTTTGATGACATAGGCGCTCTTTTGGACTGTAAGTCCAGTAGCACAGTGTATTATCGTCTAAATCGTGTCTGTTTAAATTCCCCTGAAATTTAACGTTAAACATATTTTTTTCGTTTAGTTGTTTTAGTGTTGTTGTTTTTTCAAACAAGGTTGAATTATTGATTAGATTACTTCAAAATGTCAGTTTCTAACGTCACTACTCTTTCTGATGTCATTTCTGCGAATCGCTTCATCCAACCGGAGTGGTACATAGCTGAGATATGTAATGTCATAATCCTACCCATTATTACGGGGCTGGTGATAGCGATCTGTGTTTACGGAAAAAGAAGCGGAAAATGGCGGAATCAAAATGACGTAATAGAAAGAAATGCTAGAAATGTGTATACGTCATTCCTATGCGCGTTCCTAGTGTTTTACATCAAATTAATTGCAGACCAAGCGGTGTTTAATGTCGGTTATGGCGACGTATCATCACTAGCTTGTCCGATTTCTGTTAAAATATCAATAGCGGGGTCTACCATTACTGCAATTGCAATATTCACATTTGTGTGGCTTAAACAACGCTCTCTTTCCCAACACCCAGTTACATCAACAGTTTGCAGAAGCTGGCTGAACGTTATCAGTTGGGTTTGCATGTTGGTTACAAATGGTGGCTGCATTGCTTGTGGAATAACTTACGTGGTGCTTAATGAAAATAAATCCTCACTTCGGGGATGTGTCACCAATTCATTTTACAATGCATGGCCGGTGTACATGGGTTATTCCATCTTCCTTATCGGTCAGTTGTTGTTGCTTTTGATGTTTGTCTATCTGTTACGAAAATGCAGCTCTGCGGTAAACGCTAGAAGAATCTCGGCCATTATTAGACGATCGACGGTTGTAGCATTTGTGTGTTTTATGAGTAATATTATATCGGCGGTCATATCTGAGCAAGCAATTTCCACTGGCGGTCCAACAAACATCACACTTATGCTGTACGAAATAAACATATTCATCAATTTACTGTCCCTTCTCCTATCTTTCGAATGTTGGAAAGATATTGTTAAGTCACCCTTACGTCATACACAATTAGAACCAAACACCACGTCAAGTCGGCAAAGATCGACAATTGAACCTCAAACCATCGAAACAAGCGTTTAAACTGTTGCACACAAGGCTAACTAGAAGCTCGTTTTTTGCCGAGCTATAATTTCAAAGGACTAATAAGAGGCTCATCACTTGGATCGTTGTTGTACAAAAGTCGGTGTATGTATCAGTAGCGTTAAGTTAACATGAGACCCTCTAAGGCTCATTATATGTGAGTCAGCCACCCCGCCCTGCAAAATTGCAGGAACTTATAATTAAATGTGTATATAATTTTTTATAGGTTTCGAACCAATTATGATGACATTTTATGGAATATAATGCGGTATATTTGTTTGGGTTGCGTTTACCATTAGCCCACACGACCGCATTTTGTATTTGCATTAATTTGCATTTTTAATTGTCTTTCCCCGTAAAACCAAATTAAACGAATGCTGCATTTAGATCCACGTAAGTTATTTTAATGTTTAAAATTTAATCTTTTAGGAGAAATAACAAAAGAAAATGGACAAAATCAATGTGTGGTCCCTTGGTATAACATTTTCGTAAACGCCGAATAGTAAACAGTGAACACAAAATTAGAGATGCCTTCGTCTAAGTGGAAAATTCAGCGGAATTTCGTCACAATCATAGTGTATGCCGTCACAATACCAAATACAATGGGGTAAATGATCCATTATTAACCAGTCACTTGTTCTAAACTTGTATGAAACTATTCCGTTTTTCGTTAAGCTTGTACACTTAAATTTTTAATAAATATTTAGATTAAATGTAATAAAGCAAAATTTAAAAAGGGGCCATTTGTGTTTTTGTTTGTCCGCTGAAAACAATATATTTATTTAAACAAAGTAGGACAAATCCATAATAAATTGGACCTATGGTAACGCTATACCATGGTAAATTTCAAATAAACGTTTTTCGACCAAACACTGCAAGGATGTGTCGTTCAACAAGTTTTTTTTCAAATTTTACTCAAATAGAGTTCCTGTCTACACACATAGTGAAGTAGAATAGGAAGTAAGCTTGAACGTATAGTCACATAAGCACAGAAGTACGATGAGATTTAGTTAAAAGACTTTAAAAATGTTGTAAAACGACATTTGTAATGCTAAGGTAGTAGAAACCGATTTTTAAATAAACTAGTGATCAGTAACATTTACGTTTTACAATAATAAGAAAGAAATTGTCCAATCGAGTTAAATCGTCTTGTGGTGTTAGCTAATATGGTTTGAATCTACATGAAAAATTCTACGTATATTGCGTCAGAGAAATTTTCGAAAGACCTAAGAGATAAGCACGACCAACATTTTGCGAATGTTCGGGACCGGTTAATTATTCTATAACGGCCGATATTTTTAAACTAACGAATACTATTCATTTTATATTGTAAGGAAATTTGTAGGTGAATAAAATAAACTGATAAGGGCCAAAAGGACCTTACAAACAGCAAAACGGGAAATCCGTTATAATGGTAAATTCATAACTTGAATACTTTATTCGGAAAACACGGATATTAAGTTTGAATTGTTAATTGGGAAACCCATTAGTTTCTGATTGCAGAAACAAATTATACACTTTGTATAAGAGGTAGCCAGGAAACCAAATTGTTTCTGCATGCAAAAACTAAAGCTTTTTTACACTCAACAGGGGTTTTAAAAATAGTGGTGATTTACACGTGGTGTCGACTCTCTAGTTGAAATTCATTTCATCGTAGGCTTGAATAACAATATGAAACAGCTTGGGAAATAGATTTGTTAACGCGGTATTAACAAATTTGTTTCAACGCCATGTGCGTTTTTGTGATACATGTAGTAAACAGCAAGTTGGTACTTTATTGTTTCGCAATGAAAGTTCAATGAAAATTTTCAATTATTGTTTGAATTTAAGTCACTATATAGGCGATCAGATATCTAAGCTAGTATAAAGACACTTTTAAAACAGAAATGTAAATATCTTAAAGTTTTATGTCTTTCATGTATAGAAGAAATTTACCAAAATTTTACGCGTGTTAACACAGCTTCGACACATCTTTTAATATTTCCCGGGTTTCGATATATTTTATACCCTCCATATACACCAATAAGAGTAATAACTCCAAGTGAAAACATCATCTCTCTCATCATTCTAATCATGATAGGGTGGGTTTTCATATAATCTCTCATGAGAGAAGCTCCAATGTTAGCACGAGGAAATGGTTTGTCTGGTACTTCTTCACCAAGAAATTCACACAGGGGTCCCCAGCCATCTTTGAAATTGAACACCAGCAGCTTGTCTTTTGGAGCATTCTAATAAATGTGAAACAGTAAAATGTTACACGTCCATGGTTATTATGATTATACATTAAAGCCCAGATCTAAAAAATGGTTGCACGGCCAAAACGTTGTAATGTTTCCCATTGACGGTGACAAAATATCAATATCCTAGCCTGTCTTGTTCAATAATACAAGAACACTTGCGTCATACCTGAAGAACGCCTGCGTTGTGGTTTCTATACATTCGCTTCCACCGTTGTGTGTTGTAGTGTACTTTTCTCCAAGGATAAAAAGGTGGAGCACCGATAACAAGATTTGCTAAACGAGGGAATTATATTTTTTCTATATTGCAAAGGCGAATACCGTAAAGGCTAAACATTTGACATTCTTACCAACGTCGGTACGATACTTCCAGTATTGCCAACCAGAATATGATAGAAATTCCATCAGAATCAACCAAGGATCATATATCAGAGAATCTGATTGCCTAATCATGCTTGAAGCCCAGGTTTCTTTATCTCGAGCCGAGAAAATAATCTGGAAATGTTACACATTCATTATATATTCTTCTACGTACAGTATAGGTATTTTCACAACAGACCTGCCCCGACATAAGTATTAATGCACTAACTTTTTCATCAATTACATTGATATACATACATTGTCGAACAAACGGATTTCCCTTACTAATTATGAGACGAAACCGGTTTATATAAATCGCTTAAGAGAATTTACGTACCAGACACAATTAAAAC
Organism: Ciona savignyi; assembly: GCA_000149265.1. NCBI lineage: Eukaryota > Metazoa > Chordata > Ascidiacea > Phlebobranchia > Cionidae > Ciona > Ciona savignyi. Next base: position 266,778 of record CH002174.1, on the reverse strand, counting down.
TAGAGAGTGTCAACCACGTGTTTAACCACCGCTATTTGTAAATCACACGCTACAGGGTCCCTAACAACAACTTGTATTTTATACATTGAATATGTAGTTTGTTTCTGCAAGCATAAACGCATGGGTCCCATAGTTATCAAACCAAACTTCTTTTGCATGTGTAGTTAAAAAAGAATAAACGTCTTAAATTTACAAACATTTTCACCACAAATGTTTTAAATTAAACCTTCTCTTCAAGCGCTGAAGTGAAATAAATCTAAATTGCCAAAACAGCCCGATTTAGTTTTTCATGGTTTCAGGGAATTCCCCTAGGTTTAGTAGATAAGTTTCTGTTTTTACATATGTTATGTAACAATTCTTAAAAATTTAATCTGATTTGTCGACTTCTTGTTGGAGATGTCAATGCGATATGACATGCCTGTCACAATCATAATTCAGGAACATATCTTCGTTTTTAACGTAATTACCCTAAGTAAATGTTTTCTTTCTTTTAATTGGCACAAAGTGTCTAACATTTCACCAAATCTGATCAAATTTAAAGCAGCCGTTTAAGCGCTATATGCCCCAAAAAGCTAATTTATTAGAAAAAAAACTTTTGGATTTTAACGTCTCAGGGGAATTCCCGTAGATTCATTACCCAAAATTTTGATTTCTGCATATCTAGACCATGTTCTCTTGCAAATGTCAAATTTTCATTGCGATTCCATTACTCCTTTTGGTAGATGACGGGGCGACATGGCATGCTTGTCACAATCATGATTTGAGAACAAGATCCTATTTTTTAGTTATTTCCCTAGGTAATTTTTTTATTTCTTCTAAGTGTTAAATAAGTGACTAATGCACTTACATTCCAAAAAATTTGATTCAAATTGGAGCAGCTGTTTAAGCGCTATGCCCCAAAAAAGCTAATATTTTGGAAAAAATACCGTTTTGGTTTTTAACGTCCCAGGGGAATTCCCCTGAATTTATCACCCAAAACTTATGTTTTTGCATATCTATACCATGTTGTCTAACAAATACCAAAGTTTGATTGCAATTCCATTTTCCTTCTGGTAGATATCGGGGAGACATGGCATGTCTGTCACAATCATGATTTAAAATCAAAATCTTATTTTTTAGGGTATTTCCCCAGGTATTTTTTTTATTTCTTTTAAGTGTTAAATCAGTGCCTAATGCACTTACTTTTTAGAAAATCTGATTTAAATTGTAACAACCGTTCAAGCGCTATGCCTAGAAAAGTCAATTTTTTTAGTAAAAAATACCGTTTTGGTTTGTAACGTTCCCGGGGGAATTTCCCCCTGGATTTATTACACTAAAATTTTGGTTTCTGTATATCTTGATCATGTTGTCTAACAAATACCAAGTTAATTATGGGTCCCATTTGGAAAAATGGGACACTATTGTTTTTGTCCGCTTTTTTTTTTTCTTTTTTTTTTTTTTTTTCGTCAAACGCTTGGCAGGCATTGCTTGTGGACCCAATATCTACCAGAAAGGGTAATGGAATCATAATGAAACTCGGTAATTTGTTAGACCACGTAGTTTAGATATGCAGAAGCCAAACTTTCGGGTAATAAATCTAGGGGAATTCCCCTGGGACGTTAAAAACCAAAACAGTATTTTTTAATAAAAATTTTGCTTTTTGAGGCATAGCGCTTAAACAGCTTCTCTCTTTTTGTTTAAATTTGGTGAAATGTAAGTGCATTAACCGCTGATATAACACTTGAAAGAACTAAAAAATTTACCTAGGGAAATACCCTAAAAAATAAGATTTTGTTTTAAATCATGATTGTGACAGGCATGGCTTGTGGCCCCAACATATACTAGAAAAAGTAATGGAATCGCAATAAAACTTTGTCATTTGTTAGACAATATGTCCTAGATGTGCAAAAAACAAACTTTTGGGTAATATACCCAGGGGGAATTCCCCTGGGAGGTAAATAACCGAAATGGAATTTTTTTAAAAAAATTAGATTTTTTTTGCGCATAACGCTTAAACGGCTGCTCCAAATTTCAATTAGATTTGATAAAATATAAGTGCACTAGCCACTGATAAAACACCTGAAAGAATTAAAAAAATACCCAGAGGAAATACCCTAAAAAATAAGATTTTGTTCTCAAATCATGATTGTGACAGGCATGGCTTGTGGCCCGACATCTAACAGAATAAGTATTAAAATTGCAACTAAACTTTGTCATTTGTTAGACAACATGGTCTAGATATGCGGAAACCAAAATTTTGGGTAATATACCCAGGGAAATTCCCCTGTGAGTTAAAAAACCAAATCGGTATTTTTTTAAATAATTAGCTTTTTTGCGCATAGCGCTTAAATGGCTGCTCCAATTTAAATTAGATTTGATAAAATGTAAGTGCATTAGTCACTGATATAACACTTAAAAGAATTAAAAAAAATAACTGAGGGAAATACCCTAAAAATGAGCAATTTTGTTCTTAAATCATGATTGTGACAGGCATGGGCTTGTGGCTCCGACATCTATTAGAAAGAGTAATGGAATCGCAATGAAACTTTTCCATTTGTTGGAGAATATGGCCTAATTATGCAAAAACCAAAACTTTGGGTAATATACCCAGGGAAATTTCCCTGTGAGTTGAAAAACCAAAACGTTATATTTTTTAATAATTAGCTTTTTTGCGCAGAGCGCTTAAATCGCTGCTCCAATTTAAACTATATTTGATCAAATGGTGAGTGCATTAGCCACTGATTAAACACTTAAAAGAATTAAAAAAATTAACTAGGAAAATACCCTAAAAAGTAAGATTTTTTTCTCAAATCATGATTGTGACAGGCATGGATTGTGGCTCCGACATCTACTAGAAAACGTAATGGAATTGCAATGAAACTTTGCCATTTGTTAGACAACAAGGCCTAGTTATGCGAAAAACCAAAATTTTGGGTAATATACCTAGGGGAATTCCCCTGGGAGTTGAAAAACCAAAACGGTATTTTTTCTAAAATAAGCTCTTTAGGGCATAGCGCTTGGTCGGCTAAAATGTTAGTACCCTATCCGACGTTGTACCATTGAGCAAAAAGAAATACAATACCTAGGGAAATACCCTAAAAATTACGACTTGTTTCAAAACCATGATTGTAACAGGCATGCCATATCGCACCGACATCTTCAACAAGGAGTCGCCGAAGCGGAATAAAACACCTAACTTTGATAACATTACTCAGATATGTAAAAACAGAAATTAATGCACTAAGCCCAGTGGAATTCCCCCAAAATAATGAAACTCAATCGGGCTGTTTTGGAAATTAACCTTCATTATACTACAGCGCGTGACAAGAAGCTTAAATTAAAACATTTGTGGTAAAATGTTTGAAAATCTCACACGCGTATTCTTTTTATAACTGCACATGGAAAAGAAGTTTGGTTTAATAACTATGGGACCCATGCGTTTATGCTTGCAGAAACAAACTATACATACTCAGTGTATAAAATACAAAATGTGGTCAGGGACCCTGTAGCATGAATATATGGCATACAACAGGTGTTTTATAAATAGTGGTGGTTAAACACGTGGTTGACACTCTCTAGTTGCGATTCTATTTTTCCTTCTGGTAGATTTCGGGGCGACATGGCGTGGTTGTCACAATCATGATTTAACAACAAAATCTTATTTTTTAGGGTATTTTCCTAAGTAATTTTTTTATTTCTTTTAAGTGGTAAATCAGTTACTAATGCACTTACATTTCACCAAATCTGATTCAAATTGGAGCTGTCGTTCTAGCGCTATGCCCAAAAAAGCAAATTTTTTTGAAAAAAATACCGTTTTGGGTTTTAACGTCCCAGGGGAATTCCCCTGGTTTTATATCTCAACATTTTGGCTTCTGCATATCTAGACCATGTGGTCTAACAAATTACCGAGTTTTGTTGTAATTCCATTACCCCTTTTGGTAGATGTTGGGTCCACAAACCATACCTGTCAAGCGTTTGACGAAAAAAAAAGAAAAAAAAGGACAAAAACAATATGTGTCCCATTTTTCCAAATGGGACCCATATTGACCAGTCTAATCAACAACCACAAATAGACAGATGGTATATTTGTAGTTCAGACATAACTATACTAACTTTTGCATCAGGATAAGCTGCATGAATTTCCTCCCAGTAAAAGTAGCAAGGTGCATCAACAATTGCATCGACGCCGTCGTACATTCTTCTAAAATCATCCACTGTTCCCCCTTCTTGTATTATTTTTCTCCATTCCTTACCAAGATACCAATAGTTTTCGAGCCAGTCGTATGTCTTGTATCCAAACTGATGAAACACTGCAGTCATTGTCTTGGTACCGGTTTTACTATAACCGGCGTATATAACCTTCATTTTGCAGATAAAAATGCACACTGTACATACAACGAGCAGTATATGGCTATATTCCCTTAAAAATAATTTTTTATTGGCAAGTACTAGTTACTTGTTGACATACGTAACGGAAGGTATATTGATTCTACAACTGTGATATGGTTCGCCTACTCCCGCATCGGCAAATCTTAAGTATCATTATACTTTGCAGTACTTTGACTATGGGTTTCTTATACTTTTAGGCAAGTAACTATTTAAACCCTTACAAGGTTCGCGCTGGTATAACTTATTGCAGCTATAACACGGCGAAAATACAACAGAGACGATTCACGTTATATCCCTGCGTGACCAGTTTTACTATGCCCCTTTAAAAGGGGTGTTGCTGCATCGCTGCAGTAGTTTTTATGGTTCATTGGTGGTTTATGGTTCATTAATTTTTGTAACATTTCGTTTCCATGTCCTTTTATGTACGTTTTGATTTGTAAAGTACTTAATGAGTTAGGCTGCCACCAAGGACGCAGCAGTTTTTTTGTTTAAGTAATAATTAAGGTGTACGTTTTAAATCGTGTTTGATTTGGTATTATTTTTTAGGTTCATTTGTTATTTTGATCTAAAACTATAGAGTAAACTTACAAGAAATAACGGATGCGGTATTGTAAAGGTATAATTTTGTCTTACAATTTTTTATTTTTTTATTTTTAATGCTTTACTTGGTGTATAAAATACAAGTTGTGGTTAGAGACCCGGCTCGCATGAATATACAGCATACAAAATGTGTTTTACAAATAGTGGTGGTTAAACACAACTCGTACGATGAACGGTCGTATGTCTGCAAGGTTAGCGCAACGGATTCATATATTATATAAAAAATTATATATAAAAACACGGTCTTGTGAACGAGCCCATCGATGGATTGAAACTTAGCTTACCAGTCGTTGTATAACCGTTGTTTTTGCAGTGTATGATGGAGATTTTGTTAAACACATTAAAACACTGTATTCAGGCAAGGTTTACTACAAAATTCTTTAATCTGTTCCAAACATTTCTTGGATAGCACGTTTCATCATATTGTAGCGACCTCATACGTTTACATAAGATTTATGATTTTGCGCTGACATTGCGTCAGCCGACATTTGCGCTGACATTGCGTCATCACTGAGCTATTATTACCGCAGCTGTCGATTAATCTTGCCTATATAAGTTTATTTCACTTTGGCTCCAGACGACAGAAGGCTCCTAACGGAGAGCTCCTAGAGGGAGTCCTAGCGCATAAAGCAACATCTTGTATGTGTCGATACTGAGAGTTTTTATCTGAAATCTATATCGTTGCAAAATCTAACGATTTACTCGTAATTGGTACTAAGTTAATCGCCTCAATTGCTCAATACAATTGATGTTATAAAACTACTGAGGCGTTTATCGGCGAACCACAAGAGATAGTCAAGTCAAAGAGACGTTTACGTAGAAAACCTCAAGTTATTAGCGCACCTCCGAGAGTCGTGACAGCGCGTAGGGAATCGCAGATCGCATCAGGTGTTGTAACCGGCTTACCTGGATGCCTACAATAAACAATCTATCACAATAGGCAAGCGGCCTGCAACGGCTCCCTACAATATATAATACAAGCTTGGAAAATTAGCGATTTTGCCAATCAGTTTTCTCGTTTTTTTCTTTTGCGCTGTGGATAATGGAAAGTTTATTCAATTTAGGCTGATCTACAAATGCCACATATTATTATATTTATATCGGTTGTGGTACATTGGGGTAGGATTTAACTTCTATGATAATTAGTTTTCTTTAAATTGTCATATACAAGACGAATTAACATACTTATAGTTTATTAGTTCTTTACAAAACATTATCACTAAGTTACACAAACATTTATTAATAAATTACACACATTTTATTACCAAGTTTTGGATACTTTTTATAAGAAATTTATACATAAAATAGACCACGCATTGTTATATGTCACGGTTTTACATTTGATAAGGTCGATACATTATAGTTTTCATATAGGTCTGAATTTCATCTCAATAAACTTCAATGAATATTTTGTGCCGTGAAATAGATTCCAACTCGCAGCTCGGTCAGTTGTGGTTTGGCAGTTCAAGTACTCTCCGTTCAGATTGGAATGGTAACAAGCAGCATACCACCAAGCACCATGTTCTATGACAGCGCAGTTACCTCCAGAAATATCGTTATCCACATCCTTAGTTGTAAAGGGACGTCCGCTATGAAAGGAGAGCGAATCTCCTAGAATACAAATTTCGATATAACTCGGGATTTCGATATGGCCAATATGACTGACATTTTCAGGTCCAACCGAATAACATTGTGGGTTAGTCCGTCATCTTTTAGCAGAAGCTATTATGTATCGGTACGGTACTTACGAAACTTCCACAAAATCTCACCTGCGTTTCCAGAGTAACCGGAAACTGTCAATGAATAATTTTCTTCGGCAGAACCAATGGAAAATGATCTGTTTAGCAGCGTGTGTTAACATAAGTGAGAGCCTAATTGTACAACAAAAAAGTCTTACCTAAATTTTGCAAACTTTTTAACATTAGCACAATCTTCCAACTCAATCCTTAGTTCATAATTTCCAGTACGGGTTAGAGCGTGAAGATTTTCCATACCTAAATATAATCATTTCGATATATTGTTTTATTTTGAGTAATGTAGACATCCCACCTAACCAAAATTCATTACTAAGGTTACCAAACATCCCCTGATATTCAGCCCACGTTCGATAGAAGTTTTCTGAGCCATCTCTACGTCGCTGAAATACCTTTTAAACGTATGTTCATTAGTAATGAGTAAAATGACAAATAGCTTATACGTATTCATTTACCATCCAACCGCCGGTGTCAGTGGTTTGATCACAGTAAACTTGCAAGATTTGTTGATTCCACGAATTATAAATGGTTTGTATTCCACTTTCAGTGTGACCCAACCGTAAAGCTTCCTTGCAACTTTTTGGTAATGCCGATTCTAAATTATAAGTAAAAATGTTAAATACGAATAATAGCTTATCTCCAAGCTTACCCAGTATTTCCATCATACTTTCAAGGCGTCGAACTTTCTCACTTAATTGGTTGTAAGATGATCTACATGACGGATCACATGATCCTTGTTCGCCCTTCTCACCCATGGGACCATTTAACCCACGTTCACCCACAGGCCCTTTTTTACCAGCGGGTCCTGGCTCCCCTCTCTCGGAAATTGCGTCATTGCCACATGATAATGTCACATGTCGAGAAATTTGGCTTCCAACCTCGCTAATGGCCAGCAGGATAAACAGAAATGCACCACAAATAGACACAGATTTAATATGCATTTTAAACCTGTTCCAGTGCAAATTATCATTGAAGGATATTATTATTACTTCTAAATACAAATTTAAGAAAAGAAATTTATAAATTCACGTTAACTGTTGATTATTTTTTGCTTGGTTACTTTCTCCAAACGTAAAAATAACTTTCGGTAAACTAAATTACATGCAAGGATATATCGGCCTGTTCCTGCAGTAGGCTATATTATTCACCAGGCATTGCACTGTGCATAATGGAAGATACAGTGATCTCCCAACATAATTTATCAAGAATATTAACATTCTTGCCCTCAAAGTTATCAACTGGTAAGATAATATGGACGAATATATGAATTTCGAACGAAACAGAACAATATAAAATCGCTAGCCTAAGCGGCATTAAATTGCTGCTGGTTTAAACACGGAAATCACATAACTGTTACACTAAACAGCAAATCATCAGTGCAGAAAAAAGATATATATAAACTTGTCTATCAAGAACCTAAACCATTATTTTCCGAGAACTGGTATTGGCCTGCAGCAACGATTTTAAACGAAGATAAAACGTTCAATAGAACTGTGGTGATAGCACAACACGTCCAACAATAATGTGGTTTGAACTGACTGTCACGAAAAGGCTTTAAATTATACGCCACCCCATGCTTAATAGTAAGTTACGGGTTAAGAAAATGCATGAGCAAAACAACAATCCGAGGAAACCTGAAAATTCATATATTTTTTATATAGAAACATTGTTTACTTTATTTTTGGGCTTAAGTATTTGATTTACCCAACGTACATATCATATATCGATCATAAACAAAACCCTCAATCCTATCAAACATTTTGTAATTTTATTGTTTGAGTACGGCTAACGGTTAAATGAGTTTTTATGTTGAATGGAATTATATAATGCTTACCTACAACACAAGAGAACCGTTAAGGTTTATTACACACATCTTCTCCTATAGCCGGCTCCCCCTCAGTACTGGTCGCGCTTTATCGTATACTCTTCTTCAGGGTTTCATATCGCTTGGTTCTAATTAAAATTTTGTTTTCCCAATATTGTTTTGTTTTGCCTAGGTTTTGCGACCGCGTCCGCTATATTTATTAAATTATATCCTTTTTTTCAATGACGTGTTTTAGCGACTGTTCGTTTTGCCGTCTTTTCCTGTTTCCGTGTCGCTATTTTATTCGCTTGCCATTTTTCAATACTAGGGCAAAATAATAAACTAAACTAAACTAAAACTAAAACACAGCAAACGAAAGTAGTTAAAACACGTTAATGTAAAAATAGGCTATATGAAAGGAAGTTTGTAACAAATTAAACCCCGACCTCCATTAAGCGGATAGGCTACTGTAAATCCTTTAAAATGAAGACAGATGTTATAAAAATATGTTTTGTGTAGGATGTTCATTTCCATATAAGCGATTCCGGGCGTATCTTGTTCATATGACATCGCCCAGAAGGCTTGTCGAATTGTATTTAATCTTCGACAATTTCTATCCTAACCCAAAGAGGAGGAAACTTGTTTATACTATAAAATCAAATTCTAACTTTACCCCAGACACTAATCTTAACCCCATAACTAGAGAGTGTCAACCACGTGTTTAACCACCACTATTTGTAAAACACATTTTGTATGCCATAGACCCCACCAACTACATGCCCTGCTTTCGACCACATTTACATATCACTCTGATTTGGGGTCCCGACCCCTGGTTTAATAACCCTGATGTACAATTTTTTTTTACAATTTAAGATAATTAAATAATTCGTATTAGTCTGTTAAAGTATAATCGGCGCCGAAAATTCGCAAAAACGGTCGTTGTGCGTGTGTCCTTTGGTCTATAGATGTCGTATAACCAATTAAGACCTCTGTGCGCAGGCGGATGTGACAAGTGGTACCCTCCATAAATCATTGTTTTTAAACGAGTGTTTTGCTGAGTAACAATGGTGGTGATTCCCCAATTTTTGTTTGAAAGCAGCATGTGCTAGGCTGCGCGCCGGTGTTCTCGTTTAGCTGTAAAGTTTTGTAATAGCGGAGCAGTGCTTTGTGAAATAAATTGTTAATTATGCATCTACTAGCTGTTTTGTCGGGAAAAAGTTGCCGATGTACGAATGGGTATATGGGCTCAAAATGTTTAAGTAAAATTTTGGAGGGTTTTGAGTTTAGGTTGCTTCAATTTTAAATTGTGAAAAAATCTAAGACTTCCTATGTGAGGATTTTGAGTGACAGCCGTATTTGTAAGGTCAGTTTGCGTAGGAGAGATGGGCAGAATAATAAGTTGAACGACTTCTAAATGGAAATTTCCTGGTAAGTGTAAGAAATAATCTATAAGAAATTAGGCAACTGTATCATTAAAGTTTAAATTGTAAAAGACTACCTAAAACATGAAGTTCTTAACCTAATTCAACCGACGGCACGGTAAACGCTTTGAGGTTTAAAAACTTGAAAGGGTCAATTTTTTTTAAACTTATGCTGGCATCAGAGTCATTTAAACGAAGGTACAATTCCCATTCAGACTTGATTTACCGGTGGAATCAATTTAATTGCTGCCTTGATTTTTCTTAAAATCTTTTCCATAGGTGACAACCTCACGTCAATAATGCCAAATATAATTCATTAAGTTATTATTTTATGGTGTAATTATTTGTTTTACCCTTGTTTGATAAGAGCCTTTTTTTTCGTTTTGAATGCCTTAATTTCGGAGATAAATACGCAACAAAGTATAAAAGCTTGCCATAATAGACCAAAACTGCGTGGGTCGTCCGAAAATCAATTAAATATTTGAAGCTGTATTTGCAGAATTGGAAGTTCTGTCTCTAATTTGTCTATTTAGAACTGTTTATGCCAACAAATACCTATGTACCACCCCCCAGTACTGGCCGCGCTTTACCGCACACATTTCTTCAGGGCTTTATATCCTCTTTATTAATTTCTGTAACAACATTATTGTTTTTTTGCTTTGGTTTTTTAGCTGCCTTAGGCCTATTTATTTAGTTATATCGATTTTGTTTTAAATAACGTGTTTTAACTACTGTTAATTTCCCCGCCTTTTCCTGTGCCGTGATTTGCTTTATTTGCCATTATTTATAACAGGGGCAAAAATGGAAAAACGCAAATGGGTTTTCACACATGCTATGGGTTAATTAACCGGCTATATAGAGTGTTCCCACACGAGTAATCGTAGGATTTTTTTAGACAGTCTTCGGTCTACGTTAAATGGACAGAGAAAAACAAAAAAATCGATGCAAGCGGTACAGCCCATCGTCCGTCTGAAGGGTGCTTGTTCGAACCCCGCGAATTTTGTTTGGTGTCGCCACTTGACCAGCGTTTGACTGGCTGGGTCACTAAGTAAGGATGGTAGGCCTAATAGCGTATGTAGAAAATCGTAAGGTTTCGCATTTCAATCATATACAGGGCGTAGAGTTTAGTGGAGTTATCATACGGGCAATCGTGCCTCGCGATTATGAAACGGAGCGTTCTCACATGGCCAATTGTAGCCTACCACGCGATTGCGTACTGGAGCCTCAAATAACCTCGTGCACATATTTAGTACGCCCGGTTAGTCTGGCGGTTAAGTACGTCGCCTTTGAATAGAAAGGTTGCAGATGGGAGACTGGTCGCTAGCTAGACAGTTGTGTCCTTGGGCAAGACACTTTACGGACATTCCCTGAACCCGGCGGATAAATGGGTTCTAACAAATTGAAGGAACGTGTCTATCATTCACAACACACTGCACTAGCTCTGGTAACCCGACGGTGGGCGCGAGGTGATGACGATTGCCCGTGTGTTAACCCCATTGGTTTTCCCATTCACGTGGATAAACATAAATATCCTATTTGGTTACCCACTATATTAAAGACTGCTGTAGATATGGAGGCGTTTCTTCAGTTTTAGTATACAACTTATTTACCCGCCAGGTTCAGGCGATGTCAACAACTTGGCGACCAGTATCATACTGTAACCCTTTGGCTTAACAGCAACAGATTAACCCATTTTTCTATTTGGTATATGTAGCGTGACAACGCAGTGCACAAACATTAAACCTAACAGGGTAATCGAACCCAGCGTTTGCTATTCAGAATAATAAAACACCAGAGTAACATTCCAAAGGGAAAAGCGAATCCAAGTTTTACTGGTATCCACTTAGATTATACCATTTGCTCGTGCATAATAAATAATCTTCTGGTTTTGTTTCAATTAAAATCGTTTTTCAGGAAACTCCTTTAGCCAATACGCTAAAGCATAAAACGCAGTCCATTAAAACAACTAAGGTAAGAACGGGGTTATCATATCACGGCCAGGCATGAGACCACCATACATTTTGTCCCACTAACGGGCCAAAAGGACGAAAAAGGTGCCTAGTCTATCCTTACAAACAGCGAAGACACAATGGCCATGTACTGTCTCTTAAAACCGAGAAATAAAGTTGGCAACAATGTGAATCAACCTCCAAACAGAACAATACAGCAACCACATACGTTGGAGTATTTTTATTGGGGTTTTAAAATATAGCTGGTTGTTCACCATAGGATGCTCCAACATGAAATCAACCCACAAGATGGCGGTGCTTAGAAGCCTGCGGATGGAAGGTATGGTTTGTACTGGTGTAACAAGAAATTCCAAAATAGAAAACAAAATTTTGCTGTACTTACTTACCATGGCTCACTTGATTAAATGATTATTGGAATGTTAAAGATTTATTTAGAAAGGTGGTGAGGCTGAATGGTTAGCAAGACCAATACATGGTTCTGTTGTCTACATGTATGTTTACATGTGCAACTTATTATATTTATGGTTGATTCTTATGCATATAAGCTGATTT